>VZRH01004719.1:1821156-1973477 GCA_013397555.1 Urocynchramus pylzowi | reverse complement strand
TTTTTTTTGGCAGGGGGGAGGGGGAGGAGGAGGGGGAAGCTATTGAAATGAGTAGAAAAGGCCCAGACAAGCTTCTGTGTTTCAGAACCTAAGCCTTCATCTGCTGTAGCGTTAACATCTGCAAAGGTTTTTCATTTGCTTTGCTTATATGGCTTCTGTAAGGTGCTATCTCTAGTTTTGTCACAGAATTTCAGCTTATTTATAGGCATAAATAAATCCATTCCTCTCATGAGGAGAGGAGACAAGGGGAGAAGAGTTGGACTCAGCAATCCCTGTGGGTCCCTTGCAACTCAGCATAGTCTATGGTTCCCTTCTATGATTCTATAGGTCAGCCAAACCTGAAGCACATGGAGGATGCTTGTGTGTGCCTGGCCTTAAGCAGGTCTAGAAGTGCCACTGCCAAAGGCAGCTCCTCTCCAGCACCTCTCTGTGCACCTATGCATTCACATCAGGGCAAGCCAAAGACTAGAATGAAAGCTGATGTCATTTCAATTTATTGAAATTACAGCCCCATCACAAACACTACTGCAAGAAGGAATCGTGCATGCCACAGGGGCTTTCTGTGGTTACATGCTTTTAAGCTGGTATAAGCAGGTCACACTGCTGCTACCTATACCCACAAACAATCCAATAGACTCCCAGTTATTTAGGAAGATGTGTGGCATTTTCATTTTGTCTTCAGACTTTAATAGAGCCAAAATAGTCTAGCTTCACACCTTTTAAACCATATTCTTTTGGGGGTGGGAGGATATGTGCTGCTGAGAGGAAGAAGAAAACTCATATGTTTGTATTTAATTCTCAGCAGCTGCTGGTCTGTGCAGCTTGCTAACCAGCTTCACATATGTAACTTCATTGCTTAGCACTGAAAATAGACTCACAAGTTTGAGGAAGGGGACAAGAAACCCCAACCCTAAATCACATTTAGAGATTCCAGCAGGTTGCAGGATCAAAATGGAAACAGGAAGAATGTTTTCAGAAGTTTAGGAGAGAAAAAAAAAATCCTCTGCATGTTGCTGAAAAAGGTTTGTAATGTCTACAGAAGTCTTCACTGCAGTGTAATCCTTCCTTCCATCCCCCCAAACAGTTTTCAGTTATCTTCTCTGTTCATGATTGCCTTTATATTGTCATTGACATTGTGTTGCATTAAGTCAGTCTCTAATATTAGATGCAATTATGATACGTGACATTGAAATAGCACTTAAAGTAAGATTCCTCTTGAAGGAGTCACCTTAGATCTATGTCTTTGTAAGGCTGTTTATTGCTTTTGTGATTGTGCTATCAAGTATTCTTTGTATACAAATATCAAGGTGCTAACAGCAAGATCCCAAACAGATAAAAGGAGGCAAACATTTGAGTAACTTGAATTATGATGTCTGCAGTCAGACCTGTACTCTAGAAACACCTCCCCAGCTGTTTCTTCACCTCATTTTGGGAAGTACTGCAGTTTCACTTTTTTCTTGATTTAACCTCTGGTTCCTCAGGACTATGTTGTGCTTCTGCACAGTGCTAGAATTAAGTCTATTAGTGCTAATAGCCCCTATGCCCAGACATCAAGAAACTAGGAAATTAGATTACCCATGGATGCTGTTGGAGCCAAAATGACTCTTGATCCCACACTGCATAGATATACTGGCACACTGTCAGGTCTAGTGAAAATTAAGAGTTTAAAACATTTTGTGGATTTACCTCAGTATTCTCTAATTTTTTTACCCCAGACTTAGAAAACTGGATCACAACCTGATCTTTTTATGTCAAACTCCATATTCCAAAAGTTTCTGTGTCACATTGTGCCATAGATCATGCTGACTTGTGCCTTCTAAGAATGCCTGTAAAAGCAGCTTGTCACTGGCAACATGTAAGTGTAACTCACTGGCAATTAATTCCACTAGGAGTAAAATTCAGCTACTTCACGGTTAAAATCATGACAGCAATAGAGTTAACAGCAAAAAACAAATTTAGAAGGAGAAGAAAAAGATCAACAAAAATAAGATGTGACAAGTGCTTATTTACGTAGTCATTTTTCAGGAGCTGAGCTGCACTTCAATACATAAAAGCATTGTACCTTTAGTAAAACCTTCCTCTTGAATAGCTAATAAGTTATATTTAAGTGCTTTCACCAATGAACTGACTTACTTTAGTTACTGTGAAATCATTTTTATTATCCTTCTGCCCAAAGAAGTTGGAGGTAGCTAAAATCATTTTGGTGCACCTCCTGCAAGATCATGAATTATTGAAGACAGGAGCTAGAGTGGTTGCACGAAGAAAAAGACAGATAGTGAGGGCACTTTCACAGTTATTGAGAAGCTGGCTTGAAGGGAAGGCAGGAGCCCTGGAAATATCTGCAGGATTGTATCTTAATGATGACAATGATGGAAAAGACCGAAGCCAAATCACCCAACATTGAAATATTTAATTGTGTAATAACAATGTAGGGAGATGCCAACTGAGAACATAAGGAAATTGCAGATGTTGCTTTGTGGCACAGCTCCTGGATCCCAGCTTGCTCTGCCAGGTATTTAAGGTCCCTGCTGAAAGGGTACCCATGTGCTGTTGAGGGTGATGAGGACTGGTGAATAAGTAACACATCAGGATCAGAAGAAACATAACAAATCGGAGCTTGAAAAGGACTTTTTTTATCTCAAATGGGAATTACACTGCTTCTCCCCCAGCTGCGAGTAAAATAAACCTAACTGGGAATCTGGCACTCCTCTACTTAATTCAAGAAACCTGACCTGCTGTCAGTAACTCAGCACTCACATCTTTAAGCCTCTCTTAGGTGATCAATTTGTCCCCTGCAGCGGTTCCTTCCACAGAAATTCCCACTGACGCCAGTGTGGGAAGCACGAAACAATTATGGGCTGGCCCTCTGCTGAACACAGTAACCAGGTGTGGATGATTTCGGGAGGTGTTTCTGTCTGCTCCTGCCACTGGCAGTTTTACAAGGCAGAACATCTTTGTTCTTGGCCCAGTGGAGACTAGAAGGCTTCCCACTACCCAGTATTAAGAAAAAGGACTGACTGGACCAGCAGCACCAAGACTGGACCCAGGGTCCCCTGAAGCACTGGCTCCAGGACACCAACACAGAGTGGTATTAAAATACTTATATTTTGTATTGTGCAGCTCTCAATACTATTTTAAATATGATTCTAAGTTCAGCTGTACTTCAGACTTTATAAAAAGCAAGCAAACAAAAGCCATGCATAGAACTACAGCAGGATCTTCCCCTGAATGTGGCTCCTTTGTTATTATAGCCCTGACATCTGTCCTTCCCACGGGATCTACTTGCATAGGACAATTCAGGTTGGGAGGGAACTTCAGGAGGTCCTTGGTCTTACCTGCTGCTCAAAGCAAGGCCACATGCAGGGTCAGAACAGTGGATCTTGAAAAACTCCCAAAAAAAGAGAATGCACAACCTCTCTGGGGAAGCTGTGGCACTGCTGGATTGTGGAGTGAAACAGTATTATTTATGTCCAACCTCCCGTTTCAACTTGTGCCCTTTTTTCTCAACCTCCCACCATACATGACTGTGGAGAGCCTGGACCCATGTTCTTTATGACCTTATGATGCTGAAAGGCTGCTCTGAGATTCCCCTGCAGCACTCTCCTTCTTCAGGGTGAACAAGGCCTACGCCCTCAGCCCCTCCTCACAAGGCAAGTGCTCCAGCCCCCAAACACTGGGGTGGCCTTTGCTGGACCTGCTGTGGTTGGCCAACGTCCATCCTGTTCAGAGGTCTCCAGGCTGGATGCCACAGCACGGTGTGGCTGGCTGAGAAGAGCTGTTTCTGCTGATCTGGTGACCAAGCTCCTGTTCACACAGCTGGGAGGCTGCTGTCCCTCTCTGCTGCCAGGACATGCCACCAGCTCTTGCTCTTGCTGTGCCCCAGGCCCCTTTCAGCAGAATTGCTCCCCAGCCTGGCATTCCCCAGTCCCTAGAAATTCAAGGGGCACTTCCTTCCCAGGCACCTGGCTCTGCACCCACTCTTGTGGAATGTCATGAAGGGCTCCCACCAGCCCGTTCCTGCAGCCTCTCCAGGTCCCCCTGAATGTCAGCTCTTCCCTGCAGTGTAAAGAGTGGTTCACATTTGGCATCATTGGTAAACTTGATGAGAGAGAGTTTACCTCTCCTTCTCCAGGTCACTGACAAGTTTGTTCAACAGGAAACGACCCAGGACAAACCAGCCTCTCCACAGAGTAAGCTCCTTAACCACTTCCATCTGCTCCCAGTCATGCCAACAACTTATCTCTTGAGTTCTTCACTAGAATTTTGTTTATGCTTCTTTCATTATATTACAGAATCACAGAATGGTTTAGATTGAAAGGGGCATTAAAGATCCTCTAGTCCAACCCCCTGCCATAGTCTAGGTCTGGTTCCACTAGACCAGGTTGCTCAGGCCCCAGTCTAGCCTGGCCTTGAACAATTCCAGGAATGGGGCATCCACAACTACTCTCAACAACCTGTACCAGTGTCTCACTACCCCCATAGTGAAGAATTTCTTCCTAACATTGTATTACTCAAATTGTATTCACTGGAATGTTTAGCACCTCTACTATTCTTTGCACCACAAACTGTTCACTCATCTGCCAGATGTAAGGAACACCCAAGTTGCCCAGAACAAATCCAACAGTCAGGAGAAATCACTGTATTCAGAACCATGCTTTATGTAATATTTACATAATACAGTAATTTTGGATAACTTTGCCATTTTTTAAAATTACAGTTTATTAGATGCAGTATTTGCTGTATTAAAAAAAAATCCAGCTAATGAACCTCTCCTTGTATAAGCTAGTATATAAATAAGGAAATTGCAATAGCACAGTAGAGGTGTTTTAATGTCACATGAAGCTGTAGAGCAATTACTCTGTGTTCCATAACTACCTCTTGAAAAATCTTAAGAATGGTAATCTGATGATGTTACCATTGTCAAAATGATATTTCTCATTTTAAGTATAGTTTTGCAATTTCCTAATAATAAAGGAAGTAGGTGTATTGCTAACTAGGCTGACAATTCAAGTATTCACGAGTATCCATGGTTCATTGACCATTAACAATCAGTAAGACATCAAATGATGATTTAGAATTCCCTCCCTCCTACTCAATGCCCCCAGAGTAAAATATAAAAGCATATTTTAAATGTAGCTTAAATTTTAATCATTTGCAAACAGAACATTTTATTTGGGCAACATCCCAAAAAGCTGCCATTTTTTATTTTTGTCTCATTTAAAAAAACTTGGGTACAAGGATCTTAGGCAAATACAGTATGATGATAGAAGTACATTATTTCTTTAGAAGACTCATAACTACACTGTATGTTGCTCTATACTGTAGAGCAACACTGAGAATAAAATCAATAAAATGCAAAAATTGGAGACATTTGGGTGGTGTGTGTTGATTTTTTAAAAAATTTACTTCCTATTTTTACACATAATTAAATTAAGATGTCTAATTTACCTTGACATAATTTTTGCTGTCTTGATCTGATTTGGAAAATATAGTTACAAAAAAAAAAAAAAAACCAACCAAAAAAACCCCAAAAAAACCCCAAGAAAAATATTCTTTTTTAAGTGTGTCCCAGTACAGATGCAAAATTCCACACAGGATCCAGAAAAGCTCTGTGTATGTGTATAAACACGTGCATGCTTATACATACATGTACATACAACTTGTTGCTTGAGAGCAATTGCTGGAATGACAAAGTTCAGAAGTACCAAGATTGTTCTGGTGATGATCCAAATTCATTAATATGGCTTTGCAATCTATACACTAAGACCTGCTGCTTATGACCCAAGGAAAACATTAATTTTGTCATAATTCAATAAAAAATTCAGGAAAGTTTAGCTGGCCATTTAGCACCAGTCTATCATGCTGCTTGCTGAAGTCAGACTAGCATACAGACACTCATAGAAGAGTCAGAATTAAAGGAAAAACTCTAAAGACCAACCTGTGGGAAGTGAGTCTCCAAAGAAGTCAGTAATACCTCAGCTGGTGAATTTCCTTAAGTTGTTTAGGCATCGTATCACAGTTTGAAGCTGACCAGAGCTCAGTACTCAGGCCCAGGAATCTCACAGGCTTAATGAGCCTTACATTTTGCAGCAAGGCACAGCTGCAGCAGCAAGCAGAGCAAGTGCTGTCACCTCCTCAGCCCAGCTTCATCACCAGTCTCACCTGAGCAGAAGGTCCGATATTGTGATTTTCACACCCAGGCTGATGAGGTACCCTACAACCACAGATAGCAGATCAGGCTTTTTAGGGAACTGAAGACACCAGACACCCAATCTGTTGGTTTAAGAATGAGAAAAGTGTTGAACTGAGCAAAGACCTTGCAAGAAGAAAGTAATTTTACACCTATACAGAAAGCAAAAAAATCCAAGCATAGAGGATAGTAAATTTTTACCTTTAAAACTACCTAGAAGATCAGGCAAAAGTTTTGTGAACTGTCTCAATTTTATCCCAGTCCCATCCTAAGCCAGGAAAAGTTTTGCAAGTGGCACTCATGCAAAGGCAGATAACCAGACTTCACTGGGTGTTTTTGTAGACCTATCCCTAACTCTGCTGTATGAAGGGTAAAGAAAGAAATATTGGGTAAAACTTCCACGGAGTAAGAGCAAAAACCAGGCAGATGAGAAAGTCCCGCTTCATTAAATAAACTGGGAATCACCCACAGCAATGCCATATAAATGCACTGTCCTGCCTGACTTCTGAAGCTGCAGAGGATATCTGGGACTGGCTATCATCCAAGTAGAAAAACACCTGGGAATTCCCAAATTCCCAAGAAGTTACAGATGAACATTTTCTGAACATTAAAGCAACACATGAAAAATGAGTCTGCTTGTACTACAGATGGACAGAAATTGCACCAGAATAAATCAACCTCTATGCCCTTTTCTTACACAAAAACACTTACCCACTTGACAAGTAAAGAAAATCGTCTCAAGAGGAATATTTTTAAGATTAAATTACCAGGCTATGTAGCATCCTGTTCTTCCTAGCTCAGTTGAGCATCAATCCAGGTGTTGTTTTGCAAGGCAGTATCCAAAGACATTCCTCAGCCTGCCACGCTGACTATCAGCAACAACAAATCGAGCAGCACTTCCATGATTTGCCTTTCCCTGTCCTATATTCATCCTTCTAAACATCACTTAGTAAGTAAAGCAAGCTGTGCAGGTAAACAGACAAGAAAAAATATGCTATTGCATATGTGATGCTTTCACAATGGCTCCTCATCAGCTTCATTCAATTTACAGCATTTCCAGAGATAGGACAAGCCAGTTAATCGGCTGAATTTTTTAATTTGTTAATTTATCAAATTCCTTAAGCAGTCAATAGTCTGCTCTGACAAAAAAGGAAAAAGCAGAATCAGAACTTGGTTTTGTTTTGTTAAGGACAATCTCTCTCATAACTGGAAGGCAGAAAAAAGTGTTTAGTCCAAAATAATCAGATATAAATAATTATATCAGGAAGGAAATTATCAAAAAATAGAATCTCACAGAAAAAACAAACCCTCTACTTCTTACAAAGACATGGGAAGTTCATTTTTAAGAACAGAGCAAGAAGCCATCTTCAATGCATTTGTTTTAACTGATACTTTAGAACAACTCTCTGCAACACATTTTACTAGGAAAAATAAGGTAGCTATATGAAAGCAACAGCTAGTCAGTTCAAAATCATTAAGGAGAATGTTTTTTACCAGCTACCATTCACATCAATTTTGATTTTGCACAATGATTCATACCACTTACAGATTCCACTTCAGAAAATTAGGAACACCACCATTTCATTTATCTCCTCCCAACATGAAAACTGTCATGGCTCCATTTTTTGCCAATACAGACTAATACACCAGTGAAAAGTATGACTAACCCTAAATGTGCATTAATTGATGGCTACTCCTTTAATAAGAACCAGTTAAAGCTACTGCATAGGAATAAACTATTTTCATTCAAGATTCTTGTATTAGAGCACTAGTTATATGATGCAACTGTAGTACAGGTATAGCATATGCTATTCCCAGACAGGTTTCTCCCGGGCAGTGCTTTTTGCTTTATCCAGTGAAATCGTGCCATATGTCTTGCCACTCTAATTGCAACAATGTCTCTAAAGTGCTTAGAATTTTTATTTTCTATTAGGGTCAACTTAAAACTTTTCATCTCCCTTTAATGAAAGTAAGGGAATTGTAACAAAGTGTGAGGAACCTGATTAAAAAAAATTCCTACTTTTTCTTCCTTAAAAGGAAAAATCCACATAATCTGAACATCCACCACTGGATGAACTACAAATGCATGTTCTAGTGAATAAATAATTAAAGCATCCAACCTCATATTAACTGCTCTTAGCCACTTACCTCTGGCTAAATAACTTAGAAAATGGAGTATCTAAATTTTGTATTTGTGGCACTTCGGTAAGCTGTTTGTTGTACCTCTAATGATAGAGTTTGAATGGACACTAGAGGTTTTCAGTCTTGCACTGAATGCACTAGACTGTCTGTGCTTAGGAGATTTAATTCAACTGCAGACAACTTAGTGGTAGTAATCTGCAGCAGCCAAGTGCCCCAAGTAGCACCCACCCTGAGCTGTCAATTAAAACTTGCTCTCTCTAAAGTCTGAGATACATGACCTCAGGATTTCCCAAAGCCAGCACTAGATTGCTAGGATGCTACATCAGGAAGGAGGTATGTATGCTCGGGAATACAAAGCACAATGCAGAAATGTGAGCATTACTGAAGAACTAACCCAGGAAGTGATCCTGGAGCCATGTGCAAAACAGGTACTCTCCTGTTTGTTCCCTTCTGTATCTGTCCTACACCAGGCTCACACAACTTGGCTAACCTAGACAAGCAGCAAACTAGAAAATCCATCTAAACCATGCCACATGGACCCACCTTCTTCAATCCCACTGCTATGAAAACCCTTGCAGAAAACCCCATGTTTACCCCAACTGCTAGAGATTAAACATACTCTGACTTGAAGTAAAAGGATGTCTAAATAATTACTTGGCAATTTCAGAGATCCTTTAACACATAAACGAGGTAACCAAATCCAAGAATCCTTCTTCATAGCTCCAAGCCCCAAAAACACACCTAGTGGAAGCTGCTGTCGGTAGTCCCATCAGTCATTTTGTCCTGAGCTGCAGCTCTCAAACTGCAACCATGAACAAACCCCACTACTTCACAAATGAACAGATTCAAGCGTAAGGTGGTGCTGAAAACTTGCCAAATGGGGTCTGTCACATCTCCTGTGACTCAATGCACTATCACAGATTTTATCTGGACTCAAAAGATAGGGTTGTTTCTTCACTAATGAAGAAACAACCCTATATTAAAGACCGCTTTAAAATTTTTTATTTTAAAAGATCCAAAATTTAACAAAAGAAACAAACAAGTACTTCTGAAAAAAACACAGTTAAAATAAGTTTTTCAAGCTTGTAAGGGATTATAATTCAATAAGAACACACTAAAATTGGGAGAGAATCATAAAACATCTTGAGTTGGAAGGAACTTGTAAGGATCATCAATCCAACTCCCTGCTCCTTGCAGGGGCATACCTGTACATAACTTTACATAACTGTAAAAGATTTCAGTTTGCTTTTAAATAAACTTGACATTTTAATTATGACAATAAATATGAACAATCACTGTTAAGAAACTGTGCAGAACAAGCAGACATGAAAGTTATTGCACAATGTATCTGCTGAATCTCCTATGACTCAAGGCTTCAGGTTTCAGTTTTTGGCACTGGATTCCAACAAGTCTTTTGCTTCATTTATTTTTGTTGCTAAGTAAGGTGATCCACCTGAGAAGAGAAAGGGGAAAGGAACACTGTTTACACATTAGTATTAAGTACCAAACTACCCCACTTGCAGCATTTCTTTATTACTCATTTTTATTAGCTCTTTCCTACGCAGATCCTTTTGATACAAGCGACATTGATAAGAAGTAAACTAATGGATAAGGAAACGAGAAATGTAATCAAAACTGAAATCACTGTAGAATAACACAGAACAACTTGTCTCAGAGAGAAGACTGAAATCTGAAATCACTTTACATCCTGTGATTTAGATCTGCAGTGGGATGCTACTGCAAATGTACTCAAGGTCAGCTGTCCTGAACATTCACTCAAACCTAACAGCAATTACTTCCACTCATACTAAAAACTGAGAGGTAAAATTTTAAAATAACTTTGACAAAGAATTATTGCGCAAGCATCTCCAGTTGGAGATGCCCAGAGTTACCAGCCAGAAACCATCACATTAAAGCTATTTAAACATGGTATGCCTTCTAGCTCCTAGTGCTGAACACTGCCATGGCCCTACGCTCCATCTAATGATCTGATTACAGTTCAGCAGTCTTTTTGTGTCTGGGTTTTCGTCACTCTCCCCTTGAGTGCCAACCATCTGCCCATGGTCACCAAAAACAACACTGCTAGGTCTCTATCAGTAACTTACCACTCACTATAATACACCTATACTTTTATGTGAAAATGTGATTCCAGCAGTACTGTGCACTGCATAGCCAAGGCATTTGTTCTACCTTATTTTTTTCATTCACCATTTCCTTCATTCTATTAATCAGAAAAAACAATGGTAGAAGAAACATGCAGAGCTATGTAGACACATACAAATAAAAAGGTGATGCTTGCTTAAAGACTTCTTTAGGTCATTGCTGCAGGAATCCAAATCAGTATAAAGTAATTTCACAGTATAGTAAAACAACCGGGGGGGGGAAAAAAAAAAAAAAGTTCTTTTCCACGGTTTGGTCTTATTTGAGTGTTTTAGTTCTAATAAGTAAGCCACACTGGAGGAAAGTGAGGCAGGGCAAGGGATGCCCTGTAATGTATTGGCAATGAAGAAAAAAAAATTATTTTTTTCTTTTTTTAAATCAAGTAGCTTTGTAGCAAGGAATAGGATTACTACATTGCTTCTTTCACAGAGTAGATAAGAGGATCAAACAAACAGTAAAGACTAAAACCTGCAATGAACAATGTATTCCAAGTAATTTTTAAACATGCATTGATTTTCTACACATCTAGAATACAGGATCTTAAGGTAAATTCAAATCTGTTGGAAGTGTTTTCACTACATTTACATCCTTAAGTGCCATATTAATTTTGTAGCCCTCCGATGAGAGGAAACTCAATCTCATGATTGCCTAAGTGTTTGTTTATAATTAAGGCAAGTCCAAAAGGTTTCTCTCTTCCTTTTTTTTTCTGTGAGGAAATGTTCTTTCATAAAATTTGTAACTGATAACTTAATTTACAATGTATCAATATAAAAACACTTCAAAACTGAACTGTAAAGATTAATAAGCAACCATTTCAATAGTACTCTCTGGGGATGTTTTTATGCAGATTTCTATGTATTTCTTATTTATTTCTAATATTTCTCTCTCCAACAGTTTGGATCTCAGAACATATGTAACTTAAAATCTGCAATTACTACTCTTTCTTCTATCAACTCCAGGTGGTAAAATATTATTTTAAAATTACATTATACCATTTAATATTATTTTTAAATCAACATCTGTGCTACCCATAGCCAGAAGTGATCTATACACAAGCAAACAAGCCTCTATGTGATGTCACATGTTCAAGATTACTCCAGGCCCTCACTCTGCAGCTGAAGATATTAAGGTTTTTTTTCTACAGCCATGCCAGAAGAGCTTCAGGGGCATCGAGAAGCACAAATCCCTACAACTGGAGCTCCCACTGAGAAAACACTCTGTGTCCTTCCTTCACACAGGAGGGCTCACTACATCCATTCAAACCTACACTGTGCCCAGCTGCAGGGGCATTAAAACTCTAAGAGTGCAGCATTAAAATCTTTGTTAGGGTCGTTAGGATCTTCCTAACAGGAAGCATCCCTTCACATACACTCAATACCCACATGGAGATTCACAATTCTCTCTGGCTCACGTGTACACATACTGCTACAACAAACACAGAAGTTCATTATTAATAAAACTTGACCTAATAGGGACTCTGGTGGTTAAGAGACTTTTGACCACTGCAGTATATTAGAAATGAAGAAGAGAATTTCCTTTCTAGGTCTGTGCAACTTACACATTACAAAAGAAGCAAAAAATGAAAGTTCAAAATCAAACAAGCAGCTTTTAAACTAAACTGAGGGATGAAGAGAGAAAAGCATCAACTGAACACTTCCCATGGCCAGTGGACACACTTCCTCATTTTCTTAAAACGGGGTGCTGGTAGGGAGACTGTAATTCTGTCAAAAAGATATAAAACCCCCCTGATTTCCCCTTTTGACTTCCGAAATACAGTGCAACTCTTCACCATCTGTTATTTTAAAGCAGAGACAGCAATGAACATATGGGCTTTCTTTCTCAACCAGCTGTAGTGTAGTTAAAGTTATAATAATAGCCTTTCTCTAAGATAAATTTACATTAAAAACCCGGCCAGTAAAGCAACAGTGCCCAGCTTTACATTCTTTCCAAGTGAATTCCATAAAGTCTGAAATCCATCAATGATGTACTTACTAACTGCAAAATGTTTCCCCACCGAAAATCACTTTCATGCATGCAACTGGTCCATCACAGCTCAAAACAGGAATTTTAGTTTAATGTTAAATTTTTATAGCTTATTTTTCCTTATTTTTCAAGAAGTTTTTGCAAAGTGTGGAAAATTGGTCCCTGAGCTCATAGTCTTAACTGAAGCAGCACAACTACAGAAAACAACTTTAAATAAAAATGAGTAAAACCGGTTCATAAAGCTCAGTGTATCTGAGAGGACACACAGCAGCTCAAGTCAATAAACAACAAACGTTTGCACTTGATGAGCTTATTTACACAGTCAGAAAACTTAAAGGATCTCATTTAAGCTTCTTCCTTTCCAGCCCCAGTTAAGAAAAGTAATAATTATTTACCTTTATCAGGATGATTCAAAATAATGATTTTCCTATGCGCTGTTCTGATTTTGTCCTTGCCAGCGGATGGACTGCAAAAACAAATTGAAGTGCTTACAAGAAATGCCAGAGCACTCAGGCTAAAAATTAGCAGTTTATACTGGCTTCAAAAATAATTGAAACTTGAGATTTTCACCATCTTGTGGACAAAGCATAAAACTGCATCTCTGAGGAAGCAACAACAACAAAGGCATGTAAGGCAAAGAGAATGACATTTTTCAAAAGCCTGTGTATGTAACACATACAAGTATCTTTCAGGTTTTTGTAGAATGTAATACATCCACTCATTTAAAATAAAAAATTTGAGGGGGGGGGGAAATAGGATAGCCCCAGAAGTTCTAGGGTATATCTGGTTGGTTATTCTAGCATTAAATGCAGAAAACACAATTTTTCCTCCAAGAAAATAAATATTTTTATGACCACTGACAAAATAACAAATATTTAATACTATCACATTTTGTTCTACTGTAAATATTTTTATAGCAGCTATAAATTTTTTTTCTGTCTGCTGGGGCCTGAAAATAATGCCTGTATGTGTTATTTTGCAAAGCTGTTCAATGTGTTACATTCAGGGACACACTGATTTACAGGTGCTACCTACATAATATTGTTTACTTCAATGACATACATAAAATATGTACTTGGCCTAAATTAAATACAAAATATGTACCTTACCAGATAAATAACCACTTATGAATGCAGTATGCCAACACAGTAAAACTCTTGTATGCAAAAGGACAGTTTGAATGGTTCAGTTTTTTATAATTTGTTAGTATGCAGAAATGAATCAGTGTTTTCCACTTCAGGTGACTTCTTAATCAGTGATGATTCAATTAATTAATCTTTCTGTAGATACAGCCTGAATGCAAGGTATCAGCCCAACCAAATTCCCGAGGTAAACAACCTCTCTAATTATTATTCTGTCACAGTGAAATTAGGGTATGTTGCAAAAATAGTTCACAGAACTGCCTAAGAAAAGAATAATTCAATTGAACAGAAAGTAACCTAGAAAGTAAGAAACAAACAGAGGGTGAAAGGTCTTGGATAATATAGATACAAAACCGAAATTCTTTATCACACAACTATACCTAACAATCATCTATATTTTGATTTGTAAAGCTGTTTTTAATACCAAAAAGGAAAGCTGTTATAACACATTTAGAACCTCAGATAGTTCTAAACCATAGCTGGAGAATAGTGGCAATTCGATATTACAGAAGATCAGGCAGCTGTGAAAAGAGGGGTTTACTTCAAATTTGCTTAGTTTATGAGATACTGCTTATCCCACAATGGGCTCTAAAGATTCTTCATCACTAGCAAAAAAATATATAATGTCAAAATCACACTTTCTTTGACTTGCAATCTGACTCACACCAACATCATGCTGCCTTCTAACACCCACTGGCCAAAAAGTCTATCACTGTGGTGGGAACAGCTGATATGCTGGAGGGCAGGGCTGACATTCAGAGGCACCTCGAGAGGCTGCAGGAAGGGGCTGACAGGAACCCTTCACAAAATTCCACAAGGATGGGTGCAGAGCCTGGTACTTGGGATGAAGTCTCTCTTGCAATGCTAGAGGTTGGGAAATGCCTGGGTGGGGAGTGGCTCTGCTGAAAGGGACCCAGGGCACAGCAAGAACAATTCTCCACTGCACTATGTTACCATGTCTTCAATACAAAGAAAAGTCTATCACATTTTTTCTGATTATGTTATTGTTTGCTTTTTAGTTTAAACAGAGTACTAGAATAATTTATAAGCCATTAGAAGTCTATTACAAAAAAATTTATGCTTTTGGCAAGAGTATTCCGAGTATTCCACATTCTTGCAACATGCATCTGCTTCATTCAATACTTGCTGAAGTAAAAACATATTGATGCAACACACCTACCTTACACCTAAAATAAGACTTGCTTCTCGCCTACTCATTTTCTGTTCAAATCCTCCTTTATAGTATGATGAAAGACTCTAAAAAGAAGAAAGGGAAAAAATGCAATAATTAGTTCATGTACAAGGTGCCAGGAACTAAACTGTAGTTATATGACCTCATTCAGAGCAGTACATTCATCTATAATTTATTTCGAAGGCATGGAATGACTGGAAACCAGATAATATGAAAGTACTTCTCCTGAGTGATAACACATACAAGAACAACTTTAAAAAAGCCACCTATGTTTTCACAATATTCTACTGTTAATAAGAGACATTAATAGCTGCAACCCTTAAAATCCTGCCTCCAGGAAAATGTCCAGAATCAAAGTACCTGCTAGCATAGGATGGTACAGTGCATGTGTTGGGGAGGGCACAGGAAGGAAAGTAGGATAATTGCTGAGACCAGCACTGGTATCATCACAATGACAAATGCTAAAAGTGACAATACTTTGGCATCCATGGATGTTAGGGACAATCACTCCAGATATTTCTACAAAGTAAGTAGGTAAGAAACACCAATAGAGACAAGAATATATTTGATGTGAAGGAATGTTACTTCAAAAAAGTGTATGATGAGTTCTTTGAAGGAACTCTGAAAATAAACAGAAAGAAACAAGAAAAAAAAAGAAGGCTTAGCATAAAGCCACAACCTCTATTTCAGGAAACCACTGAGCAGGAGAACACTGGAAAATAGTGAAGTATATAGGGAAATCCTAAGCTTTTACATCCTTCCTTCAGAACCAATGACTGACAACTATTAGATACAGGATCTGAGGTTAATTTTTTTAAACTCATTGTCATATGAAACTTAATCCACTGTTTTAAGAAGGGAAGAAAAAACAGTGGGAAAAGAGCATTAAAAAGGAGGATGAGATGAGAGCAAATCATTACAGTAATTGCCATAGAGAATGGGTTGAAAGTCTATTTGTCAACAATAAATCTATTTTAAATTATGAAAAAACACCTATGGAACCATCACTGATGGTTAGCAGTGTTCACAATGTGAATGTTTCTTTAAGTCCCAGAGCTAGCAGATGTAGCTCCAAGCCTTGGCAAACTGGCACACAGAAATCACTCAACAAGACTGAAGTCTCTTCCTCAATGCAAAACCTAACAACTGGGGAAAATAAGCTTCTTTCGTTGCTATCAAAGGAAGTCTGGCCTGAGAGCTGAGACTATTTTTAAGTATTCCCTTTACCCCCAAGTAAAATGTGCCTGGCCCTTGAAAAAACATGTTCTCACTAAATAAAGCCATTCATATTCAGTGAGAATTTTGCCTTATGTCTACACAAGCTTTCTTATATAATTTCAAAACCATTAAATAGCATTTAAAGGGCTCTATCTATGATTTCTAAGCAAAGCCTTTAAGCTTAGAGAGATATTCACCCAAAAGCATGGTTGAGAAATACTTCACCTATTGCTACCATAAAGTAACGTGCAACCACAGAAGAGATTTTTTTAATGAATTGTTATGGTCCAAACCAGATTTTATCTTCCTTTTTCCTACTCCAAATCATGAATAAAGTAATCACTACTGTAGCACTACTGGTATCAAAGCTGAAGGAACTGTGGACATGCCATGCCAACAATGACAGTCTGTGGAGGAGCCACTTCTGTAACTACAGGGTAACACTAACCAGGTCTGGAATAGTGCACATGGACAGGTTAGAGGGTGAAACACTAAGGGAACACCCAGTGCTTCTCTGGTTCTCTGAAGGGAGATGATGTCAATAATTTAATGGCCAGCAGCTAACACCCTTGAAGAACAGAACTGCACAGAAATTTGCAACAATGCCTACAATTACTACAAGCAAAAGAGAAAAGCATACTTTAATGTTCACTGAAAGTTTTCCAGAAACATTTGCTCCCAAAGCAGTCTAGGTGCACACAGTTTCCTGAATTCGTCTCTGCCCTTCAACTCTGATATACAACTATAATGCAGGAGAATACTAGCTTGCTATAAATGTAGAGAAGAGCAACGTTTGAATTTAACACAGCTTGTCTCTGTTCTTCACAGATTTCATCTAAAACACTATTTAAAATGAGAGACTAGGGAGGGATGCTTGCAAGCTTACATTCAGAAATATTTTTTCATGTTTTTAAAGCCTACTTCCTGGACACTGTTGTAACCTTAGGAAGATTCGGTTCATCTCCAAGAGGAATGAAAAAAGAAATTCTGTAGCCTGTGTCCTTTCACAGACAAACAGTTTGTTGAATTGGTCTCCACAAAAAAACATTTTCTTCTCATAAGTGAAGGATGTAGAAACAATAATCGATTCTTAAATTAAGATCTCCATCCTAAGCAGAATTTAAAGCAAAAAGAAATTACACACAAAAGCATTTTTTTCCATTGGTTAGAAAAAAAGAGGAAAAAACACTGAGACTTCATTTTAGGCAACACATAGGCAAATTTCTAGTTCCCTAATGAAAGCACTTTTGCATGCTACTCAAATGAAAACATTTTTTTCCTAGTTGTAAATTCTAAGTAATGGCTGGAAAGATATTTTTCTGTTATGAGAACTCCTTGATGAGCAGGCAGTTCTAGACAGTTGATTATTTATTAGCTCCAGCAATTGCAAAGAAAATTTTGTACTGGAAAAATCATTGAAATGAGCTTTTCATTCCTTTCTACTATTTGGGGGAAGGGGAGGACGTATCATTTAATTTACTTAATTTCCTTGCACATTATTACTGTTTAGCAATTTATATAATTCCTCCTTTCTGAACAAATGCTATTAATAAGTTTGGGGCATAGGGAGGGACAGAAAATGGCTGCACTTGCTTTGCAAACGTCTATTCAGTCTTGCAAATCTTCACAAAAGCAACCAGATAAGAAAATCCAATGCATAGGGACCATGACATCTTCAAGATACTTTTTCTTTCATAGTACAGAGAAAGCATAATCACTGTTTCCATGCCAGTTAAGAGTGAAAACACCAAAACTGAGACCATAGATTACATTACATGGAGTAGTGAATTTTTCTGAAAACTGTATGTTGCTGTTTCAAGACCAATACAGTCCTCCACCAAAAAGGGAACAAACACTGGAGGGAAAAAAAACAAACACAAAAAAAAAACCAAACTACAATCACAAACTATTAGAAGCTGTGATATAATATACATTTTTGCTAATATCAACTTTAACTTCCTCAACTTTAGTTAGAAAAGAAATCTTACAAAATGGACTGCATTATTCTCTGGAAACTTTGTTTTCAATTAAGGACAAGAGAGATGGTTGCTACCCTTACCTCTCAATTCAGAACTCTATGAGTCTGAGCAGAATCAGATCCAATAAGAGAAATACAGTGAGAAAACCTAATGATGTGCTACACAAGACATAATTTTCTTATGGAACACAGAGTTTCATGACTGTGAGATTTGAGTATTTTGATAGTTCATCTGGCCTAGAATTTCTGTTTCTGTCTTCAGTATCTTCTATCTATCTGTCTGTCTTTCAATCCTCAACACCATTAATTCCACAAAGAAAGCTAATGAATGCTACTGAAATACTTGATTCTTTATTTCACACATTAAGGAAATAGTAATAGTACAACTAATGGCATTAATTCTGAGGAAGAAAAGCCAAATGACTACTTAGAAGTATGCACCTTCTAGTGGCAACACTCTTCTCACTACACACAGAAACAAAACAGTATCACTGACACCAGTGACAAAACTACGCTCAAACTAAAAAACCATCTCTGTAGGAGCACACATGGAGTCTACCACAGCCAACCACTCTGCCACAGGTGACAGAGAACCAGCCCCTGCTGAAGGAACCTTCTCCTGACTCAGTTTCCTGATAAACCATACTAAGAAAAGCCTGCATCCCTCCTGCCAGCTCTAAGACGCTCCAGAAAATCTGTTTGGCCACTGGGGCCTCAAGAATTGTTTGCATTTTGAAAATTGTCTAATGGATGCTTTTGATTGTTTTTGTCATTTTGCATTGACTCAGTTGATCCTTCAGAGAAGCTTTCCTAATAATATCAAAACAGGGAGTCATGGGGACCCTGGGAGGCATTCCCTGGGGTGGGGAGACTTGCCATAGAGTGGAAATTACAATGTTTCCTCTAGTGTCTTTCTCAACTGAAAGACAGTAGAAAACATCATAACTAAATTACAGAAGCATTTACAAATACATATTCTTAAATATGAAGTAACTGTCTGAAATGGCATGCAAAAATTCAGAATAAAGCTATTACTTGCCTCTGCTTACTATTTCTGGCTAAAAGATGAGTGCAATTGTTGACTGTACATGTTACTTATTTATCTAAGTAAATAGGAACTGTAAAATCCTCAAGATACAGCAAGCAGCATTTTAAATGATCACTTCATAATCGCTCAGCTTGACCCTTCCCAAGTCATTTATTAGCGAGCAGACAGAAAGAAGAAACAACATCTGTATTACCTTGTGTGGTCGGGAGGGACCAACATCAACTGTAACTTCTACTGCAAACAGAGGGGGGGGGCTCATTGTAAATGGAGGAGGAAGAGTGGGGGCTTACAGAGGGAAGCAGCTAGCTTTTAAACAGTCAGCTGTTCATGGACTCTCAAGAAAAAGAAGACCATGAGGGACAAGGTTTCATTCTAGAAAGCTAGAATAAGCACTGAAAATTATAGTGAGCAAGTTAGGTGCCTTCACCATAGAAACCCAGCTAAGTAACACCGAGCCCAAACACTGAAGGTCATGAGATGTTTTTTTCAGTAAGCAAGGGTAGAAGTACCAACTGCTTGGTAACCTTTGTCAGTACAGTGTAAAAGGCAATAAGCTGTCAAGAAACGTGATGAAAGTGCTAATTCACAAATTATACTCAGCAGCTTCATATTCCACAAAGTCATGTGAAACTACTAAAATAAGCAGTTTGAAGAATAAGCACTTATATAGGACCTTTGCATTTAATCTTTTCTCTATTGTTTCAAAGAAAATAATCCATTGTTAAGGGGAGAAGAAAAAAAATTAAAAATATAAACTGAGAAAGTAGTAGCTATAGGTAGTAAAAATGAAATAATCTTGGCCAAGAATTATACAAGGATCTTCAATTTGGACCATGGTTGTAGAAGAAAAATATTATCACTATCCTCTCACAAATATAAAGCCAGAAAATACACACAGTAAATGGCAAACAGGAAGAGAGTTCTCACTGTCTCCAGCAGATCTCATCTTACACTGAAAACTTGTACTTTCAAGTTCAGAAATAGAATAGCAGAAGAGATACTCTACTGGAAATCAACACACGATTCTGGGTAGAAAGGCAGGATGTGACAGTAGACAGAGGATACTGCTCCAGGGACAAGGAACACTTAGAATGTAGAAGCTCCTGGTTTGCTCTTTATGGTTGTTCATGCATTCTGCAGGACTCAAAGTAACTGTGGTAAAAATGAGATAGGTCTGTAATGAGCTTGGCTCAGTCAGTATTGAGGGGTGTAGTTTCCTAGGAACAGACACCTCTCCATGCAGCAGCATGTCACATTTCCATGTGTTAAAAAGAGTCACTGCATGCTTTCTTATGTGAATGTATCTGAATTTAGATTCTCTAGCCTATATCTACAAATGGATAGAAAAAGAATGGCTGGAATAAAACTGCTAGGGAGGGAGGGAGGGAGAGTGAAGACTGAAGCACTCCATACTCTGAAGCCACATGTACTGCTAGCTACATCTAGCAAGTCTGCAAGTCAGCCTGTATCTGTATCATGTAAAAGCAATTTAATTCACAGTACCTAAAGTCCCCTCTGTTGTTTTGGCAGGCAATAGGGAATATCTCTTTTTTTTTTTTTTTTTTAATAGGAAGAAAAAAATTACTTTGGTCTCACAAGAGCAATGCAATAAGAGTGACAGAGAGCAAAAAAGAGTTTTCCAGGAGCAGTGTTTCTGGCTGAAACACATGGCAAGCAAACACAAATGCAGACCAGCCCCAAGAGGACAGCTGAATCTCCTACCCAGGAAGCTTGCCTTGATCAAGCTTGTACCTTCAGCACAGGAGCACTAAGCACAGATGGCAAATGAATTTGCACCGCAGTGTCTGTCTAGACAGGCCCTGTGCTGCAACTGGCCTAACACCAGTAGGTACAGTATCATGTTTTTTAAAAACCTACTTTGAGTATATTTTTCAGGAAATAATAATCTGTAACAACTACTCCCTGAAGATGCTCACCCATCAGCATCATGAAGAGAATAGCATTCGTTTGCTGTGGGTAAGTGTACACAGACTATGAACTCTGAAGGAACAGACTGCTAAAAGCAGACATCTATCTCACTGGGAATTAACTCAATCAAACAGGAATTGAACACATGTATTTATCTACCAGAGGAAAACATAGCCAGTGAAGCAGTAAGTAAATGCTCTCAAATATTGCCTTCATATGCATGCCACACAACATTCTACTTCTTGATTTTTTACCTCATTATTGTATTTTTTAACCAGTAGGGCAAAACCAAAGAACAAAAAGCAGGTTAAAAGTTCAAATTAGCTGGGGAAGAAGAAAAAGACAACTCGTATGTTAACCAGCACACAAGCTCTCCCATCTCCATGGCAACCTGTCCTAGAAGTTCATCAATTTGTCTTCTTGATTTTTAACACTGTATCTAAAAGAATAAATTCTTTCACTTTTAGCTGCTGGAAATGAAACTGCATGTCATCACTTTGCAATATTTAGGAATTAGTGACTGTTCAAGTGTACTTGAACAATTTATCTTTACGCTTACTAGTAAAGGGTTCCAAAACAAGGAACATCAGTAGAAAAAACTGCAACTGTTTATCAAACTCATAAACATCTTTTGATACAGCTTTATCCATAGGGATTTAAAACATAGAAGACAACATGCCAGAACTTACACAGCAGGGAGCAGCCCTACCCTGGGAAAAAAATTATCTACCTGGCACTTTACTGTATTTAACATAAAATATCTCCTTTCTGAATACTTGAAATACAAAATCATAAATTTAGCATAAGGGAGTATCTAAACTTACAGAAGTTGAAATCCTCTTTGCTGCTTCTGTAATTGCCTGCTCCAATGGTTTCCAAACACGGAAAGCATAACGACCTAAAAAAGATGGAGGTTAAATGAAATATTCACTAAAATACAAAAAAACACCCCATAAACAAGCTCCAACTTATGTTCATCAGTTTACAGCATAAAGAATTTTGTTTTTAAAAAACCCCAAACTATTGGGAGAGGGAGAAGAATTTTAGAATACTGCATCTAAAAACCCAGTCATGGACTGCAAAGACCCATTGTGTTTACTCACTATTTAACTCACTAAATAAATAGATTTAAATACATTTCAATATGATAAATGAAGATATCCGCCTTGTGAACTTTAAGAAAAAGGGCGGTTTGAAACATTAGCTTTGGGTATACATTATTTATTAAATACTCTTCAAAGGTTATGTCTTCAAAAAAAAGAAATCCATGTACTACACATTTCTTGCTGTGATGCTGTATGCTTAATTACACACCTTGTAAATACTGCATTTTTAATTTCGTTACAAAAAGACGATCTTCTGGGATTCAGAGCCATTCAACTCCCCACTAGCACTGAATGTCTACAGCTAGGAAAGACTAGAGGGATTCCTGTAAGGCTGTGTTCCCAGAAGAACAAAGCAGGTCTATCAACACCAGAATCAAGATTTATGCCATTTTCCATGTAAATCCTCTCTCCCCAGTTATTGTTTTAACTATTCTTTAGCAATGTAACTTAATATTACACACAATGGAAAAACTATTTATAAAATGTGGCTCTGCTTCATTCAAATAGCATCTTGCATTCATTCTTACAACACATATTGTGTCTGTTAAGGTTCAGCGATCTAAGCCTGAGCCTATGGTAACACAGAAGTCAAAACCACATTAGAGCATCTCTGTTGAAATGCTGTGATGTACCATTACCTCACTCTCTTCTTAATGCTTTCTGTTAACCATTATTTAATGTTAAACTCATGCCCTGTCTTCAAACTAGAACCTATTTTTCAGAATAACAAACAGTCCAGATGCAAAGAGTTCAGGTAATAAAAAATGTAGCATGGACACAGTTAGTATGATAAAGCACTAATCACTAAAACCTTTTATTTTCCTCTATTTCAATTTGTCGAGCATCACCTTCACATCACAGCATCTTGTTGTACTCTTCTGTACTAAAGGGCCTCTACACTGAGATATGTTATTAAGTAAATAAACTTTTCACCTTTCCTTTTGCAGACAAAAAGCAGATGGAGCATTTTAGTTGCTGTCCATGAAATTACATTCTCCAGCTTTCTCCGCATTTTTCAAAAAGAATTTTGGAATTTATGACTTTGAAGGGACAGGAACTATAGGTGGACACAATTTTCCTTAGTGCTCTCAAGCAACCTTTCCACTTTCCACTATTTATATTCATAAAAACTTCATTAACCCTTTCGGAAGCCGCAGCTCACGAAGTGAGAGTTCCGCCAGTAATTTACCTCACCTGCAAACGCAACAGTTGCAACGCCAAGTCCGAGTGCTATCATAGTCCTGGCCTAAAGCAGAGAAACAGGAATCAGAATAACATGCGAACTCTAATTTGATATCTACACACCTTTTACTTTAACAAGGAGTATTTCTGATGTCTGATGTGGACATTTCATTTATAACCTACAAAAGCAATGAAAGTAAGTTCTGTATTCCACAGGCTGTTAGATTTTCTAGTTCAGTCCCATTAACTCACACCAATGAATCAGGTTTAACTTGAACTACCCACCAGCAAATCAATGAACAAACACTGAAATCAGCTCATAGTATGCACTGATAAAAACACAAGGCACATAACTATACAAGATTACTTGAAATTACTTGTGCAGACTAGTTCAACACAGTACATAACAAAGTATCAGTTTACTACAAAAACACGAAGAACTAACTCAAAACTCCCATATCAGGTGTATGTATTTTCCCACACAGTGCTTGAAAAGGTCAGGCACTTCTAGAAGGATAAGAAGTATTCCCGTGTTGATTAAGAAGCTGATGAAAGGTATGACGTAAACCTTGAAGAAAGGACTGACTTCTCACATGTTTGCAGAATTTAGGAAGGGTAACAAGCTCTCCACTTCTGAAAAGCCTCTATGCAATCTTTGAAACAAAGGAAATAGTCATCTGCAGCATTACCTGTCTTATCATACGACAGTTCAATAATGCCTTGAATTTCCCCCCGGGGAAACCTGAGAAATCAGATTAGGTTTATCTTGAATTCAAAACATAATGACAGTGAAAATGCTTTTATCACCAGACTGTCTCTCCTATATATGACTTACTTCCACAATTATCCCATAACTGGTTTATACATTTTATACAAGCAATTCTGACAGAAGGACTTAAAGCTCCAACTTCGATGTGAATGCCCTAATAACTGGATCTGGAACCCAGGTGCCTTTACCACTAACATTTCTGGGGCTAAAATGCTTTGTTTTCAATTGTATCCAACCTCATTTCTAGACTGTGGGAGCAGGGGAACTGTTCAGAAATACTGTTTCCAAAGCCTGCCTAGAGCTGGCTTAGTAGGACCCAGATCATGGGTTGGCAACTTGCCCAGAAAAAGGCAACTGTACAAGATGCAGGCACTGCCCTCCCGCCCATGGCTCCTACAGCTTTGGCTCTAAAGGCGAGTGGCTGTGACTGCTACCTGCAGCACTGAGCTCGGGACAGAAGTCCCAACCTCCTCTGAGGTCACCAGTAGAAGCAGCTGTGTTCCTCTAGATCTAGCACTGGATGCTGCAGATTTTAACAAAGTACCTTTTTCCCACCTACCTGAGGGGGAGGGACTTCTTGCCTTAGATATTTGCCTGTATATGACATTCTAGTAATCTACCTCTTCCACTTCAGTGTAGTCTTCAGTCTCAATATTAGCATTTATTTCTGAATGTAAAAATAATGTAGTAGCTTTATGTCTGTTGTTCCTTTCATTTCCACAAAATTTCCTCTCATCTTTTCCCCATGAAAAAGTTTAAGCATGTTATCTTAGATGGCAGATGATGTACAATTGCGAAGCATACGGTTCATCTCACTAAACTAGAACTCTTTTCATTTCTTCTCACAAATCAGTTTTCCCAGGCTCTCAATATCAAACATTCAAAAAAATTCCTCCACTTAAGACACAAACCACAAACAGCCACCCTTCTGTTAATATCCTAACCCTATAGGAATTCTATATTATTCTGTCTTGTGGTTTGTGACCATGGATTAATATTTAAGAGTTTCCTTGACTTATTCAGACTGACAGCAAGAATCTTTTACTAAGTGGTTGCAGTCAATTAAGAGCTCAACAATGTGTGAAATAGATGATATTGGCAAAAAAAAAAAAAAAAAATTAGCCTTTGATTGTCCAAATTAAGTTATACTTGCTTTGCCACCAAAAAGGCAGTTTAAGTCAGCAGTTTACAAGACATGCAGGTTCCAACAAGGCATTAGCAGCAGACACCTCCTCACAGGCAAGACCAAGCACAGAGACCAGACTAATAAATAATACCAGGATTCTGTCAGTTCAGTGCAGAAGTAGCTGAAGTGTTTTTGCAGTCATCTGGGAGACCAATGCAGAGACCCCTGAGGGCCTCTGACAGAGTTGGCCATGTCCTCTGGAATGCATTAGTCCAATCTCAGTGGAAAGCACCAGCAGTTAGTGGAAAGCTACTGCTGCCGAGAGTACAGCAGGTAAAAACAAACCATGGCAGCAGCCCTTGAATAGGGGCAGGATGCAGGATCGAGGGGAAAATAAAGACAAGACAGAAAACTTGGTAAAAGTGGTACAAAGCTCAAGCCAGAGAGGAATGAAAGACTGTCCACACATTGAAGTAAGGTACAGGCACCAGAAAATCTGAGAAATACTGGTTTATGGTAACTCACCTTATTTGCATTATGAGCACATTAGAGAAGAGTCGCTTGCCACATATTAGCAAAGAAGTGATAACTGGACACACCAAAGCATCCTGAATGTTTGTTGTGGTGTGAATGTATCCTAACTACACTCATGTGATAAAGACAGAATTTGGATCAGTGGGAGATCGCAAGTTTGACTTTTTCTTGACACAGACTGTCATAAAAGCAGTGGCAACTTCAAGTACTAACCAGTAAGTTCTTCAAGTCCAACTTGACTCAGTTCCCTTTTCCATGCTCTCTCAACTCAGTTGAATATTTAAAAGAATCAGTCAAGGTTAGCCTGGTGCTTTGAAATGTAAAGTCCAAAGCTTTAATTAAAGGCACTCCTTTCACGTCAATATTAAATGAAAGCAACTCGCTCTCTCTGTGGAAGGCAGCAGTTCATTTACAGCATGCTAATACAACTACCACCATGTTCATTTTTGTCTCCTATTGCTTGAAATTGCATTTCATAAGGGAAAAATAAATAAATACATACACACTGACTTTCAATTATGACTTAATTGACCTTCCCCCCCTCCAAAAATGCTGTTAAGAAACTTCCAAGATGTGGATTTTAAATGAAATCATTATGTTAAAATCCAAGAGGGAAAAATAAAGAAATAAAATATTAAAAACGAACATCTGTCCCTTTCTTTATTCAATGAATCAGCTCCCAAAGGTTAGTCATCAACCCCATGCTATTCTGCTGATCTCAGTATTTTAATTTTACAATGTAATTCAGTCTTCAGTAACAAACCCTGCTAAAAGAAACTAATGAAAAAGTTATGCTAAATCTGTAAAACCTGAATTTTCTTAATCCTTTTCAGAAATTAGTATAAGAAAACACAAGCATTAGAAAGGCAACTGCAAGACCTGATTTACCTAAGCATTTGGCAAAGAAAAGAGCATAAAGCATATTAAGAAACAGTATGTTAGAAAACAGATAATTTCTGCATATTCCTTTAATATTTAATTCTCAAGTAGCCTTAATTTTTTAGTAGAAGAAACAGGGGAGGATGAGATATTATTTTTGAAAATCCCCAATCCATGGCACCCTTCTAACTTAAGCATATTCAAAAAATAAAATTACATATGGAGCTTTTAGCATTAGAGCTCCTTCTTCTATGAAGTAGAAAAAAGTTAAATTTATAAACAAAAAGAGAATTTCAAATGCATCATTTTAAAACTTCAGCACAACACTCCTACATCTGACAAGGGGCTGCAAATGCTAATGCTTTCCAAATGTTAAAACTGATCTGCCTGCATATGATTTGGATTTTTTACAGGCTCTTCTATTACAACTACTGGAACACCTATCTCAGTGAAAGGTGAAAAAATGATAAATATTTTGCTCTCCTCACTACTAAGTTTCACACATACAGCAGGAGTTGTACAGTCTTTTGCCTCAGAAACCTACAGTGGGCAGAACAGAATAAAAAGCACAGAGAAAATAATAATTTGTTTTCATGGGTTGAATGGCATTTTGCCATTAATCCATGCTTAATCGTGGACCAGCAAAATAGGAACTATGTACCTATATTCAACTAAATACACAAGTATAAATTGCTTAACTAAGAATTTTTAAGGTTTGGTTTGTTTGTTGTGGGTTTTCTTTAGTGCTGTACAGTGCTAAGTAGGATACACAAGTATATTAACTAAGTGTACAAAAATATTTCTGAAAATAGATAATCTCTTAAATAAAAATTCTTGACTGGAAATATAAATTATCATTTGGTGTGGAAGATAGAACAAGGCTTCTGTTCCTCAGAAGAGCAGCTACAGTTTATTGGAATACTGCTCTAGAGCAAACCACCTTACTAACACTATATGGAGGCAGAACCATTGTGAAGTGGGATTATATTATAAACTCTATGGAATCAATTTGATTTCATAATCTCGTGTTTCCCCTCTAGTCTTAAACTACCTATGAAATTTAATTTGTTTTCCAACAGTGAATTAAAAGTAATTTCAGCTAGATGCTGTTCTCCATAGTGACACAATTCTCATGTCATTTTGCGTCCTTTAATTCACAGCAACCTTTCTGGTTCATGTATGAAGCTATGACTACAGTTCTGCATGGTTTTTCATAGGAAATTGAAGCAGAGCAAGATTAACTAATAGAACAATTACCATAAGGTATTCAAATCAATCTTCCTGAGTATGTACTAATTAACAAAGGCTCCTGTGGGTGATCTTAGAGAACAGACTCCTCATGTTTCCACTGCTGCTCTTCCATTGCTCCAAATGCTTTTGTAAGACAGCTACAAGAGTAAATGTGACCATGGTCAAGTGACTTTCAGCTAATACCCTGGACTAAAGAATAAATTTCAATAGAAAACTGTAAATGTTCAGATTTCAGTCCTCTAAAGACCCACCTCAGTTAAGGTATCTCAGTAAGAATGTGACAATACTCACAATAACAAAGCAAGCCATGCTAACTCCAAATGCAGCTTTTATTCCAGATTGGTAAGAAGGCCCAAAGACTCAACAAAATTCTAGGAATTCCCTGCCAGCATTCTGCAGGGAGAATGGCCATGACACTAATGAGTTTCAGAGCCAGCTTCTTAAGATTACATCCTTGCTGTTAAATACACAGTAAGACTCTTCTGTGGGGAAAAAAAAAAATGTCCTAGACTGTAGTAACAATGAATAGATAACTTAGAGAACTGTGATTTTTAAAACTGTGATTTAAAAAAGTAGAAATATTGTAGAGACAACTTCACATACACAATGAGGTTAGGCAAGTAAGACTTTTAAGCCATTTAAAAAATGTGAAAACTTCACCATCTGGGTCTTTAAGCCGTGTGTTTTTTCTAATTCTCTTTTCCCATGGGAACTCACTGCTCCCTGAACAAGCTGAAGTGACAGGAATGAAGAAGTGGGATAAAGTCCCAGCATCCTTTCCTCTAGAGCACGATGCAGCACATAAAACTTTGGAGACACTCTGCCTCCACCCAGCCCTTCCCACATTACAAAGTACCAGATGAGAATTACTTTTCTGAAACAGAGCTCTACAAAACCTTCAACACTCAAACCTGCCTGTGATAATAACATTAGCACAGTGGGTGACAACACCTCAGGTATCACCTTTTCACAGCAGGGAACAGAATTTTTGGCCTTGTTTGTGAGCGCTGGGGCTGAAGCACTCCCATGTACCCTGCAGTGGAATCCCAGCAGATAAGGGACTAATGTCCTTGGAAAACTAAGGAAGAGACCCTCAATTCCAAACCTTTCAATTTATTGTTTTTTATGCTGGGTCCTCTAATCATGAAAGCAGTACATGACATACTATTCTGCATCAGTTCTATGCAAATAAATGAATAAAAAAAAAAGATTAGTCGGGAACAGTTTTATTGATTCTAAGTTTTAAGTTTCTAAGAAATCCAATTCCACTGAAGGTTTAAGGAATTAATCATACATGATTGTATGTTATGTGTCATCATGCAACTCCCAATGACTTCTGTTCAGTAGAAAGTTAAATTTATACATCTTTCTAAGGTTAATGAAGTTATATGTCCAATGAAGAGGTCCAAAGAAGAGGGAAACAAACACCCACTGGCTGTGGAGCCAACCAAAGACTCTGGGTGGTGACAGACAAGAACTGCTGGGAATAACCAAGGATCATCAGTATTAACACGCTGTG
Organism: Urocynchramus pylzowi; assembly: GCA_013397555.1. Taxonomy (NCBI): domain Eukaryota; kingdom Metazoa; phylum Chordata; class Aves; order Passeriformes; family Fringillidae; genus Urocynchramus; species Urocynchramus pylzowi. The sequence continues at coordinate 1,944,129 of VZRH01004719.1, read as the reverse complement.
GGAAAGAGCAAGATGTGGCTGGAGAAGGGGGCCATGCAGGGCAGGGCTTTTCCTTGTTCCAGTTCCTGGAGGAAAACACAGCACAGTACAGTGCAAGGATGAGGCCAAGCAGTGGGCACTTGTAGACTGTAGGGGGGGATCAAGACCAAAGACCCCCCAAGCCCTCCAGCTGCTTTCCAGAATTGTGCAGAAACAGAGAAACCTGTCTTCCTGGCAGGGAAAATCCATAGAAAAGTACCCCCAGGCACCCCCAGGTCATTTCAGCAGCTGGACTGAGGCTGGAACCAGGACTGGTGATCTCCTTTTTTCCTCACTTTTCCTCTCTTTCTTTCTTTCTTTTTCTCTACCTATTCTTCTCTAATTCACATCTTCTATTCTCTCTTCTTTCCACCCTGCCCCTGTATCCAAAGCCCGCTGCCGTGCGCTTCCACGGCAGGTCAGAGCCAACACCTCCACGCCGACCGTGTAACGCGCTAACACCTCCTGACTGCGGACCCTCTGCCTTCCGTCGTCCCCCGGCACCAGGAGCACTCAGGTACCCCGGCTGCTCCCTCCCCACACGCTGGGACGCCACGGCCGCTGCCCACGCTGCAGCCGCGGCACGGGGCCAGCCCCCCGAACCTGCCCGCCCGGCCCGGAGGGGAGCGCAGGACGCCTGTCCCCGCAGCGCCGGCCCCCGCCCCGCTCACACACCGTCACCCTTCACACGAGCGAAGGCCCGGCTGCGGACGGGGCGGTAGCGGCCTCACGGCCCCGGGGCTGGGGGTCCCGCCATGCGCTCACCAGTCCCCGGTCCAGCTCGGCTTGGCCCTTGCCGGCGCCCGTAGGGGCCCGGGCGTACTCGGCGTAGCGCAGGCCCTCGGCGGAGGCCGCGGCGCCCTCCATGATGGCGCGAGGAGGAGCGAGCACTACGGGTCGGCCGGAGGGACAAACAGCGCGGCAGGACGAAGCGCGCAGCGCCTCCTCCCGCGCGGCCAAGGCAGGCGCGCCGCAACCCGGGAGGAGCGGGAAACGGAGCCAGGAGGGATAATCCATGCAGACATGAGGGATAATAATCAGCGCATCATCAAACAGCATCAGGAGAGGGAAAAACATTCAGGCCACACGGAAATGATTCGTGCCCATCTTCAGGACGCAGGATTTTAGACAGGGGGACGGGGCGGATATATGTAAAGGAAAGGATAAAGCATAATTAATCTGGGGGAAAAGCCCGCCAAAAATGCATTTTAAAATTTATATGCTTGCTTGCACCTCAGTTGATGTCTGTATATGTTTCACTCTGTTTATACTGTGATTCCCTGCAAATGCTGCCCCTTTGGATCGCAGTTCACCCTTCTGGAAGTGCTTCTCCCCTGATGCCTCCCTGGACAGAAGTTGTCCATCGCCTTTCGTCCCACACCGCAATCAGTGAAATTGATTTTTTCAATTCAGCCCTGGGGCCGTACAGCCGTGAGGCGGCTCTTCCCTTGCGTTGCTTTTCCTTCCCTCCTGCCTGGTAGTGCTGCCGATGGAATTGGATCATCTGCGGGTTGCTAAGCGGTATGACCGGATAAAAAGGAATTACTCTCCTTACCTCCTTTTTCAAACGACGATTGCTCTTCTGAGCATCTCTTAAGTATCTTTTTAAAGTACCGTAGAGGTGAGCTGACCACTTACAGCATTTCATTAACCTTAGAAAGATGTATAAATTTAACTTTCTACTGAACAGAAGTCACTGGGAGTTGCATGATGATCCATTCGTCAAGAAATGCATTCATTTTTACCTCTTCATTGGACATATAACATACAATCATGTATGATTAATTCCTTAAACCTTCAGTGGAATTGGATTTCTTAGAAACTTAAAACTTACCTTAGAATCAATAAAACTGTTCCCAACTAATCTTTTTTTATTCGTTTGTTTGCATAGAACTGATGCAGAATAGTATGTCATGTACTGCTTTCATGATTAGCTGACCAAGCATAAAAAACAATAAATTGAAAGGTTTGGAATTGAGGGTCTCTTCCTTAGTTTTCCAAGCTGATCTCTGAGACCCCTTAACAGGTCAGATTCTGTTCTCATAAATCCAAAGCTATTTTGCCCAAATACTACTGTCTCCTGGTCACAGCAGCCAAATTCTTCCTCCTTTATAAGTATCAAATCCAGAAAAGCATCTGCCCTTGTCAGGTGCTTGAACACCTTTGGAAGGAAATTATAATCTATGAACTCAGGAAATATTTTATGTCATTGTAAGGGTAGCAAACCTGCACTCTTAAAGACACTGGGTCGTAATATGGTCCATACAAATCCAGGCACACTCTGAGATGGAGAACAGTGCTCAAAACATCTTTTTCTTATCACCAGCCACACTACTGCTGCTGCTTTCTGGACAGAGAGCCGCAGGAAGCATATCGATTACAGAGAGCAAACCAGATAATCAACAGGAGGAAAATGTATCTTCTGCCAGGAGTGAAACAGTGTAGTTTGTTTTCCTGGGAAGCCAGGAGGGGAAGAATGAAAGCAGCTGGGTCTTTGGTTATGGTTCTCTCCCGAAGCTCCTCTCAGCGTGGCACAGCTGTGTGCTGTGTTATGCGCAGGATGGTGCTGGTAGAGACAATCTGTCCATTACTGTTTAATTCAATCCTAAACACTGGTATGTTCCAGCATATTGCTGCTATTAATGTGCAGCAATGTTGTCCAGATTTGTTATGCCATTGAAGTTAATTGTCTGCATACTTTTCCTATAAATTATTTCCCTAACCAGTCTGTGCTACAGTATTCCATGTTGCAGTCAGGATCCATGCTGGCAGGAGTCTCTGTCAGGAATGAAGGAGAATCTAGAAATGGTTACCAGGTTAAATATTGTGAAATTGTTAACAGGGATCCTGTGTGTGTTTGGGATTTTTACCACTGAGAATTTCCAAAGAACCTGTAAATGTAGCACCCAATCAGTGAAATTAGAATGGCAGTGACCAAAGTTTCATCCTAAAGATTAAAGTTTCTGAGGTCAGGCAGAGAAGAGAGTATAATTGAAAGTTATCAAGGAAATCATGAGGCATATAATAAAAAACTGGAAAAGTCAGTACTTGTGCCTTGCTGAATTGTCATGTGCATACAAATGAATGAAGAATAAATCCTCCCAGGCAGGATTAGAAGTTGTAAGAGTTAATTCCCCTACAAGCATTTGTATATTTAATTACCACAATATACTATAAAAGTTAAAAAAACATGAGCTGTGGACTTCTACCAATTTCTTTAGGTAATGTATTTGGAAACATAACACAATAAAGAATGTAAGGTTCTTTCTAGACACTATAATTGTCTGTATGACACCTTTGGTTGACTAGGTACCACAAGGTAGTATATTATATAAAATCCTAAGCTGGAACTAATCATGGCCTTTAGGAATTCAAAGAGAATAATTATTCCTTGTAGAAGATTGTATATATGGCAAAAAGCTCATGTATCTTTTGTGAATAAGTAAATCTATGCTTTAAAAGCTGTTAGGAAGAAAGATCTATTCAAGAATATAGCAAATACTATTTTAATACTGCCAGACTTCTCAAGGACTTTTTCCTTCTGGACATAGAGCTGGAACAATAGCTCTTAGAGATCTTTGTTTCAAATGATACCATTAATGCAGTTTACCAGTTAATTTTGCCTTTTCCAATAGATTTTTTGCAGGCAATTTCAATGATATAAATCATTCATTTTTAGTCCTGATTGTTTTTATAACATCAGACCTTTAAAACAGCCCTGCTTTATTATTTAGTGTTATTTATATAGCAATATAGATATGCATAGCACCCTCCAGGCTAAAGAGCTGCTCCTAAAATGTAGCAATAATCTTCAGGCACTGGACCTCAATACAGCAAATTCTGGACACCAGGTTAATTATATTTTCAATCCCCACTTCCATTTGCTGAAGCAGTATTAGCTGAAGGAGAGGTGGACCTGCTGTAATGCTGTAATACTGTAGAGAAAGCAAGGGTCAATTTTCTTTTAGAGGGTGGAAGATGATAGTTTTTGACAGGTACCGTCAATTTCAGCTTTTTGCAATAAAATGGGAAGTGTGTGCAGCATTTTACATCTCCTAAATGGATTACCCAACACATCCACACACACGTTCTTGTCAAAGCTAATGGCATTCTTTCTGCTGAACCTGACAAATTCCAGTCCTCAATCTAAACGAGAATAAATCTTAACCAAATGTTGACATTTTACCCTCCTCCTGGGGCTCCTCTCCAGGGAGCAGAGAAATTTCTCTTCTCCAGCATCCTCAGCTGTAACAATTAGTTCTATCAACCCTGCAGAAAGCGATCAACCTAATTGTACAGCAAGGTAGAGTACTCAGCCAGAAAAAAACATTGGTAAAGTAAAATTCACCTCTAAAAATTCAATTCTTATTTTGCCATCATGGTATAACAGCTCAATAAGCACTGCTAATTATAGATATTCCTCTAGGGATATTTGCCATCATTTGCCATTGCTCTAAAATATAGGCATATGTTCCCAATGATCAATTACTCAATATGCTCTGTAGTATATTTAGCTGTGTGTCTTACCTACTTAGCCAATATATCCAGGGAAAAAAGCTTTGTATATGAACTCTTGAGCATCATATTCAGCTGTTGGACTAAGTGTTTTAGTGCTGATGAAAAAGGAAAAAGCATTTCTCCAGCAATCAAGGCCTTCTGATACCATTTCCTGGCTTCTGAGAAAAATAGAGAGTGGACAGTACGAAAGCTTGCCTGTCCTGGATGTCCTTTCAAAGGTCTCCTTCAGTTTGATACTTTTCTCCAGGCTTTAGGCTTCTAGTATCCTTGGATTAAATAAAAATCTTAGCTTTTAATGAAACGTGTCTGTGGTTGTGGGAAAAATCCCTTAAAAATGCAAAACCTTAAAATGCCATCAACCAACAGTGAAATAATGAAGAACGAACAGTTGTCTTCAGGGAAGGAAAGACAGGAAACATTGCATTGGTTTAATTTTATGGGGGTTTTAATGCTATTTTTTTCATAGAGGAGAGTTTTATCCTATCTAACATTCCCAAAGAAATTATAACTTGGCTGACCCAGATGAAATGGTCTCTGATACCTCTCATTTTTGGTATAGTTCGTGACACTGCAGAGTTGGAAATAAAGGTTCAGTACAAAATGCTCCTCCACAGAAGTTATTTTGGTTTATTATTGCAATTTCATGAGAAACACAGGTGAGGGAGGGAATATGAGAATTCTTAATATTTCACATGTCCACTGAGGAATTTTCTCAGAGCAAAAAGAAAGATCATTTTCTGTCTTTCTGTCTCCTGCAAAATAAAATTTTAAAAATGGTTTTTAATAGCTGGAGGCAACAGAGCTTTACAGACAAAAAAGCTTTATTTTGACAAATGAATTTTCTCGCTCCTTTTCCTGTTTTCTCCCCTATCCTACTTGTGGCGAGGGAGGGAGGGAGCTGCCAACTGTGTGAGTGCTCACTTGATAGCAAGGGCCAGTGCATCGAGGCCTCAGACCCAGTCAGGGATGTGCAACAACTATAACTATAGCCCCTCAGATAGAATTGGCAGCCAGTATTTGGTGGGTCTAGAAAAATATAAGTACTGCATTAAAATCTTTATGGAGGATTTGGGAAGGTTGAGATTTAGTGCTGTTTGCATGTTTCAGGGGAGTGAATACATTGGCATTCTGATGTTTTAGCATCTGTTTAACATCTACTACACTAAATAAAACAGGGCTGGAGACTGATACTTTTTCCTAAACACAGCTAGTACAGACTCATATATATGCTGCCCAAAGCTAGCCTCCACTAGACTAGAAGTAGCTAAGTGGCTGGGTGGATCCTAGTGGAGGCAATATGCATGTCCTTACCAAACTCCAAGCATCCTGAGAGCCTTAGGTGGTACTGCCATGATGCTGGAACTTGATTATTACTTTGGGGATATTTCAGCTCACTGCATCTGAAGCAATGTAAGAGCTGGGTTGCAGCCTGTGAAATGTATTTTAGTAGCATGGAACTGAAGGGCTGATGAATGACACACTGGAGTATCACACAGGGGCTGTGGGTGAGTTTGAGATTGCTGGGATAGTGATGAAGAGATGTTTAGGGTGGACAAGGTAGATCTGGTACACTAGTTAATACTGACTTTCTGGGGGTCATGTCTGGCATGAGCCGTCCTTAGAGCCAGACCTGGATGTTGTCCTGGATAGAGTTAGTTTGGATTGTCCACAACAGAGCTATGAATTAAATGAGCATGGAAGCAACAAAAGTGATCAAACTTCTAGTGCTTGGGTTCATTTCACATCCCTCTTTTTTGAGCAATATAGATATAAATATTTAGATTCTACAGTTACTGTTTTCAGCCAAAAGTTTCTAAATTTCAACAGGAAAACGACACTAGATCTGAATTTTACATAACATTATAGGATTGAAGACACAGCAGCAGTGGCCACATTAATTATAATCAATTTTTGTTAATTAAATATGGGTTATTAAGACATCAATCTGCGTGGATAAGAACACTCCAGATGTCAAAGCTGGATTTTTACCAGATAGGGTGTCTGTAGGCACAGCTGTTATCCCACAAATCTTTGCAGTCCTCAGACATGATTTTGGCTATAATTTCTGTGCTACTTCTAGTGCTTCTGCCATCTCCTGTATTGATCCTCCAGTTTTATGGAAGGGAGTAAGCTTCATGCTTGCTTTCATTTGCCAGCACCTTGTACATTAAATATGCATGTGAACATACATAAATATATATATTTGTGAAGGGAAGGGATGCAAGGGACTATGCACCAGTTCATCCCTTTACAACACACTGCCCTTGCACTCCAAAGTCTTCAGAATGATTTGTGTGCAAATGAAGATCATCTCTGCTGCAGAGCATGTTAGGAGGGATGGGGGGAGGGAGAGACTGTTGGTGCTGCCTTCGTGGGGCAGCCCTAGGAGATGTGTCCTTGTGGATATGGAAGTTCTGGGAAGTGAGCTGCTGGTGGCAGGGTCCCAAGGAGCATTACAACCACCAGGCAGCCTGCGGCTTTCCATATGGCATTTTACTTTACTCCAACACACTGCATGTGTGGAGAGTGCTGTAAGACCTAGGTGGTCTGGGCAGTCAGGAAACCTGGCCAGCAGTGTGTTTTTAGTGCAGCTTCATCAGCTGAGGACAAAGAGTCATGAGATCTGCATGAGTGGAGCTAGATCTTCTTAGTTCTGCTGCATTAACCTGGAGTAGCATTGCTAGTTCTTTTTTGCTTGGGTTAGAAGTTGCCAAATATCTTTTATTTACTAATGATATAAAAAAAGTTGCTGGTTATCTCCAGCCCTGCAGATCCCATAGATACACTACCACTGGTTAGATGTGATCACTCAAAGGTCATTTTCAGTAAGTGGATCATGTATTTGTCCTCTATTCAGGTAGAATTAGCAAAGTCAAAGAAGTTTTCTGATTGAGCAGAACTGAAAGGCCGAATTGGAATTTTTCAGGACCATTGCCTTAAGATTTATCTGAAGGTTAGTTTTTAGTTTCATCTTTCCTTGTACACTCATGCAAAATAGAAACCAAAAAAGCCCCTTGTGAGAGACTGGACTATGACTCAAAGCAATTGCCCATTTGTGAAGGCACCAGGGTGCTTTGCTGAGACCAGGTTTGCAACTCACCGAGAATGAGATGAGTTTTTGAGTGTGTAATGACAAACCTCTGGTCTGCAAAAGACAGAAGGGGTGAACATATAACTGCCAGAGTCTACAAGCTGGGCTTTGAGGCCAATAAGAGGCAGATCTTGTGGAAACAGGGTGGTGCTTTTCACCATGCCAAATTGCCCTCTCTTACACACACCCCCCGCCAACAGATCAAGACCTTCAATCATCACTTCAACCAACAGCAACACTCAAGTCTCATTGTAAATCCAGGGGTGGTAGTTACCTGTCTTCCTACTCTTACCCTTTCTTTCTCTTTCTTCCTTTTTTTCCCCCCTTGCATGTTTTAAGTGATATCTTAATGCTTTCATATTGGCATATTACTCTGGATAATAATAACCAAAATGGCTATATAGCTGCTTTCCATCGCAACCAAATTCTTCATATATATTTGCAAATACTGATCATTCAGTGTTTTTTCACTCTAATCTGCCCCAAGAGATTTATTAACCTAAGAACCTGCATTACCTTCACCTTCAGGGGTGGGTAATAACACCCCCAAGAGTTATTCCCTCTGTCATAGGGAAGGGCTGGGTTAAAAAAAATGTCAGAAGTATATCAGAAATATATGTCAGAAATATATCAGAAATATATGTCAGAAATATATCAGAAAAACGTCAGACCTCCTCAGACTTCTGCACAAACTGTTGTCACCTGGTTTGTTAGTGCAGATCAGCTTTGCTGTCACCCTGTGACCCCTGTCTGCCTGGGTGCTGTGATTGAGATAATGAAATTTGAGCTTCAGCCGGCGGATGCCTCAGAAACCAGTACATGTATTGGCATGCCTGCCTGCCCAAAGTTCAGGAAGGGGAGGAGTTTACCAGAAATTGAAACTGATTTCTGGCAATTCCAAAGTTTTGAGTGTTCCCTTAGCTGCAGCAGCAGTACTGGTTTCTGTCAAGGCAAGGTACTTGCAAAACTATGTCTGGGGTTGGAGGATGGAGGGAAGGCAGCAGGCACAGGACAGCTACTGCCTTCAATACTCCATCTTCCTCTCAGTGTACCCCCTGGCCTGGCAACAACGAAACGGAGAAGGGTGAAAACACCCAGAAGCTGGCAGCATCTGAAGAGAAACAAGGAGGCCAAGCATCAGCACACCAACAACAGCAAAAGCAGTAGTAAGTAACAAGGAGCCTGCCTATGATTTACCTGCACCAGGTGCCTGTTCTCCAGCTTACTCAAGGTGTACACATTTAAAGGTGAAAATGCTTTACAGAGAGCCTGAATGTGGCTGAGCACACAAGCAGCATGTCATCTTCTCCTTGGAGCTTCCTACGTGGGACCTGAGTTGTTCTGGCAGGCTTCTTGACAGCATGGCTTACACCCTGTGCCACAGCAGTGGCCACTTCTGTACCTTGGATACTGGCATACGTGGTATCTGGCATCTTTTTTCAAAGTTTCTTGGCATCTTTTTCCAAAGTGAAAATTCAGATCTGGTTGTAGCTCCCTGTTTTCTGTGTCTCCTAATATTTCATCCTGGAAAGTCTAAAAATACTTACTTTGGCTTAAGAGATGGATATAGGCTGCATTCCAACACTGCTCTGAATGCAGTCAAGGACACAGAACAGCTTCCAGGAACTTCGTGCTCACAAAACTAAAACCAAAGCTTCAGCATTTGGTGCTTTATTGGAATCTATCTCTTGCTTTCCAGTGACAATCCTGAGATAACTTGTATATCTGTATTATATCTGTGTCTTGCAGATATAATACAGAATGGAAATGCAAAGCTCTGTGTGTTTGTGTGTGTGTTTTATGCACATGTGTTTAATATAAATATACTTAGATGACCATAGCTGAGTGTTTATTCCTTTTCACTATATGAGCTTTTTCTGAGTTCTTAGTAACAGTGCTAATGCAAAGATTATTATTATTGTTACATGCTGATTTTGCTTAGCTTACTTCCTTCCGTCTTTCAAAGGGCAGCTGGAAAAACTGCAAACTGTTTTAGTTTCCTTTCCCTTCTTTCTGGGTGAAGAAGGTGGTGCCACTTCTGGGGGAGGTGGCAGGCAGCTGATGGCGAGCAGAGATCAGCAGCTTTCCACTGAAACCCGTGAATGCTTGCCTATTGGGTGGTAATGATACAGGGACTATTAAGAGCTGAGTCCCTTTGAAATCCATCAGCTCTTTAATGACTGACTTTCAGGAGAGCAAACAACAATTCCTTAGTTACCCTCTGTTTATTTTCTGCCACTTCCAAATATGAAAAATTCTCTGTCTTGCCTGCTTTCACAGTGCCAGGTATCCACGGTAGAGCAAGGACAGACCCAGTTTATTTATGTAGCTGTGATGAGTACATTTGGTTGCTGTTTGGGTTTTTTTGGGGGGAGGAGGGGGCAGTAGGGCTAGTGGGAGTTTTCCCTTTGGCATGACTGTGTTTACCCAGTTTGTCTGGCATACAAACCCCCTGGTAAAGGTTAGGTGAATAATTAATTAATTGTTTGCCAGAGCTCCCTGTAGAATTTAAGGCCAGAGCACATATAATCACACAAATCCCTGTTCCCGCTTTCATCTTACATGATTCTTGCAGACATAAAGCTGTTGTGCATCCACTGCATAGACTGAGTAGTATTTTCTGCTATGTGAAAATATTCTCTTCATAAAGTTCTAACAAAGAATTAGTTCCTAAATCTCGGATGTACAAATTAAAGTCTGCATTAGTATTCAGGTAATGAGAAGAGGGATGAGGGAAAGGCAGGTTGAAATAGAAACCATGTAATATGAGTGGGAAACTAATACTCTAATAAAAATGAAGTGAATGAGAGTGGGGTTTGCATCCTTCCCTTTAGAAGGGGGATGCTACCTGGCAGTTTGAATGGGATGAAGCCACTTACACTGCAATTTCCTTAACTAACACAGATTAAAGGAGAAGGTAACATCTGACATACTGAAACAGAGCAGTGGAGATCTTTAGTCTTAAAAAAAATTGTTTCATTAATTATTACTTTGTTCATTTTCTCAAGCTATATTTCAAGAAAGATTTCAGATTAAAATATCATTTTACCAATGATAAAGTTGACTCAGCTTTTTGGCCGCCAACCCATTTTAATATGACCTTTAAAACTAAAATACTGGGACACCCTCAGAATGGTCCAGGTTTTCAGGCTCTGGGATAACAAGAGCAGTTGGAGACCTGCAGTTACAGGGTGACAGAAGGAGAAAAAAAGCACAGACTAGCATTACTAAAGGATTTTTGGAATATGCATAGCAGAGGGAACATGAGGGACCCAAACAGGATACCTCTGTGCCAAGTAGTATCTTTATTCCAGCTTCTGCTTGCTATTTTTTTGAAACAGACAAGGGTACGGTTTTGCTGCCAGCAAAGCAGGAGTAGGAGTATCTTTTGAAGGCTCTGTGTGAATTGTTTCAATGCAAACTCTCTGTCTCAGGCTGTGAGAGAAATTGGGAGTGGGAAAACATCTCAGGAGCATATTAGGGTCAGATCAGGTGACCTTTTGTTTAAATTGGACGCATGAAATATGTGTGGGATGTAGCATGTTGCAGTCCTGTTCAGTACTCAATATTCAAACTGGACTATTGAAAATACAAGGTGGGCAGCTAGTATTAGAGTTTAGATAGTTTTGCTTTGGAAAAGCCCTTATATGATATGTCAAGGGTGAGAAGTGACAATAAAATGGTCCTAATTAAGAAAAGTACTTGTTCAAATGCAAAATTGAAGTCACACTTTGCACATCCCTGTCCAGTTATACATAGAATCTGGTTTCAGGCCATGGAGAAAAAAGTCATCAGGATGACAAGAGCTTGAAACTGCTTATAATAATAAGCTTGCATTTAAGTGGCTTCACTTTGTCTGCTAAGTGCCATGAAATTAACTTGTAGAAAGCAAATTCCCAAATTGCCCCTGTTCATACCTATTGAGAAACAAAAGTCTGTACAGAAGAAAGGTGGAGGAAAGTGGGGAAATTAGAGGGTGAACTATAGCTAGTGCCTGGAAAAGAAACTGCTGCCCCCATTCAGCAGTCTGCCTTTAGCGCCTTTAAAGCTGTCAAGAATAATATTGGTTCTGGTAAAATCCATTAAAAACTGAAATTCAAAATAATAAAGCCTGAAGATATATTGCTGCCCAGCTGGTAACAGTCCCTCATCATTTTGTTTGAAAGGAGAGCGAACTTGCTAGAATGCTTGACTCAAGAAATGGTATTCTTTGACCGCTGGAGCCGAATCTATCAGAGCTTTCTTTCCTTCCTTTTCCAATCTTAATCCTGAATTAAAAAAAAAACCAAAAAAAACAACAAACAAAAAAAACCAAACGAAAATATCTATGGTGTTATAAGACCCCTCATTCTATTGCTGACAGACAATACTTGGCAGTTCTGATTTTTTTTTTCTTTCATGAACTAAAGTTTCTTTAAAAAAAAAAGTTAGTCTAAAAAACTGTAGGCGGATTTTTAGCAAAATACTTGTTTTGCCTACTGCCCAGCCACTGCTGGGAGTGCAAGACAGGTAATTTGAATTATGGAAAATCTGCTCAGAATTTAGCTCTTCACTTGCTGCACAGGAGAAGTCTCCCAACTCTCTGTCTTTCAGGCTGATGTACTAATATTTACAGCCCAGTGGAGTGCTTCAGAGATGCCCGGCCTCACCATGATCAGTAGCCAGCCTTTTCTCCAGCCACAGGATTGGTGGCAGGGTCTATGTAAGACAATAACTATACTGTCAGTCTGGATGGTGGGGATTGCTGTTCCATGTAATGCTTGGAGGAGGGAAGGAAGTCCTTCCAAATTCTGTATTAGAAGCTTTTTTGGAAGAGCTTGCTTTGCACAAGCCCTGACATGTTCTCTTGATGCGTAGCTTGATGAGGAGCTGTGGTGAGGTGATGAATAAGGAATGTATGGCAGGATGCTGTGTTTGGGCAGGGGCAATGAAAGGACAAATTCTCTGATGCAGAGACAGCGGAGGAGGAACTGCATTGTTGAAAAGAAAACAAGCGGGGAGGCAGAGATGAACATGCCACTGGCTCAAATCTCAGTGTTCATGTGATACAGCATCTGAGCTGCTGAGCTCTCCAGGCACGCTGGCAAGCTGACATGCAACACATGCACACCTCTGCAGGGGAGAGCTCTGCTCAGCATTTGGTGCTGCCAAGCCCAGTGCCTGGCCTGCCCTCGTGTGATGCTCCATGCTCCTCATGGCTAGTGATTGCCAGGTGCTCCAGCTGGCCCTGGCATGCTCCCTACATCCCTGACACTGCGCTGTGCTGAGGGAACTGAGCTGCTCTAGCACGTGGGGACAGTACCAGCATGGCCATGGCTGACTTTTCTAGACTTTGCTGGGTCTGATGCTGATCTACAGCACTGCCACAGTGAACTCTGCCCCTTTGGTGAGATCTGACCACAAGAACAGGCTGGCTAATGGCATGCTAGTGTTTTCAGAGGAGACAAAGCTGTGCTGTGAGCCAAGTTTGGGCTGAGAGCTACCCCTTGGCTCCCTGATTTGATCCCTCAGGGTAGCAATTTCCTTGGGTCTTTAGAAGTTGGTTGAGATTGTCCAAAACAGAGTACTGACTGAAGCACCTGCCCTTCTTTCAGATGTCCTGAGACCACAACAAGCTGCTGAGTCTGAGCCTCATCTAAACTGTTGGAAATACAGTTCCAAGTTTTAGTTTTAAGTCTTTTGACCAAATTTTAACTTCAGGAATTTCTCTACAAGAATGTGGGTAACAGTAGAACTTCAGGTCTGTTTCTTTCCTGCAGATTTCTGACTCTTACTTCCTCCTGGGCTGCTCTCTGCTGCTCTGTCCCTTCTCACTCTTACCCCTTGTAAGTTCACTTCTTCAGGTTTAAACTCTTTGCTTTAATCCTCACAATGCCAGAAATGTAGTCTGTTCTTAATGAAAGGGACCAGATACAGAAGTGAGTTACCCTGGTTTAATAATCTTCCAGACATCTTTTGAACTGTGTTAGTCAAGTGCATTCCTGGCCTGTGGCAAACACAGGACAAAATCCATGGAGGTAGACTTTTGGTGGTAAACATTTCCTGCTAATGTAATTCATTTTCTGCCTCTTGTGTTAAGAGCACCTGTGCAGTGAGGATAAATCAGACAGTGTGTAATGCTAAGCCCCAGTAAATCACTTTTGTCTCTGAGCTGCAAACTGGTAAGATGATGCCACTGATAAAGATGGAAAGCCAGAGCCCCAGGCCTGCATGTAAGGTTTGTACACTTTCCTAGAGCTCTGCTTATGGCACTGCTGGGACATAGAGCATATTGCTCAGCTGAGGTCTAGAATTGTGGCTGTCAATTATCATTAGCATCTGGCTGTGTGTGCATTGCAAAATAGGGATACCTACAGAACAGTTATCTGCTTGCTGGGATTTGGCATCTTGTAGTCCTTTAATTTGGCAGCTTCTGTGCTGCTCAGCAGCATGTGGCTGCTCCATCAGGCATGGGAGCTTTGGTGAAAACAATACTTTGTGGTGGTGTGGACTTGACAGCTCTTAAAACAATTCCTGATAAATGAAGGCAAAGTTCAGCTTAGTGTATCTTTGAAAGAAAATTCAAGAGTTGGCTTTGGCAGTTTCATCTCTTTTAAATTCAGTCTTAACATACTATCTAATGCAATATCTCACCCTAGGTCCCTCCTCTGACTGAACCTGTCCATGCCTCCTTCCCAAGCTTTAGTCATTTTGTTGCTCTCTAACTTCATTCTCCTCATTTTCTGTCTGTTATGCAGAATACTCTGCGCAGCAGACCAAGATATTTGGCTTTCAGCTCTCTGACATTCATGTACCAATGCACCCATGGTATAAAACACAGTGGAACTGGAAATAGTTTATAACACTCATTCCTTTTGTAACTCTTTAAACTATTTCACATTTCATTTGAATATCTCTCCTGTGGTAGATGGCTGGAGTGGACTTGAGGAAACACTGAAGAGCACAGCTCTGCAAAAACTATTACCGGAGAACAGGAGTCCTCATGTGTCTTTTCAATTTTAGTAATAAACTATTTTATACAAACCTGAAAGACAGTTGCTATCACCTATGCCTTTAAAGCACTGAAGAGGTGTCCCTGAGAACTAGGTGTCCTAGTTAGGAGAGAAGACTTACACATATGATTAAAAATTTAAGTTTTCAGACATGGTGTTCCTATGTTACTGATCACTCAAAGTGTAAATTATCATTACAGGTTATCTATGACTGTACTGCATGTACTGACTGAAATGTTTTATATCTCTGTATGTGCTGGTTTTGGCTGGAGTAGAGCTTGTTTTCTTCATAGTAGCTGCTATGGGGCTATGGTTTGGATTTGTGGCCGAAAGTGTGTTGATAACACAGAGATGTTTTTGTTACAGGTGAGCAGGGCTGACACTGAGTGATGGCCTTTTCTGCCTCCCACACCACCCCATCAGAGAGAGAGCTGGGGGTGCACAGGAAGTTGTGAGTTGTGGGACAGCTGACCCCAGCTGGCAGAGGTGTATCCCATAACATATGGCATCAGGGTCAGCATACATAGCTGGGGAAAGGAGAAGGAGGAGAAAGAGATGTACAAAGTGATGGAGTTCGTCTTCCCAAGTCACCATTATGTATGGTGGAGGCCTGCTTTCCTGGTGATGGCTGAACACCTGCCTGACCATGGGAAGCAGTGAATCCATTCCTGCTTTGTTTGTGTGCACAGCTTTTGCTTTACCTGTTGAACTGTCTTAATGTCAACCCCTGAGTTTTCTCACTTTAACCCTTCTAATTCTCCCTCCTCTCTCATGGGGGGCAGAGTGAGAGAGCAGCCATGTGGTGCCTAGTTACTGAGTGGGGTTAAAACACAATGATATAATGTTACATAGGCATTTATAATCCCACAACTGTGGTATGTTATGTGTATCTGCTTGAAAAATAACAGGAAGTTCCTTTTTTTAAATTTCAATATAGATACATTATCTTATTGGGTTATAACTTTCTTGCTCTCATTAATATCTGTTCAGTCTGTGTAATGAGTCAATACATTCCCATTTTCTGCTGAGAAAATAAAACAAAAAACACTCATCAAGATTAATATGATCCATAAAGGCAGAAGATGATTTTTCTTTTTTGAAGAGCTATAACTGGGGTAAGATGTTCTTTCTCCCCCTTCCAGTGACTTCTGTATTTGTATTTATAAAACAACCCTACCTCAAAGATAGGCTTAAATCTTATAGCAATTAGAATCATTATTAGGGAAACTAAAGTTAAATTCTTTATAATCTTTTCTGTCTGTGGATTTTGAAGCACTTCATATATTGGTATAAAGCACAAAATTCTGCACACCACTGATAGCTTCAAATCTTCACATTTCCTTAATTGCTCCCCAGGTAAGTAGGATAATTTGCTCCAGACTTATGGCTACTGTGGCAACCCAGAAACTGACTGGAATATTAAATTGACAGGCTGTAGCAGGTTTTATAGGCTTAACTGGATCAGAGGTTTTGCCTGAACAAAGAAATGACATAAAATATCCTGCAAAATGGATAAAAACACAAGGTGAAAGCTGGTGGTGGGTTTTTGCATTAACTTTCTTTCCTTCAAAAAAAGAATCTCAAGAAAATAAGGAATATTAGGTGCAGAATTTAGAACTGGTAGGGCAGGTGGAGTTTCTTAGGCAACAGCTCATTTGGCTCCTCTCTTGTAGGGTTAAAATGCAAGGAACCAGTTTGGACCCTGACTTTCACCCCTCACATAAGAAATTTACCATGTACTTACTCTTCCTACCCCCTGATCAAAGAATCATGGAATGATTCTTTAAGAGACCTTAAAGGTCATCTAGTTCCAACCCCCTTGCCATGGGCAGGAATCCTTCCACTAGACCAGAGCCCCATCCAGCCTGGTTTTAAACACCTCCAAGGATGGGTTATCCACAACATCTCTGGGCAACTTGTGCCAGTGCCTTACCACCCTCACAGGAAAGAATTTCTTCCTAGTATCTAACCTAAACCTGCCCTCTTTCAGCTTAAGGCTATTTCTGATTCCAGTACAAACCTTGGCATATCTTTCCAGAGACCAAGATGAATGCTATAAAGTTAGATAAACTCAATAATGTTCCCCCTGCCTTTTATTATTATTATTATTATTATTATTATTATTATTATTATTATTATTATTATTTCTAATAATAAGTAAAACAAAGCATTAAAGACAAAGAAAAGTTGGTGTCCTGTTCTCCCCTTCACTCCCCCACTGAAGACTTGGCATCCTCACTTTCTTTGCCTTTATTTCAATAAAAAGGAAATGAATTTTGCTTTAAATAAACACTGTTTAAACACTGTTTTAAACACAAGAACTCTTAATCTGCTCTCTGGAAAACAGATGGTAAATGT
Organism: Urocynchramus pylzowi; assembly: GCA_013397555.1. Lineage (NCBI taxonomy): Eukaryota > Metazoa > Chordata > Aves > Passeriformes > Fringillidae > Urocynchramus > Urocynchramus pylzowi. The sequence goes on along the minus strand of VZRH01004719.1, from coordinate 1,927,152 downwards.
ACTGTCACTTCTACCTCTTTGGTAAACTGATTGATCTTTGCTGTATTTCATGTGCAGACCTTCTGAGGTGCTGATGGTGTGGCCATGGTCAGGTACCAGAAGAGTGGGCCCCACCTGGCTTTCTGGGGTCTGAGCCTTCCAGCCAAAAAGCAGAAGCAGATAAAGGAAATGATTCGTGGCAAAAGGGCTAGTTTTGATTCCGTGATTTCTCATACATGTTCAGACAAGCCAAGATCTTTTTTGAAAAATTGATTATAACTTAAAACAAATCAACCAGACAAATGCTGTTTGAAGTCATCAAAGTGCATGGTATAAAAACTCTTCTGCCCTCTAGTGCTGTGAAGCAGTGTGATATCTTAGATGCACTGATTGATTTTTGGGAGGGGAGGATATGTAGCATTGCAACCCACAATTTCAGCCACTTTTATCACTGCCAAAGGGAAGGGAGTGGAGTTTAAAAGGTACTTAATAATTTTTGTGTATGAACTTGAGAGAAATATGATCTTAATATCTGAAACAAAAACAAAAGCTATAAAAAAGTCTTGAAACAGATACATTGTGTAGCAGCTTGTTAAAGGCACTTTGGGATAAATTGGAAATGCTACCACTCAATCAAATAGAGAAAAATCTGAAACAACGTCACTGATGGGGAGTGTTATGCCATAAGTGAGATGTGTTGTCAAAGCTTCTTTTAAGTAATGTTGGCAGTTGTGTGGTGAATGCCACTGGGGCACTGCTGCACTCTTCACTCCAGCCTATCTGGGACTGAGGGTCTGGGGTTCGGGGGAGACGTGCGCAACCCTCTCACCGTCTCGGGGCCACCAGAGTGTGCTGGCAGAAAGGGAAGAGATCACATTAAATGGCACCATTAAAGCTCACGGCTCTATCTTTACTAGTTTAATCTCATAAATTAATCCACATCCTCCTAGAATAAGTCTTCAAAGAGAAAGAGGTAATTGGATATAAAGACTCTCTTATGAAACCCTGAATTACAGTGATACGGCAGCAGGCAGCTTTGGGCACTTTGATCTCTTTGCATGATTTTCATTCCCCTTTTAAGCCTTAGTCTTGGGCTGTATTGTTTCATTACTTTTCCACTGCCAACTTCTTTCTCTGCTTACTAGTTTGTTCTCTAGCCGCTCCCTGTGGCCCTTCCTGAAGAGGCTCAGCCTTCACCCCTAATTATTCTTTGCTGGCTGTTTTTCTCCTTGTGCTTTCCCTGCAATGAAGCCAGATGAAATATTTGTGCCCACACGTGCTTATAAAACCCTGCCAAGACTCTGATGTGTGGGTCCAACTGCTGCTTAGTGCATTTCTGGTAAACCTGCACCCCCATGGCACAGCTTCTGATAAGTGGGAGCCATGTAAACTCCTACTCACACAATACACCATGGAGATAAAACCCTTTGTCTTCTCCGAGTGGAACTGACATGTTTTCATCACTCTTTTGATCACCTCGAGTCTCTTAATACACTCTGAACCCTGGCTTGCCTCTTTGCTGTCACATTAGATTGATAGCTCTTTGAGACAGCAACTGCATTTTGAATTAAGTCTGGCAAAACAGGCCCCTTGTCCTGATTCAGTGAGTCGCACCTTAGGCGTGACAGCAAGATGAATATGCCCAAGGAATTCCTGGTGCCTGAAAATGAAAGGCTGACAAGGAAACTGAGGCTCAGGCTGAGATTAAGTCACCTGGGTCCATCACAAACAGTGTGACTTTGTACACTCCTTGGACAACTTTTGGGCAGACTGCTTAAGTCCACAAGGCACTTGGTGCTCACAAGGTAAGGGGTGGGACTGGCAGCACCAGTGCTCTTCCCAGGAGACAGTGGTCTTCCACATGGAACATTTTGATTCAAGGAAGTAATTTGATTTGAAATGCATGAGATTTGAGGTCAACAGTCTAGAGTAAGGCTTGAATAAGAGCAGCAAAGGCTATGCTAAAAGTTCCTGAAAATATTATCCTTGGTATCTGCTGCTAATTACAAATATAACAAGCATTTCTAGAGTACTTAACATAAATTCTTAAAGAGCTGAATCAGAATAAATACTAGTTTTTATATGAATTTGTTTGCTGCAACAGCAGAAAACTGAGTTTGGTGAAGAATGAGCACTTTCTAGTTCTGATTTTGTGTAAACAGGGAAAATAAGAGTGTATTCTTTCATTTTAGTGTTGGCCCATATGTCTTGGTAACTCCAAATGAAACCAGAAGAAAACAGTTGCAGCGAAGTAAGTTGAGTTGTCTAATATCATAATACACTATTTCTATTTGAATAACTTTGGGATTTTAGCATTTTATTGCTCTTGCAATTTTTATCCTCATTTTTACAATGCTTTTATGTGCACAGATATGACAGTAATGCCAATGCCATGACCGTTCTCCATGATCATGTAGCTTTTCTTAAGAGTGACTCATCATCTGGCTTCACTTCATGCGGGATAAATCTTGTTTGGAGGGGTTTTGGTAATTTCAGTGCAGGAGTTGTTCAAGATGGCTTCTACAAAACTATGCTGGAATTAGCTCTATCCAACTTTTACAGAATTGAATTTATACTGGGGAACTTTGCACAGTCTCAGAGTTAGGAGGAGGAAGAACAAAAATATAAATAAGAAATATTTTTAAAAATACTCCCATGTGGAAACAAAAGCAACTGCAGATGCTGTTGCTTTTTGAACATGCATTTGAGTGTAGGTGGTTCTTCTACTGAAGCTGGTAAAAGTAATTTTAGGTGGAAAGTATTTGTGGATATATGTTCACTTTTGCTTAGCTTTGAGTCTTGCTGGTGAAAGTAGCTAAGCAGGAACACCCTGAACCTCTACCAGGAAGATCAGGCATATGTTCAAATATTTTATTGGCAAAATTACAGCCAGAGTTAGATGTGAAATAAATTCTGTATACAGAGGTGACTGATTGAGCACAGCAGTCCTACACACCTGGACATAGATTCATGCAAAATATGAAAGCTGAAGGAGTGTGAGTCAGCACTTCTCATGTCTTGAGTCCTCGAGGAAACAGTGCAATTAAATCCTTTCTTCTCAAACATTGTGAGTTTAGCTAAAATGCTTTACCAGCAGCCTGGTATGGGTTGCGTTTCCTTTGGTTGCAAGAAAGAAAATTGACTTATCGTGAACCAAACTATAATCTTCTTGAAGGAAGAATAGCAGCAGATCATCTTAGACCTGACTGTGATGTTAGCAGCAAAGGTGCTGCTGCCCTAATAAAGATCTGTTTGCACTTTGTGGTGCCAGTGTGAAAGGTCTGAAGCACGTCAAGTATTTCTGTCTTGGACACTGGCAGAAAGAGGACCTCACTGGATGCAGTCACCACTTAAATGCTTGTTTTAAAGGTGAAATAAAAAGCTGTTGTCTGTCTTTTGGGTCTCTTTAGAGGCTTACTCAAATACTGGCTTTATCCTCTTAGAGGAGGGCTGGTGTTAGCCTCCAATAGCCATAGCCAGCCATTAGGATGCACAGTTAGTAAGAGTGAAATAAGCTCCTAGAGCAACTGAAGTGCTAGTGTAAAACACAGCTCCTCTTTCCATAGGCTTTGTTGGCCTGCTATTCAGAGGAATTGTGTTTTTCCCTCTGTCAGTCGACAAAGAGAGAAGTTAAATCAGCCATCCTGGAGCATATGGCTGCACCCCGCCTGTATTGACTTGCACTGACTACGCTGGGAGCTTGCTGCCCATCTCACATGTGGGTGCCTGTGTTGAAGTGTCTTAATTTGAAGCTGATTCATGCATTCCTCCTGTTTTTATTTAGAGAGCATGTGGTTGGGAGAGAAAATTACTCTTCATTTCCCTGCTGGGGAGCATTACACCACAAGGATTTCCCTCTATGCAGCAATAACATCTTCATCGAAACAACTTCTGCTTTACCTGCAGGAGTAAATACTGTGGCACTTACCCCTAGGTTCCCAGGGGTTTAAGAGCAGTCTATTAGTAGTCTCCTAGCTGGTTTTGGCTTTACTTTTGGGGTTGAGTCCTAGGGTTGCTCACCATTACAGTCTCAAGTTAGGGAAAATGTTTGCCCTATTAGCTAATTATTGCAGTGACTGTGTAACCTCTTGTGGAGGTGTCTGCATCTCTTGAGAACCAAGTTGGTTCCTGGATGGTCTTCAGGATTACATGCAATTAGCAGTAATGGTTAGTATTCCTCTAACTTCCATATATTTATTTATTCTTTTTTATACCTGCTCAGTTGCTAAGAAAGAGCTCGATGACCTGGAGCAATGGAAGAAAGAACACAGGCCAGGGCCAGTTACGTTGGTGCCACAGAGACTGGGTAAGACACGCAAATCAGCAACTGAGAATTGCAAAATTTAGTTTTCCAAGACATGAGACAGTTTTAACTTTTTCTCGCTACTTATTAAAGAGATTCAGTAATAAAGGCTGGCATGAGTCTATTGTATGTGCTCTGTGCTTCTTGATGATCATGGTAAGGAAGATGTTTCTGAAACTAAACAGCACAGATTGTCACTCAAGAAATCTGTCAAGGGCAGAGTAGAAAATCTGTACTAACATTTGGAAAAAACAGGTGTATTAACCCTCCAGACAGTTTACACTGTCTGTTGTTGATGTCTCTGAGGGGGCACACACTTGTCATTAGTGTGCAGATGGACAGCATGTGGGAGACCCTCCAATTATCCATAAGAAAACTTCTCTGTGTTACTGTGTGTGCTTTCCTGGCTACTGGCTCTTGAAGAGGCAAAAGTGATCCCTGCAGCTTCAGCATTTGCAGGCTAAATGTGCGTGAAGCCCTGTATTCCCAATTTTTAAAAATGAGAAGTAAATGAAAAACAGGGTAAAAAGCTGCAAGAACTTAAGACACCCTGAACATTACTGATGTGTATGCTAAGATAACTGAGATGTTTTCTAGATGGGTGACAGAAAAAGTGTAGGAGATATCTTGAACTGCAACCACTATAAAGTACTGAATTTAATGATATTTCAGACTTAGTTTAAAAAAGTTTTAGAAAAGAAGAGCTGCCCTTCCTTACCTTGGCTGTTGTAGGAGAATTTGGGTGCACAGTGCAGGATGTGGTCTGCTTTGACCTGCAAATTAAGTTCTTTCTCTGCCAGGCTGCACAAGATAAGTTTGCAGTGGTGTACAGTGTATAAAAATAGACAGCAGGTGGGAGACAGAGGAGTTTGAACTGACTCCAAGCCAGAGCTGATTTTTGGCTCAAGGTGATCCTAGTCCCACATGTCCTGCCCTGCAGCGAGTCACAGTTGTTTGCAGTGGTGGCAATGCCCTGTATGCCCATCATCATGTGCAGCTGTGTGGCCAGACACAGTCTTTGTGAGTTCACGTGTAACATCTGCTTCTTGCTTGTGGGTAGTTCCTAGAAGATGTACTTCTGTCACAAGAAGACCATAGAGCTTTTAGGTGAAGAAACTGAAATCTGGAAAAAGAAATTTGGCGTGTTTGGTGTGCGCAGGCCTACTGCGTGACTGAGGGTGTCCCTTAAAGTTGCAGGGACTGAGTGCCAGGAGTCTTAACTTCTGGCCCCACTGCATTTAAAATCCATCTGGACAAAGAAGGATTAAGAGGGAAAAAAAAATAAAGTAAGAAAATATTATGTCATTAGTCACTCTCTAGCTGCCACTTAGACTCCTGGAAGGCTGAGACACAGGTACTGTGTTCAGTGCCTCTGAAAAGAACTGAGGTGCAAAGATTATTAGAACATATCATTCCCACAGGAACAAATTTGGAGCTGAAATGGCATCTCTAATTTCACCCCTGTAGGTACTCATTAGGAGGAAAAAGTATCATGTGTTATTTTCTCAGAGTGATTTTAAGGGACTACACATCTAGTCCAAATCACTAAATAAAATCTCTAAATAAAGTTGAAGTTTCTTAAAGGTTTTTAACACTTGTGGTTCCCACATGAAAATAAGTATTCTGGATTTCAACTCTGTAGTATTTGACTGGTGAACTTTCAGGCATCATGGAGAGATGAGAGCAATGAAGGATGCAAGTTCTGCTCTCTTCCATAAGCAACAAGTGGAGCAACAAATCACGCCTGATAAATGCAACAGTCTCGTTTCTGGTATTGTTATATATGATCACAACAGTCTCTAACTTCAGTGAAGCATTTGACACATTACAGCCAAGGCAACTGGAATGAATTAAACCTGGCTGAAAGGCTATAGGCAATTTCTAATAATGATCAGGAAAATGTTTGTTCTGAGACTATGTCCACCAGTACTGGCAAAAAAAACTACAGTGCACACAAGAAATTGTGCTATTAAAAGGCTAAAAAAAGAGAAAGATTAGGAATCTAAGAGGTTTCAAAACCTGTTCAGCAGCAGTTTTATTTTCTAGACCTGGGGAAGAGACACTCTACAATGCCAGCTGTATGCTTATTTGCTACTCTACGCTTGTTGCTTTTATACTGTATGGCCATTCTCTCTGGAGAACTTAGCTTAGGGATTTATTTGTGTCCATAGAAATGTTGCCACGCTTAGGGTATTGATCTCCCATTCACTGTATGCCACAATTTCTCCTAAAGATTAGTTACCTTCCATTAGTAAATGGGGAGAGCTACCTTTAGACAAGAGTGATCCCTCCTGAAAGGCCTAGTATTTCTTACATTTCTGAAAGGTCTTACAATTCATAGAATGGTTTAGGTCTGAAGGCAACTTAAATATCGTTAAGCTTTAACCGCCCTGCCGTGGAAGGTCTACCTTCCACTAGACCAGGTTGCTCAAGGTGCAATCCAACCTGACCTTGAACACTTCCAGAGATGGGAGATCCACAGCTTCTCTGGGCAATCTGTGCCAGTGCCTCAGCACCTCAGAGTGAAACATGTCTTTATTATACTCAATCTAAATCTCTTCTCTTTCAGTTTAAAGCCATCCCTCCTTGTCCTGCTACTATATGCTCTTGCAAAAATTCCCTCTCCAGATGTCTTGTAGGCCCTTTCAGGTACTGAAAGGCTGCTAGGAGGTCTCCCTGGAGCCTTCTCCTCTCCTGGGGGAACAATCCTGGCTCTCAGTCTTTCATCACAGGAGAGCTGCTCTAGCCCTCTGATCATCTTTGAGGCCCTCCTGTGGACTCAATCCAGCAGGTCCATGCCCTTGTGCTGGGGACTCAGAGCTGGATGCAGCACTGCAGGTGGGGTCTCACCGTGGCAGAGCAGAGGGGCAGAATCACACTCCCTCGACTGGCTGCCCATGCTGCTTTTGATACAGCCCAGGATATCAGGCACCTAAAGTAGCACAGATTGGTCCATCTGCTTCTATAGAATTAGGAGGCACATAGATGGGAATTTCTCATGAAAACAATAAATTGGGGAAATACAGCCCCCATCCTCAGAATGGAGTGAGGGCTGTTGTTATTTTTTGCGACAACTGAAGGGAATAAATTATTTCCTTTCCTACAGCAAGAAAATACTTTGGAAAATAGAGCAGAGTAATAGAATCAAAGTCACTCTCTCAATCCCTTAAGACCTAGTATCACTTTTTTTGTGTGGTTGGTTTTTTTTGTTTGTGGGGATTCTATTTCTTTTTATTGAAAGCTGAACATTATGGCCAGAGCTTTAGATGTTCACAAAAGAAAGTCCATGGCTTTGGAAAAGGACACTTTCAACTGCTTGGATGTGAATGTGAGGTCTGTGGGAAAGGCTTTTACTTCCATTTCAGAAAGGAGATTCTTCCTTGAGCCCCAAGACATTACTTAGAAAATATTAAAATTATAGTTTTAGCTCCCATTGGAGCTGGAAAAGTCCAAGATCCTAAATTTGATAAAAAAGGAACTTTTTAGCAATAGAATTTCTGACTGTATGTGTGTGACAAACTGAGCAAAGGTGGGGATAGCTGGATGTGAAAATGAAAACTCACCGGCAAAGCATGACTGATTTTCTGAAAATGGAATAGTTCCTCAGTAAACTGCTCATGTATTGTAGGGACATATTTGTTGGTAGAGTGGATGATACAGTGGGTGCTCTGTAAATAATAGGCAAGTGCTTTTGATGGATGAAAAAAATGATCAAAAAGGTCTCCTATCTGTTCTCTTTAATGTCAGACAGCTACTGTAATTATGAAAAATTTCCTGTATATGCATACATCCAATCTGTTGTATTGCTGTATTCTGAAATGACTGGCATTTGCAGTTAAAATGCTCATACAAAGTCCCATTTATATTTTTGGGTTTTTTTAAGGTGGAAACGAATCAGAGGCTCGAGTACGACAAAACCAGCAAATGATTCTCATGCAATCTAAATACCAGAAAAAGGTCAGTAAGAAGAAATGTGTTTGTTTATTTTTAGAACTCAAAAGAAAGCTTTTCCTGTAGTGTTTTGTATGACTACAAAATGAACTCACAGCTGCTTGACAGGAGAAAGTCATGAAACCTGAAGGAAGCAGCAGAAAATCAGAAACTAATGTTCTGCACCAAGGAAAATTAGAAATCTTTCCATAAATATGTAGCAATCTGTATCACAGATGATATCTCAAATAAAAACCAGAACAGTTGTAGAGCCACTTAAATGCCGTGCTGTATCTTCCAGCATGCTGCTTATGCCTGGACTAATTGATCAATGTACCACCCTGTCCCATGCTTATGTGGAAATGTTGTTCCTGTTACAAGAGGTATGAATGCTTGCAAGTTATCAATCAGCTGTGCGAGTCCTTGCATGGATGCCCATTTATCAGTCCTAGATTTCTCAGCCTTCTTAAAGCCAATATTGCAGTAGCTGGTGCACAGCCTGCATTATTCAGTGTCTTATTTTAAGGGAAAAAAATCCAGGAACTTTCTCCTAACACATTTTAGATTTGAAAGATGTTCACTATAGGAGTCAAGTTACCTTATGTGTTCCTTGTATACATAAATATTTAAAATAACCTCCTATGTTTATGTCACACAGCACAAGAGAGAAGAGTATGTAAAAGCAAAAAAGGCAGCTGAAGAAGCTGAAATCCTTAAAAAGAAAGCAATTCAAAGAGAAAAGGTAAACCTGGTTACTGCAGACTTGAAGCCATATAACAGTTCATGTCTTGATGCTTGATTTTGCTGAACTACATGAAGCTGGCTAATTAAATTAAGTGGTAGCCCTGGATGGTATTGAGGAATTAGGAAATGTAGTCCTCCTCCTCTTTGTAGTTGACTGAAGGATGCCTGCCTGGGGTTTTTGGGGGCTTGAGTGTTCCTTTGACTCATCAGAAACTCCAGCCTTTCAGTTCCATCTATCTGTCAGAGTTAGCAGAAAGGGAGAACTCGAAGGTCAGGAGTAAATTGTGTGAAGGTTATATGGTTCACTTTGGCATGAGCTTCCTCTCTAAGATTGGATTGTAGCAGTTGGCACAAAGACCTTATAGGAATCCATAATTGCCTGTGCACATGGGAAGAATACTAGAAAATCCAGCCTGTCAGGATTGAAAAGATATCCATGTCATGGAAAGGTCAGTGTAGTCTACCTGCATTGTGCTGAGAGCACCCTGAAATTCAACTGCCCCTCCAACCCTTCTACAGCCTGCACACACAAGTGTTTTGCTAATAGGTCATATCACTCTTCCTTCTAATATTCTCTGTATATTGACACCAATGATAGCTCACTTGCACATTTTCTTTTATTATTTTAATTTGTTTGCTTTCTCTAGTTATTCTCACAAAGAATTTTCTTGTTCTTTGTGCTGCACAACCCTTTGTAAAAGTTCATTTGTGTCTCCTTCGTGGCAACCAAGTAGTACTTGCTTGAGAATGCAGTGTGGAATTTAAATGAAAAATGAAAGGAGAGGGAGAATGATACTGATGGGCTCATTAACAAGGAGAGAAAGGGCAATTTCAGGTTTGCAAGTTTTGTCTCTACAACAGTAAAAATGATTTTCTGTGCAGAAACTGAGTGTTGAGAGTTAATTAAAAAGTCGTCGATACTGGTTGGCATACAAGGGCATGCATAAACAAAAATAACTGTAATTGCCTCTAGGTGAGGGTTAGTCTGTTCCTGGTCTCAGTGGTTAGTATTATACTTTGAGCATAAGCCCATACACAATAGCTTACAGGGACAATAAATACTATCACCTGAAAATGTCGTTAGCTGTTATCATCTCATGTGTAGCTCCAGACACAGTGATGATAGCAGTGGAAGAGAGTGGATTAATTATTTAATATATGTTGTTTGCCCATGGGCATTGGACAAGAAAAATGTTACAAGACTGCTATAATTTCTACTTACACCTGGAAAATATATTGATGTATCAGGTTTGTTTTCATGCTCTTTAATTTCCTTACCTTCACTCCCACAGATTATAAAATCTTTATAGATGTTGTAGATAGTAAAACTGTAAGTATCTGTTTTTGCTGAAGGAGGATGCAACATCGCAGCAAACATCTTTGCCAAACAGACTGTCTAGTTTGACTAAATAAACATATACCCACAAAGCAATCAAACAAAACAGAGATGCGTGGTAGGGAACTCTTAGTTTTAATTTTTTTTATTCAGATTGTCTTCCACAGTAGTGCTTGAGCCAATGGAGATTTCTTCTTGGAAGATGATTAGGTATTAAATATTCAACTTTGTGTTTAAGAAGAGCATGCTGAAAAGCCACTGGAAAGTGCCAATTTTGCTATCTCACCTTGTCTACAGATGAAAGGCTCCCAAGACCTGAGAATGACATGGATCCTACTGGTGCTGTACAACCAGCATTGGGCTCTGTTTACCAAAGGAAAGGAGCTTTTTATTTGAAGTGATAGATTTGCATTCAGCTGCACCTGTAAGGCATTGGCTGAGAGCATGTCTTTCTGCAAGTTCACAGCCCGTCTTTTCTTGCTGGCCAGCCCTTCTTTTGCTCAAGGTTACTATTCATTCAATGAAAACCAAATTGTGTGACAGTCTGAGAGGAGATAATAGCTAGCCAGCTTTATCAGCAGGAGCCCTGGAACTTTCACAGCTGGAAAGCTTCTTTGCCAACAGCCATGAATGGTGAAGCCCTACAGACTAATGTGCGATGACTAGAACGGGTGCTGATACTCAGCTCAGTTCTTCCTTGATTGTAAGGATTATCTACTGTAAGCCAGTGAAGCTGCGTCTGAACTTAGGATCTGTTTATGTTAGTGTTTTAATGCTGGTTTTGCAGAGGAAAGCAGCATCCCCTTTCCCATTATCTTTGTGAACAAGTGAAAACTGTGTGTCTGCCAAAGCAGAGCCCAAATATGGAAGGTTTGCCTTACTGACTATATGAGTCCACCTGCCTGTCTCTGTCATTCTTTTATTAACCATGGGGTTATTAGCTGCTGGAACACCAACTTGGCATCTATCTTGTCTCTGTCCAGCTTCCACAGAGAGGAAAGACTCCTCATTCTGTGCTCCACAGGGCCACCTTGTGCAAAAAAATACCCAGGACTTCATGACAGGCAGCTTGTCCTGGGACTGTTGGGGTTTGTTCATGGGGTAAATGTGGGCTGCCTGAGTTTGGGCATTCGAAGCTAATGATGAGAGCTCAGTGAAATAATTCCAAAAAGACTTTGTTACATGAGCAGAGAATTCTCTTTTTCTGTATTTTTCCCTGTATTTTTCATCTCATCTGATGCTGAGATGTGTGTCTAATCCACAGAAAGTGTTTAAGTACATGAGAGGTAGCTTTTTTTATTATTTTCTCCTTAGTAGTAGATGTCTGGAGTTGGTATCTTTTGTGCAGCCCTTCACATCACAGTGTTTGACCAGACTGGATCATAATTTCCTTTGTGTCTATTGGGTGAAAGGACTGTCAAAGTTCCTCAAAAAATAAGCAAGCAGCTGATACCTGGCTTCTTGTTTTTTAAAATTTTCTCATTTGTGTTGCATGTAAAATTGGATGACATCAGTGCAATGGATATTTCTGTTTCCTGTCACTGAATTTCTGTAGCTGTTACCCTGCTTTTAGCATTTCCTTTTATAGTTTAGGTCTTGACTGATTATTAGAAGATTCGAACAATTTGAAATGAAAAGGCTCAGTGTAATTATACTGCAGGCAATGTTTTTTTCTCTTACATTATGTAGTAAGCAGTCCTGCCATCTTCAGAAACTGTCTTATTTAGGATAAGCTGTAATTTAATTTTATTCTTTATCAAATCATGTGCTCTTTAATTTGACGGAGTTAATCAGCATGAGTGGCCTTTTTTCAGGAATTTGTTAAAACCGAGCACTTTACAGACCTTCTGCTAGCATTTTTCAATGTATTTACCTTCAATTTCACAGCTGTTCCACTCTTGGCCTTTTGAACATGGTGCCAAATGTGGAGTGCTTTGGCAATGTCTATTGATAGATTGTCATCACTTAGAGAATGTGCCCGTCCTGTCGCCTGTCAGTTGTATGCATCCTTAAGCAGGTGTCCTAGGGTAAACTTGCAGATAAAACATAGTCACACCAGCCACAAGCGAGTACTTTCAAGATGCTGGAGCTTTCTTCAGGTACCATTCTGGTGGTAGGTAGAATAGCTGTAGGATATTCCTTTATTTTTTCGTCTAGTGGGAGACAGGGTTGATGCTGCAGGTTTGTATTTCTCAAAGTTAATATAATATCACTGTTCTCTAGATGTCACTAGCTAGGAGCTAGACCACAACAAGTCCTGCGAGCTTTGGATTTTCTTGGAACTTTTTGAATTTCTTTTTTTGAACTTTAAGGAACCTTGCAATATGAGGGTGGATCCCACATCCAATGCTTTTTGAGAGGTGAAGACATCAGCTTGTGGTATTGGGCAGTGTTGGGAAAAAGCCTGGGAGCTATGGCTGGTTTCTCAAGGGTATCAACATCACCTTTGGCAATAACACAAGCCATAAGATTTCTGCCTCTTTCCTTTCTTTTCCTGTAAACTGTGAAGCTGCACAAATAAGTGGGAGTTTTTTTGCCTAACACATCATCTGTGTCTAGGTTAGGAACAAACAGTATATCTCCTGAACTCTAAAATCATCCATACATCACCCATAGTGATGCTCCTTACTACAGTTTGGTGAAATTTTTCAGTTGCATCAGTATGTCATACGTTCTATCACTGTCTCTGAATGTCAAATGAGTGAACAACAGGACATCTTATTCAGAGATTTCCCCTCCTCCTTTTGTTTATTTCTCACTGCCTTTTTCCAAATAACAGCTTCTAAGTCTTTTGCCTTCCAGCAGTTTTTATCATCACACAACATAGTGGCTCTTTTCCTATCTGCAGACATCTGAAAGGATTTTTTTGCTTAATCCTGTGCATGCAAAGGAGGAATTTGCACTTGTTTTGCAAATCTCTTTCAGGCAGTCATTCTTTATCCAATTAAAAAATATGCATCCTGAAATTGCCAAAGGCAAAGTAATTGAGTAACTGTCAGCAGAATTGTAATTTTTCTGAAATGTTTTTCATTGCAGGGCAGAAACAAGATTATGGAACTGGGGGTTTCAGCCCTGTTCTTAACACCCCTTACCCATTTACCTGTTTCCCTTTCCTTGTTCTCCCTGTCCTTGCACAGTACCTCTGCTCAGGCAGTGTTCTCTCCCTAATTTAGGGCTCTGGCCACAGGGGCCATTTTCACCTACACCTCCCTTTCTATCTCTGCAAGGTATTGTCTGAAATTTCCAGGGCGCTTTCTTCAGAGCAATGTCTGGTTGCTGGGTTACCGAGCAATTACCTTTTTTTTATTCTGAGGGTGGGCAATGAGCAGAGTGACAGTCTGAGACTGTTTTTTGCTCCACATGAGAGTTGTTGTGATCATTTCCTGGGAGCTCTTGCTAGGGCATCCCCCCACCAACTGCAGTGTGGGAGTTCAAAATATAGCAGGCTGAAATCTCAGGCTGGAACTTCTAATTTGGGCTTTTCATACACTGAACTTCCTTTTAACTGCTCTTCCCACTGGACCTAACTGCATCCTGTGAGCCAAAACAAAAATTTGGCTGGCCTCCTTTTCACTGGAATTTAGCTTAAATTGCATGTTGCTGCTGTTGCAGCAAGTTCTCTAGTTTTTGCTTTATTTTACTGTTTTATTCTACTTGAATTTGGGATTTGGGCAGCTTAGATGATACTTCCATTGGAAATTATGTGCAATTTTATATTAAAGGACTTAATCATTCGTGTGGTGTCCAGATTTACAGAGGAGTTTTATGTGTCAAGGATTTGGTTGGCTCTTTCACCAGGTATGGTATCTGAGGCAGAAGAATGCTGGTTAAGTACAAATGCCTCCCACTTTCGTTCATCTTAGCATGTATTCAGCTGGCCAGTACCTAATGCTCCTGCAGGTCAGGATATCAGTACCTCTGTGAGATACATGTGTTCACATCACTGCACTGTCATTGCCACAGGACTGTCATCTGCTTTGGTGCAGTGGTTTATTTCTTCTGTCATCTTGCAAGGACCAAGACTGCATCAGCTGTACCCCGAGCTGTCCCCCAGCAGGGCTGTGACATGATTTGGCTGTGAAGGCTCACAAGGCCTTTTGGGTAGATAGGTACTAGGAGCACCATGGCATTTTCTAATTTAAACAGGTCTCTTGACTAGGAGGTGTTTGTTCATGAGTGAATACCTTTGAGATTGGGTCACTTCTCTACCTAACTGCTATAGATCTTTTAAAAACAAAAATATTGAAATATTGGAATTGAAATAATTGATGTTTGGTTTTGGTTTTTTTGAAACCTCAAGTATTTTTTGCTGGTTTTAATGCTCTAGGCAGAGAGACTTGAAGTTAAAAAAAGACAAGAAGAAATGCAAAGAAGAGAGATGCTTCTTGAAGATCAAAAGCAGTAAGTAAAATTGGAAACCTATTCTCTAAAATTCCTTATCTACTTGTCCTTTTGTTTTGTTTGTTTGGGTTTTTAATTATTATTTAATATTATCTTATTTGTTCCCATTTTTTCCCTTGTTTGGGGCTCAGAAAGGATTTGGATTCTGTTGCTATTTTTTTCAATTTTTGACTTGAAACTTTTTACTTCAATGGGCACAAACTGGACCACAGGAGGTTCCTACTGAACACTTTTTTTTACTCTGAGAGTGGCTGAATATGAGCACAGGTTACCCAGGCAGGTTGTGGATTCTCCATCCTTGAACATATTCAAAAGTTCTGGGCAGCTGTCTCAAGGTGGCCCCACTTGAGCAGAGGGTAGGACAAGAAGACATCCAGCAACCTCAATGATTTTAAGATTCTGTGAAATATACAAGCCTCCTCCACCCCTTATTCTGTGAGAAATGTCATCTTGTAGACATCTCTTAGCTTCCTAAAACATACACTTTGAAATGAAAGTTGTGAATTATAAAATGACTTTGTCCTTTCATTCTCTCACTGAATCAATATGTAATCATTCAATCCAAGACTAATTATCAAAACAGAATCTAAATTACATTTCCACCCATTTATTTTGTTGATTAGTAAAGAAGTCTAACCCACATGTAAATAATGAGGACTTCCTCTATTTAGCATAGTCTTACTTAAGTGTGGAGATACATTGTAAAGACCTGTTTCCCAAGAATATGTCCCTAATTTCAGATTTAGATACAGCCTAAGTCCTGATAGAATTAATTCCATTGGCAGTGAAATTCCTGCCTTGCCCATTCACTCTACCCCATTTATTTGTTTTTAACTGATCCAAACTGATTCTATCACATAATTAACACACAGTGTTGTTTAGTCACCTTTGCCTTTTTATCTTTGGTTTCTGAAATTACTCACCTGTATTCTTAGCCTGATTGATTGCTTTTTCCTCCTCTGTGACCTTTAAAGAAGTCACTTCTGTCCCATGCTAGTGGCTTCAGTTCCTTCATCATTTGCCCAGACTCTATTCTCTAAGGTACAGACATTTAAGTGCTTTGTCACTGATTCCAGCTTTTCCTGTATTTTTCCTTTTGTTTCTTTCCATTTGGCTTTAGGCATAGCTCTTTCCCTTAATATGTTGCCAGTATTTGTCTCTAGATATTGGTGTTTGGCTTGCTGTTTATCCTGGTGTGGATGCCTACACACACACACACATTGATTCCTCAGGAATTCTGAAGACTCCACAACTTTAGATCTCTGCCTGTTTCTGACAGACTAGACACTTTGATTCTCTTTGAGCCTAAATCAGCAGCAGACACATCAGATCTTTGCAGTGCAAGGTCCTCAGTTATGGCTCTTGCTTTTCCTCAGGGGATTGTCAGGGTTCTTGTCTTCCCATTTAATCTGATTTCTTATCTTAAGGCATATTCAGTTATGAATGACACATCTCTCTTCCCTTTCTTCCCCTTCCCTGCCTGTACCTTTTTTTGTTTAAGGTGAAATGAATTCTGCTGTTGAGTGCTCTTTTCCATTAAAAGTAAATTTGGTTTTGCAAAAGCTGGCCCAAACCCTCTGAAACATAGGAAAACAGGAAATGGCCACAAGTGAAAAATTCCTTCACCAAAAGGGTGGTCAAGCATCAGAACAGGCAGCCCAGGGAAGTGGTTGAGTCACCATCCCTGGTGGTATTTAAAAACTTGTGCTTAGGGAATGGTTGCTGAGGGAAATGGTTGAGTGCTGGACTTGGCAGTGCTGTGTTAATGGCTGGACTTGATGATCACAGAGGTCTTTACCAACACAAATGATTCTGTGTGGGCAGCCAGGTAGTCCCCACATGGTGCAGGAGCTCTGGCTGCCTGGGCACTTCCTTGCAGCCATTCTGTCCAGTGATTAAGGAAAGCCTTGTGAGCATTCAGCTGGTGTCATCTGTGATGCAATTGAAAGCGAAGATGGACTCATCACTACAGTGTCTCAAGCTCCATTGCTTGAGTTTAACTATCAGAACATTTTCTGTGTGTGCTATGTATTGAACATACACCAGGAGGGCCCTGTAGATCCTTCACCTGGAGGAAGTGAGCTAAAACCTGCTTCCAGTGAATGCAATTTTGGTAAAGCAAAGCCATTTCATGCTGCAGTGTTAGGGAAACTGTGCTGTCAGACCATCCAGGAGCCACTCCATCAGTCACTCCACCTGAGCTGGGACTGAGGCCCCTTTGCAGCCACACCCCCCATGTTCACTCAGTCACACCACGTTCAAACCAGGTTTCCCTCTCACTCCAACCCCAGGTTTCCCACTGCAGACTTTCAGATGCCCAGATACTTAAAATAATTTAATCATGGTGCCATAACTAAATAATAAAGTAGCAGCTTGAGCTGGTGCTTCCAAGGAGGCATCCTAAACAAAGGAACCCCTGGGCTTTTGTCCCCTTGCAGTCTAAGCACAGGGAGGCCTGGGGGCTGTCAGTTCCTGTCGTTTTTCCCACTGTGCATTCCCCTGGCCAAGTGACAGGTCCCCAGGCCCTTGGTTATGCAGAGGCTTGGCAGTTCATGGCCCTTTGTCTGGGACTCAGGCTCCAGCCCCCCAGGGGTCAACCTGCAGCTGCAGAATGTATTCCTCAGCAGACACAGTGACACTAGTGCCTTCCCTGGTCTGCAGGAATTCTCTGGTGGGCACAGGAAGGGGAGGGTGTACCACTGGAGGTTGTTGTGGATGCATTGCTAAGAGATGTCGGCATCAAGGAGCACAGCATCCAAGAGTAACGAAAAGCCAAGTGACATTTCAGATTTTGTGAAGTAACTCCATTGAAGTACTGCTGGTTGTTAGTGACACGTTCACACAGAAGTGCTTGGTATTTAGAGATGTGCTTTTGCCTGCCATGCAAAAATGAGTGACTCATTACTTCCCTCCTCTAAGACCCTTCATCTAGAGGAGAAGAGAACAAATATGAGATTGTGCCCGTTTCCTCACTGTCTCTGCTAGGGTATTTTGATCTCCTTTGCTTGCTGGGAATGGGGGGAAAGAAGGTCATGTGCTGCATATAAAGCAGTGACCTCTGCAAAGTTGTGGCCTATAGAGCCATTTCAAAAGATAAGCTCCCTTGTTAGTCTGTCCTCTGTAAGATCTGTAGCTGCAACATCACAATTTTCCTGAGGAGATCAATGCCTACCAGCAGTCTCATTAACTGGGAAACCTTTTAAAATTGATCACCACTTCCAGCTGTATCAGCCTCCAAGGGGTACAGCCCAATCAGTACCTCTCCTACATGAAGTGCCGCTTCTATTTGATAAGGAAAGGCACTTAATATTCTCATGTCATTAACATGCTCTGACAATAAAGTATGAGGCTGCCAAGAATTTAGTTTTTCTGATTAAATTCCTGTCACTATTAAAAACAAGAACTTCCCACTGAAATCCCCTTTCAAAGGGTCTAATATGAAGTGAGTGCTAAAAAGAAAGATTGTCTGTAACCTTGTACGCTGTCTACAGAATATAGTTATTTCCCATCTCTTGGAAGCCTTGATAGCTTCTTTGTATGCAACAGGTCCTTGAAAGTCAGCTGTATGTGTTACCACAGTTGCTTGAATATGTGTTTGTGTCTTGTGAGAATGTAGTCTAGACAGGCATGCAGACTGCCATGAAAAAGACTGCAAGCCTCACAATTTGGGATCAGCCCCTCCTCTGACCCCGGTGGACTCAGGCTTTGTTCAGTGACTAAAACAGAAAAAACTCAAAGTGTCTCCTGAAATAGCTGTGCATTAAAAGTCTTAAGAGCACACAGGAGCAGACTTTGGGGTGGAGAAGTTGCTGCATAGCATGATTAGTGTAGCTTGTGCTAACAGAAGAGAAGCACGTGAGAGATTTGCTGGTGACAGTGTTGCTGTGGTCCCTGCAGATACCAGATTTAGAAAATGGGGAGTACGTGTTGACTTTTTACCAGAAACTGCTTACACATGAAATGGACTCCTTCCTTCTGAGTCATGATATCCTGGATGCATTTTGCATTATTGGCCTGATTGTGTTTCTGTCAGAGTGCATTAGAAGGTAATGGAGGCTCATGTAGTCTGTACTTTGCAATTGCTAATCTATGCGAGGGAAGAACTGAGTGCACATCAAAGGACACAAGGAACAGAACTTTTCAGGACATTCCCTCTTTAGTTAGTACACCACATTTGTCATTTAAACAGTAATGAGGATGGATATGTAATGACTGGCTGTTTCAGAGGCTTGCTGTGCAGGCTGTGTGAATCTGTGTCTGAACTGTAGGGTGTCTTACCATGCTGTTTTAGTCCAGATCTCTAGTTAGATGCTTTTATTATATTTGTATTCAACTTTCCAGAAATTGTAATGTTGGGTGGGGTCCACTGTTTTTCTAATAGCCATCTACCTATTTGTGTAATGGAAAAAGTAGTCTAAAAAGTAGGGTTACTTTCTAATACCACTTTGCTACATATTCATACCTCTGTTTTTATGAAGGTTGTATTCCTGTAAAAATTCCTGGCACAGCTGCACTCGGGTACATGTGCGCACTCAATATATTCTGCTCAGAATTTGGAGCTGGAAACAGAATTTGCCAGTGTCTCTGAGTGCATATTCCAAACACAATGCAGGAGGTTCACCAAACCAAGCTGATATACACTTGGCTGCCAAAGCAGCTTTCTCAAAAGTCATAAAATGCAGGAGAATAAAACCTGAATCAAAACAGAATTTTTATTTATTTATCAATTTTTACAGGATAAATGCTAGTGTCCTTGCCAGTTTTCAGTCCCCTATGATGTGTGGTTCAAACAGCAGGCTGGCAACAAATTTTCCCCACAGAAGTGCAAGTGTAAACCTGACCAGACTTTTAATACAGGTTGCTAAAGAGAATGAAAGAGGGCTCGCACAAAAAGCATTTGCAGCCTTGAGAATCCTTTGTTTGCTTCTTTTTGCCACAATTGTCTTCGTTTTGTTCATTTGCTCCTGATTATTTTAAGCGTTGTCAATTATTTAGCTAACAGGCAGAAAACTAGGCTTTTATAGACATCCAAAGGGGCTCTCTTGAGTGTAATAATGAAAGCAGTTTATTGAACGCCTGTGAGGTTGCTTTCTAATTGTGCGCATTAATCTGGCCTTGCAAGCTGGCTGAAAATATAGAAGCAGATTGCACATGCAGATGGAGCACACAGAATGGAATGCAATAGACTTATACGGAACTGCATTTTCCTTAAAACTGGATTTATGCTTATTACTTCAGATAATAATGAAGCTTACATCTAAAATAACATCCAGGAATGCCGGATGACTTGGTGGGAGGAACGAATAGCCGAGCTGTGTTATTTCATCCAGTCAGGGAAACAAAAAAAGGCAGGTGGGTTGAGAGGATAGATTAGTTTTGAGTGTGGGTAGAAAATGATGAAAATAATTCTGCTGAGAAAGTTGCTTTTTATTTTTCTTTAAACAACCTATTTTTATACTTGCTTGAAGCCTTATACCTAAGATGAACTAGTGCCACATTTTTTGTTCTTATCCTCAAACTCAGGAACAGATGCTCAAGAGCTTGCAGACAAGAAATCCTCCTAGCCAAAGACAGCTGTGTTTGATAACTATCATTAGGTTTGTCCAAGTCATCTGTACTATGATCTTGCATTACTGCCAGTGAAGTCTGTGAATACTGTATTAAGCTTGGTATGTTGCTACTGGGAGGTTTTCTGTTGGAAAGCAGGTAGACTAAATATCCAGAGAATGGCCTCTCTTCATAGTAAAGGGCATTGGAGAAGAGCCATCAACATCATACATAAATTTGATGTGTTAAGAATTTAATGTAATTTTTTACCATATACCCTTCAACAAAAGATGAGTCCCCCACCTACACACACTCCAGAAATGAACATTAGTTCACGCTGGCAATTTTGGACATGGCTAATGTTTGTTTATTATTCTTACCCAAAAAGTGGACTCTGTCCTGCAGCTCAGGGTACGAATTGAGGTACAAGAGAACTCTGATCCCTGTGGAGTTGAAGGCATGTTTGTTGCTGACAGATAGAGATGGTTTTACTACCTTGCCCCTTGTCATGGTTTTGTTAGGCCAGTGGCCCCAGTCCCAGCCAGCCTACCTTGTGGGTCACAGCAAATGCCTGACCAAGATGCACATGGCAATGCACAAGGCAGAGCTCTCACTGAGGAAGGAAGGAACAAGGGCATCAGTGAAAACACACCCACCATGGACCTTACTGAAATGAAGGGCAGCATTTCTTCTGGGTAGGCCTTTGTAGGGTTATGCAACTGATCTTAATTCCTGCAAAAGTTGAGGAAGTTGTTATACTTAGCCAATTAAGTATGTTGGAGTGAGAAGAAGTTGTAGATATACTTGCTGGTGCTGCAAAAAGATGTCTTGAATTAAATTTGGGGTTGAGTTTTTTTGTTGTTGGATTGTTTTCCTTTTCTTAGAGGGCGAGTCCTGCTATTTTTAAAAATTATCGTGAAACTTCTGGGTAGATGTGTGAAACTAACATTATGTATGCAGTATACATGCTTATTTTTTCCAGCTGAATTGGAAGAAAATGGTGAAAAGTCACTTCAGCATTGCTTACAGGCAATTAATTTGGAAGCTGGTGAGTCCAAGTCATTCAGCACTAAACACTTCTTCTTTGGTCTTAGTGACTACTCAAGTTGTCTCCTCTTTGCCATGGCTATGGTGATTTACCTGCTTTGGGGTTCTTTATTTTGATTTTTCTCATTACTGTTTTTGAATGACTCTTAGCAAACTTGTGGATGTTCACTAGAGCAGAATTGTAGTGGTGGAGATCCTGCAGCTGGAGAAAACAAGAAGTTCATGACCTGTCTTGCTTTCAGTAGTAGTAAAAATTGGCCATTATATTTTACAAATTGTCAAGAGAAATAAATAGATTTATGATACATGCAAAAGTATTGTGCTGTATTTTTTTTTCCCCAAAGGTACTGGCATAAAAGCCAGTATATTTTTTGGTATACTGGCACTTCAATATCCATCAATTAAAGCAAAAGAATTAACTGCCACTGGTTCCATTGGGAAGAACTAATGAAGATTACAAGAAGCTTTTTAATTAATGCATTTTTAATGTTGGTCTGTAAAACAGACTTAAAGCTGAGAACTTTATGTGTAGGCAGAAAAATTATTTTCTGTCTGTCTTTGTTCTAAGAGGAATACAGTCTCAAATGAAAAGCTTAACAAGTGGTGCTGTGTGACTCTAGTCCACTCCTCATTCATGTCCCTAGGGATGAATCATTTTCAAGACTTTTGTTATCCTTGTGGATGTGACAGTAGTTAAAAGCAATTGACATACAAAATTAAAGACCTTATTCTGCAGGGGAATTTAGATCTTGGATCTTGCAACGAGATCATTGTGAGTCTTCAGCTCTTTCACAGTTACATTCTGGAGTCATCTGTGGAGCTGTCTGCTTCTCAGCTGTCAGGGCTGGCGATCCTGTTGGATCATGCAAACTCCTCCACAGGCCAGAGGAACTTGGCCCACTCTGGCTTTTATAACCATCCCTTCATCTCACCCTAGTGGGAATGTGGGCAGCATTTAGTCCCAAACAGTAAGAAATGCATGTGGGCTCACTGGTAGCTTGTGAGTGCAGGCTGCCTGAATTACACCATTCTCAGTGGAACACACCTACCAAATTTACGGCTCTGCACTTTACACATACTTTTGAGCTTCAAATAAATGGTTTTGCATAGCAGCTTTTTTTTTTTTTTTAAAAATGGCTCTGCCTGAAGAGTAGCTGTGGAATGTAAAGCCATATATCTGAGGACCCACAGAGAGCATCTGCAACATGCACTGATTTCCACTGTCATGCACTAGCCCCTTCTAGCACATTACTCAATGACCCTGGCAGCAGAGTCAGTATTTTCTCATGACAGCTCTTAAAAGTTATTCAGACCCCAAATCCATTATTGTGCTTCACTCCCCCCACTCTGCATCTGTACTGATAAATTTAACACTGTCAATCACTGTCATTTCTGAGGCCAACAGGCCTGAGAATGCTCGCTTCCATTGCTAGAAAACTTCTTTACCTCCCAAAATGGTGTGGTAGCATCTAAAATGCCTGTTGGGAGTGGTGGTTGATATTCATTCCTGGACAGAAACCAGAAGTTATTTGCGAAAGTGTTGTTTGGGACAAGTCAAGGAATAGTTACAGCACTATTGATGCTGAGTTGCCCAGCTAAGAGTAGTGCTTGGTGCTATTAAACATACCAGTATGGGAGGAAGCTGTTTTAACTAGCAGAGCAAAAGGTTTTTTCCCAATGGTATAATGGGAGACAGGGCTACCAAGACAAAATACCCTCATAAGATCATTCCAGCTGAACCAGAGTATCAGTGGTTCTCTTCAGACTGAAGCTTAGGGGTAGTCAGAACTCAGGCTAGCAGCCTATTCACAGGGTGCCTTCTTGCTTAGTCTAAATCTTATATCTCCTTTTGCCTAGCTGTGTTTGAAAGGTATCAGGATTCTGCTGTATTTAAGTAAATTTCTTCATCCCATGCTCTTCTTTCCTTAATGTTACTAAGTTTAGAGGAACACATTTTAGCATTTTTGATTAGCCCTTGTAGTTTCAGCAAGTGAATGAGATGTTGCTCCACCTGTCTGACTGTGTACTGGTATGCTGGTTTCCTTCTGGAGATACTACTTTCCTTTCCAGAGCATGAATTGAACAGTCATCTCCCTGAATGGAAGAAGAGTGGAACAGTCATCTCTCTTTCCATGCAGCCTGGTTTAAGCTATGCTCTGCATTGTTGTGACTGCAGGTTTAGTATTATGAAAAATACCATTCAGACATTGTCTTGCAACCCTAGGTGCATTGCTAGGTTTCCACAGAGATGGCACACAACACATTAACATACATAAGACCTGACTCAGAAATCTGAGTCCCTTTCTTGTGATAGGAACACTTCATTAATATATTACTTAATTTGGTGAAGTCAGGTGTTTCTCTATCCAAAGGCAGTGCACAGTCTTGTTGAGGAACTTTATTTGCCTCCACTCTTGTAATCGTCTTTTCTGATACTAAAACTGAGTAAGCTTTTCACCTACCATTGTGCTGATCTGCGAAATTCAATGGCCTTCACTACATTTTTATGGAAATAATTAGAAATTCCACATACTCCATTTAATTCTCTTGCCATCAATAAGGAATTAGAGCAACTAGGTACAGCACCAAGTTGCCACATATTTTTTCGCAGAGCTTCAACCTTCTCAAATATACTCCAGATTTTCTGTAGGAGTTCTTAGCCTTCCTGGTGTAGAAATAAATTGTTATTTGATCAGTTTTAGCATAGGTAGAAAAACACAAAATCTGCAATTTAAATCTTCGTGTTCCCAAAATTATTCTGTGCAGTCTTACCACTTAATAACTCATCTTTCATGGAAAAAATTTGAGTGCTCAACACTTGTAAAAGAAGACTATTAATTTGTTCAAACTTTATGTATAAGTACTTTGTAGATCAGGGAAAACAATGTTTCATCTGGTTCTTTATTGTGCATTGTCTGAGGTCTGTTAACTCCTCAGGTAATGGAGGAAAAGGAGTGAACTGGGAGTGGAAGACTCTAAAAGTCTGATTTGCTAGAATTTGAGCAAGTCCTTTGTACATGAAGTGGTAACATGGTTTTGTATTGTGTAGAGTAGCAGAGAAAAACTTGTGGTTTCTTGTTCCTTTTCCCAACTTCTCAATATATCACTCCTTGCTGACCAGCAGGACATTTTACCAATAAAGTATTTACTCACAGTTTTAGATCATGGAGTGAAATATAAAGCACACTTGGTAGTCTGTTTCAGCTGTTAATCAGAATCAGTCTTCAGCAGCCAATGCTTTTTCTCTAAGTTTAAGTCTTTGGTAGGGGCATCTTACCCTATACAAAGCTAGCTGGTTGCCCTGTGAGAAGAGTAAATCTTTGTGTTCAATATCTCTTGAAGCACTTTTTCTGCTCTCACTTCAGTGCTTTCATGTTTTCCAAAGTTGTACACAGAAATAAAATTGCCTCTTTACTCTGACTCTGTTCCTTTGAGGGAGAAAAGACTTCAATATACGTGCCTGGGAGTGCAGGTTAAGAAACTGATTCCTCACCACAGCACACAAACTCCCATCCTTTATTTTTGTTTGTGACCTAGTTTAATTGTACTTGGTTGAAACTGTGAGCAAAGTGATGCTACTTTGAAATTCTGGGTTTGTTAGGCATGCAGCTGAAAAAATAAAATTGCCCTTGCCAGAATAAGAAATGAAAATGTTGTGCATTAACTAAAGACAAGCATTTTTTTCTTGTTACAAAATGCTTGAAAGCCTTTCTGCTTGATAAAGTAATCTGTTGTAAGACTGCATTGTATTAAATGTGAAGGAAGATTTCTGAAAATAATCTTTTAAAGTACTTAGCTGAGATTTATAGATCTCATAGAAGGATTTGCAAAAATTCCATGGAGCAGTTGGTATCCTCATGAAGTCCAGTGGTGTGTGAGTCTGTTGTATAGGGGCTTTAAAATGAGGAAAGCATAGCCACTGTACACCCCAAATATGCAAATGACCATAATTGTTTGCTTAAAAAATCATCCCAGCAAATGTCTTCTCCATAGTGTGGGTTCTGTATCCCCTGTCCCATTTGTCTGTTTCCATAACCTGTTTTTTTCTACCTGTGATGTTTTTCAGCAGACACATGATAAAATGTCTAGGCTACATTCCAAGGGTGGAATAAAAAGCTGTGTTTATTTTTATGGAAGCACTAACAATTCTATTTGGATTGAATTTCTTCATAGCAAAACCAATGAATTACTGAACAGATTGGATGTGGGTTTGCCAAAGAGTGATTCCTGTCAGATTGCTAATCCTGGCCCAGAATCTACAGCATGGGTAAGCAAAACCATAGCATGTGCTGTATTTTCTATCAGCTTTCCAGGTGCTGTCAATAGTGCAATGTTAGAATATCCTAATTGAGCTTAATTGCCGAGATGTAACTCAGTGAGTATCAAGGAGCCTTTCTGGGTGAATGAGACTGCCTTCCATGTCTCTTCCACAATGGCAGGGTATTCTACCCAGTAGAGGACTGCTCACAGATCTCTTTTTGATAAATGAGAACCAGATTTATATTCTAAGGTTAGATGAGAATCTTAAGTGTGCCCTGTACCCATCCACTGGTGGTAAATTTTTATGAAATCTCAATAAATTAATGTCAGCAGATGCTTTATTGCATTAAAAATCCAGTCAAAAGAGAAGCTTGTTTCTCACTGCATCCTAAAAGTGATTCCATACACTGCTTGGGGTCTTTGTCCCAGTTTGAAGTAGTCTGGTAAGTATCAGTGTAATTAGGAAATAGATAACGTATTGCTTCAATTTCATTATTTTTATTGACTCTAAGAGGCTTTTTCACATACAATTAGTCTCTTCATGTCTAAACCAAGCTTTCCTACCAATGTAGAAAGTTTCAGTGAGCAGTACTAATCCTGAGAGAGAAGTATTTCTCCTGTAGGGAGGTTTGTAATTGGGGAAGGACAGAGAACAGGGAGCCAAGCAGACAGAAATTAACATTGGAAGCAACTGAGCAGAAGTATGGAAGTATTTGATCTGGGCAGCCCTCTGTTGTATACAGCCTTGAGGACCAGCTGTTGGGTAACAGGAAGGGAAGATTTGCCTCCATATTTCCTTAGATGCCTTAGAAATGGGAAAAAATCCTCCTTTTATAGAAATTGCTGCCAACAGAATATATGACACATCTGTCTTGCCTGTAGTATCTCTTCCTGGTTTTCATTGCATGAAAAGGGAAGTTGGTGTTGAAAATAGGTTTCATTCCCCTTTAATTCTTCAGGATATCTGGTATCTCTGAAAACCCTAAAGACATTTTAGCAAATGTGGGCAGATATATAGCTAGAAAGTGCCAATTTCTGCCCAGCACTGCTGGACAGAAGGTCAATTGTAGGAGAGTGCCTTTCAGACTGTATTTTGTAGTCCTGGGTGAACAACCAAAATGAAGGGGTATGGAAAGGGAGAAAAGATGTCTTGAAACCACTTCTACCTCCCTCTTGAAGCATCCAACACTTCAAACAGTGGGAAGTTTGCTCTTTGGTAAGGAAGGCCTAGCTCTGCAGTCTTTGTACAGTGTGAGCATTGAACTGTGAAGACAAGTGAGCTCATGTCCCCATGACTGACTTGGATTTCAGCATTTTGGTGTGCTGTCTTCGTATCCGTACAGAAGTGGGTGGATGGCTGAAGGAACACTGAACTATTTCAGTTGTACAAGTCCTACTTTTAGCCTTGGCCTTCTGCTTTGCCTACCTATGTGTGGCTTTCTCATTCCACATTTTGACAGGTTTCTCAAAAAGTTGTGCCAAGTTACATCCCACAGTTCATTTTTCACTCCGCTAGTGTCCAAGCAGATAAAATACACCATTTGTCTGTACTGTTCTTTAGTCCTAGCTGACATTATACTTGTCTTTTGTGTGGCTGCATTTCTGTAGCTTTGTGAATCAAATAATCACTTGTTTGTAATGCAGCAATGCAGTTAGCAAAGTCTTCCCAACCAGCTTGGATGAGGTCCAGCCTATAGGCATAGACACAGCCCCTGAGCCAGGAATCCAAAGGACGTGACCAGTGAGTTCTTATCTAAATAAACTTGGCATGGCACCAAAATGCTAAACCAGTAGGAAAAGTAGGACTCTAATTTGGATGTTACCTTGAATGTGTCCTTTGTCTGGAGTAATTGAAGGATTCAGGAACAATGTGTTTGAAACGTGAAGTGTGATTAGCTTAGGCCATGCCTAACATGCATGCTGAAAGGGGGAATATACATACATGTATGTGTTTTTTTTTAATTTGAAAAACTTGTTCTGAAAATAGTCTGGGACAATGTGATGCAGATCAAAGTTTTTTCCCCTCACATAATTTCTTGGATAGTGATACTAATTTAGCTCACCTAGCTCAACTATCCTTGCCAAATGTTACCTCATGTCCACGAATAAATTTGACTTCTTTTGAGTGACTGTCATTGATGACTTTTTGGGCCTGCTTATTTAATCAAGCTCATAATTAATTTTAATCCTGTCTCTCTAAGTGTGACCAATCCTGTGTAGATTTTTATTGTCTTCCAACTTGATTAACATACTCTCCACACAGTTCTCCAAGACATTACAGAGAGTAATGAATAATATCAGACTCAGAATGAGTCTCCCTGGACACATGTAGCAACTTATCCCAGCTCAAAATTGAGCTATTAATAATTGCTTTCTCTATTCAGTCTTTTTAGCAAATTATGTGCCTGTTGTTTTAATGCTGTTGTTCTGCATGCATATATCAAATTTTGGAAATAGTCTGCAGACCTGTAACAAATTCCTCACTTAAGTCAAACCTGCACAATTCTTGTATTAAATTATACTGGCTCATTTTTTAGTGTGCTACCCTTTGTCCCTGCTCAAAGACCTTACAGTAGAAGTTCCAGTGTATAATAGCCTAAGGATCCTCTAAGACCCTAATTGTAGGTTGGCTTTTTGCAAACAATTGCAACTTGTGAAAAACCAGGACTAGTTATTGTAATGAAAACCTATTGCATGGCTATTACATTATTCATGATGTGTAGTTCACATTTTCAGTTTTCTTGATGCCTCACAAATAATAGCAGGTTTGATCTCTCCTGTTGCCTTACCTCCACAAAAAAAAAAAAAAAAAAAAAAAAAAATTTCTGTGTTCCCCTCTGTTACAAGGCCTCCATTCTCCTTTTTCATCTTGGTAATGTTCTCATTACTTTTCTTTCTTCCCAGAATACCCCATCTCACTATCATATATCCCAACTGTGTTTTCTGACTGCTCAGGATATCTTTATGGTTGTCACTGGGACAGAGAATAGCACTGTCCTATTAGCTGTTTCTACCTGGGTGGACATTCAACCAACCAAATGACTGAGAGGCTCTAGGCCACTTCTTGTTTAAATTCTAGTCTTGAGACTAATCTGTTTGTTAAGTAACTGGAATCATTCAACCATTTGTGTTTGTTAATTACCCATATAACAATTTGAGAATAAGGTTTGGGAGTTTGACCCCACTCTCACCACACTAATATATTTTTATTTTCTGCTGAACAATAGAAAAGAAGCCATGCTTATAAGCAAGCTCTTCGAGAGGATGAAAACAGAAGATTAGAGGAAATGAGGCAAGAACAACAGAGGAAGGTAATTATACATTAAGAGTTTACATATTGTATCATTTTTGCATGCTGTGAAACCAATTAAATACACTGATTACTTGTAGCCTAGGCACAGAGCTTCTCCTTAGCAGAAGTGATTCAGTCACTGTTTTCAAATATTGTGAGAGGGATGAGTCAAGCTGTAAAATTTGAACAGGGACAGGACAATTATCTTCTGAGTTCAAGGCTGTTTGCATCTGGAAAATGAGCTCCTTTTCACCTCTTCACTTGAACAATTGTGCAGAGGGTTTTTTGACCATGGCAACCGATTTCATAGGCTAAGGACACCAGTTTACTCTCTTGCAGGCAGAAGTCATCTTACTGAGAAATTAAGGATGGTCTTTCTGAATTGTCTCTTTCTAGAGAATTGAGGGCCGTGGGCCCTGCTTTTTCAAATGGGGATGTGGAAATGTTCAGACTTCCTGTTAATTATAGTATGCCTCTCTGTGCCCTTGCTGACTACCTAACTTAAGAGTTTTGAATTGTCTAAAAGCTGGCATACCATAAATGCAGCTTTGAACTCTATATTCTGCATATGCATCATGCATTGCCTGAAGTGTGTAGTCCCTCTGGTATAGATTTGGGTACCATATCCACATAAAATTCATCTACCAAAGGTGATGGCACTGTACAAAGTTATCTGTCTTGGCTCCAGGTTTGACTGTGAAAGTACAGGGAGGGCAGCACTTGAAAATCTAGCAAATCATTTGAAAATATGTGAGCAAGTGCTGAGCCACTTGCTGTGCCTCTGCTGTTACTAACATCCAAATTAATGTTAAGCTACTTCCCCAGTGGGAGAATTTTAGCACAACAAATTCTATGCACTGAGTTTCTGCTAGAGCTGGAGAAGTTACTCATTCCCTGTCACTGATATCTTCCTCTACATGTTGGGGATGTGTCCTCATTTCATAGTATTCTAACAACTGTAATGCTGGGAAAAAAAGATGGGGCAAAAGGAAGTCTCTTCATTGCTATCCCATCAGGTATATGCTTATTCCCAGAACCTATACAGAGGAAAAATTTTTTGAAAGCCAGTCTGGATGGCTGTAAGGCTGGTTCCTGTTGTAGTCTGTACATGGATCCTTCCAAAGAGAAAATAACTACAGAAGTAAATTAGCATGCCCCTGATTCATGGTTTAAGGGACTTGTGTAGAACTGTAGACTCTTTAGCAATTTCCATGGGTTGCTAAGGAAGCGTGGCTGCTTCTTAGGCTGCTCTTGTTTGCTATGTGGCTCCAAGGTCTCCTTGCCTTCACAGTTGCTGCTGCCTATTGTGCAGAGTAATGCACTACTTACAAACCTACTGTAAATAATATGGATTTTAAGGGCTCCAATAATTGTCCCTCAGATATATGTTGGCTCGTTTCTACTTCAAACTAATATTTATTAAAGTAATTGTGAATTCTGTCTTGTGTGTACTTCCTAGCACAGTGTAGCTATAAAATGTGTAGGTATTGTCAGTTCCCTTTTTTTCTTCAGAACAGGTTTTAGTATGTATTGCTTGATTTAGAAATTTTCAGTACACTTTGAACACTGCATCATATACACACAATATATTTCAGAACATTGCTCCAAGAGAGGAGTCGGCATATTGGAAAGTCAGATACTGAGTTTTAATTTTCAGGTTGAATAGTTATTTAAAATAGTGAAAATTGAGGTTGGCTTTTTTATTTCTTAATCCTGTTTCTTCTTTTAGGGCTAGACAAATATTGATACACAACACATTCTCAGTTATTGATTTTCTCCATACATTTATTGCATAGTTTTTACTTAATGTTCCACTTAAATTGATTTAAAAAAAAACCCAGTCATGTGGTTCCATTCGGTTATTGAAGCTTTTATCTAAGCACATCATTTTATTTTAGTTTCTATTCCTACTGCTGTACAGTTGCTATGGAAAATATGAAAGATGGGTCTGCTCCTATGCCTTCCCCCTTGCCCTGCAAGCCCAAATCTCCTTTGCAGAAAGATTTGCAACTTCTTGGGTGCATTGCAGGCAGAAGGAGCTGGACAAACAAGCACACATACAGACCAGAGTCATACCAATTCTGTTTTCTTCACAGTTGTGGCTAAAATTGCATGAGCAAACTCTCCTCTGAAAAGAATTCCCTTTGACACTGTTTGTACACCTTAATACTACTTAAGGCTGGTAGTATGCTGCAATGCTGGGGGCTTGTGTATGTTCCCACCACACCATTTTCACCAAGTACCATTTCCCCTCCTCACCCTGAAGGGAGCCCCAGGGAGCTGGAGGTGACACACCACATCACACAGCCCAGATCTCATCTTCTGCTTCCACTCTGCAGAGGCAGGAGGCAAAGGACGTGTCTCCTTCTTACTCTGTGGGCATGACAGCTGTGTCTGCTCCTGACTTTGGCTTTTGTCCCCCTTTGACCCACCGGCAAATTCAAATCTGTGTTTTGAGACAAGGGGAAGCAAACTGGTGTCTGGCATACCCCCTTAAATGTGGGACTGTAAATGTCTGAATCCTATAACTTCCCACTTTTTAAGGCACAAACAAAAAATTATCCACATGCTGAACAGAAAAACCAGCTCAGTTTTTAACACAGTCCTGTCACATAAGGAAAATACTGCTGAGAGAAGTTTTGACTTTAACTGAGGTTAACATCATGTGGAATTAATAGGGTTTGCAGCAGAAGTATGTTAATTAAAAGTAAGTTAGTTTATTTGTTTATTTGTTTGTTTTTCACTTTTATCATTGCCAGGCTGAATTATTGGCATTTAAACAAAAGCAGGAAGAGGAAACCAGGACAAGAGCGCTTAAAAATGAACAGAGGAGGTAAGATGCAAAAAATGCAGAAAATACTCGAATTGAATTTCCACCTGAAAAGGGTCTCAAAATTGCAGGCACTCATGTTTTAGAAGACTATTGCAATGAGGATCCCTGACCTCATCTCTGGTTTAGCTTTGCTTTCAAATGAGCCACTAATATCCATTATTACAGCTGCTCACTGCATGCAGTATGACCCAGAGTGCTTTTCTCACTTTATTTATCCCATCAGCATAGGATACAGCACAGGGTAGAAACTATTAATAGTTTTATGAATGATTACTAGTACAGTAGCTTCAGCTGGGACACACTTGATCTATGTATCTGTATATGAACCTAGATATCTATATATTTTTATTTTTATATCTATATTTTTATTTATTTTAGAATGGTCGACTTTGTCCATGCCGCATCTTGTGGTTGACTGTCTCTGAGGTTAGCAGACAGAGCTAAACTTGGGATTTGGTATCGATTCAGATGGAACCTGCAGTGCAGCAAGGCCTTCTGCAGCTGCATTTCTTTGCAACCCAGGCTGTGCCCCACTGCTGTGACCTCTCTGT
This sequence comes from Urocynchramus pylzowi, assembly GCA_013397555.1. Classification (NCBI taxonomy): domain Eukaryota; kingdom Metazoa; phylum Chordata; class Aves; order Passeriformes; family Fringillidae; genus Urocynchramus; species Urocynchramus pylzowi. The sequence continues at coordinate 1,894,929 of VZRH01004719.1, read as the reverse complement.
GCTCAACAGTTTTCGTCTTCCATTTCTGTCACTTAACTGACTTTTCATTATCCTGAAGCACAGCTTTATTCTCAGCTTTGTTTTCTGCTGATAAAAAGAAACAATGCTCAGGCTCAAAAGTAAAAACAACATTTCTTTTTTTTTTTTTAATTATTATGTAAATATAAAAAAAATACTTCTCTAGGCAACCACTCTTCAGACTGCTTTCATTTTTTTTTCCTCTAGCAAAGACATTGAAATAATTACCCACAGAAGTTAATGAAGGATTTTTGATTCAGTCCATCTCATATGCCTAGACAGAAATAACACAGTATTTTGCTTTTTATCTCATTCTTACCAACCCCATTGTAAAACATTAAAACAACAGTCATGTCTAAGCATGTGTGTCAGTCCTAAGCGGTAATCAAGGGGAAAAAGAAACAGTTTTCCAAAGAATCATAGAATGATTTGAGTGGGAAGGGACCTTAAAGGTCATCTAGCTCCAACCTCCCTGACATGGGCAGAGACACCTTCCACTAGACCAGGGATGTGTCCCCATCCAACCTGGCCCGGAACACTGCCAGGGATGGGGCATCCACAACTTCTCTGGGCAACCTGTGCCAGTGCCTCAGCACCCTCATAGTGAAGAATATTATTCCTCGTATCCAATCTAAATCTGCCCCCTTTCTGTCTAAAACCATTCTCCCTTGCCCTTTATTACATGCCCTTGTAAAAAGTCCCTCTCCAATCTTTTAGATACTGAAAGGCTGCTGCAAGGTCACCCCACAGGCTTCTCTTCTCCATGCTGAACAATCCTAATGTGAAAATATTTAAAACAGATTGAGGAAAACTGTGTATTTGTCCATGCTATCCAGATTGATGGAGCAGTGCAAGAAAATGCTAGAATTTCAGAGCTGGATGGTAGAGAAAGTTGTCAGCTGCATAAATTGTCTCTAATAGTAACAAGCTTAAGTGGGCTCTTCCATTTTTTATTAAGAAATCAGTACTTCTAGAAACTTTCCTTGTGCACTGAAGGCTGAAAGATTACCTAAGGTGACTTGTCAAAAGATGTAACCTCCCTAAAAAGGTGGGTGGTGGTATGCAGGTCATCTTTCTATGGAGAATTTTGGTGCATTATGATCAGCAGCCAAGGTATGCCTCTTAATCCCAACAGGCTGATCCCAGGATAAGAATGCATCTGGTGAATTGAAAATCAAGTCCACCTGATCTCATGCCCATCCATGGTTATGCAGCACAGGCTTGAAAAATACAGGAAGATGGGCACTGAACAGATGGGAAGGGAAAGCCACTCACAGAATGTTAAATTACAATAGTTTGTGAACTTCTCAGCTGCCTTCTATCATTATTCATTTTTTATTGTACTTTCAGGGTAAATAATGCTTTCCTGGACCGACTCCAGAACAAAACACAGCCTAATAACATCTACCACCCTGGATATACTGGACTGCCTCAATAATGGCACCTTGGTAAGTTTTTTGGTACAGAATGGAAAAGCAAAGAGATTGTTTAAATATTTAATTTTTTTTCCAGACACTATTGTGTGTCTGCATGTGTTTAGCCTGCCTGACAGAACTTACAGCCCTGGCTGGCTGTCCTTAATACCTTTCAAGAAGAAATTCTGTCTGAAATGTAAGCTGTTCACATGGGAAGAGGGAGGAACAGCTGCTCTTGCAGCAAAACTCAGTGGTCTTGCATGTGAGGTACTCACTGCAAGGAGCCACATCCAAGGTATTTCCTTAAGTTCAGAACAAGGATAGTGAAATCACTGGGAATTTTTTTTGAGTCTTTAAATGAAAGATTCTTGGATATGCTGTAAATATTTTAATATAGTATTGAAGTTAGAGGGAAAAAATCCCATCTGTCTATCTATCTATCTATCTATCTATCTATCTATCTATCTATCTATCTATCTCTATCTTTCCATGTATAGCTGTTCATTTTTTACCTATATAAAATTAGGACAAAGAAGGCTCAACTACATTTCATTAAAAAACAGTATTTGTAGGGATTCTTTGAAGAAAAGATATCTTGACTGTAATCTATTAAACATCCATTAATTTTTTCAACTGTTCTAATGAGCCATTAATGTGACTGTTGTTTAGAATTGCACTGTTCAGTGTAAAAAAAAGAAAAATTATATGTATTCCCCATCATGGAATTTTCCATTAGGTTGAAATTCTATTGATGAAAGGACCCTAGCACAGAAATGAAAGAGTTAGGAAAACTAAGAAGCAAAATTATGAGAGTCTAAGAGAATTCAGTGTTTGTGACAGTGTAGAGAAAGGTCTTTAGTTGATAAAATATAAAAGCTTGGGTTGGATTGGTTGGTGAAGATGTGTATGTTAGCCAGTGAATACCAGGAAAAGCTCAGTTCCAGCATCTCCAAAGTCAAGGCATAGTTAAAAAGCAGATATTCTTGCTACTGAAATTTTCCATTTAATGGAAGTGGGAAAAGGTTATCTTCATCACTACAAGCCTTGGGCAAGCCCTGGGCTCAGGAACCTTGTGCTGGTTCTTGGTCTTGGTGAGAGGAGACAGGACATGCCAGCTCAACCTCCCATCAGGTCTGTGAGCTTTACTGATCTGAAAAACGAAACACGTCAGGCAGTCCGGAAGCTGATGGAAGCCAAGTTACAGATGTCCAGGCTAGTTAAAGAGTGTGAGAAAGAGAGCACAGTGTATGGCAGTGAGCTACCTCCTGAAGGACAGCATGTCTGCAGATAGCAGAATTAGAGACTGCAGGCAGGACACAGCCACCCGATGCACAGTGAAAGTGCAAAAGGTAAAGTCTGCTGGAGGGCGCCTGGTTAACAAAGGCAGCGAGGGCACTTTGTGTCTTTTATCCCCATTTGTGCACTGCTTCCTGATAAACTCCAAGGAAAATGCCTGACACAGCCAAGATCCCCAGCATCTTACTCATCTTACCAGCATATGTAGCATCTTACCAACATCTCCATCAGAGCACCCGCCTTCACCCCTGGGAACCTTGCCATTGTCTGCAGAGGTGGCAGGGGTTTGCCTTTAGCCAGATGCACATGCCCTCTTTCACAGGGCACATGTTGGTACCAACAAATGAGTGTGCTCAGCCCAGGCACAGTTTTAATAACAGATGACTCTGTGAGGTTTTTTTAAATATATATATTCAAAGAATGCGTCAGCACAAATGCAATAAAACCCCATGTATGGAAGTGATAAATATCCTACTCTGCTATTTACTTAGACTCCCAAGTAGCCTGCCTTCTGTTGGGTAATGCTAGATCTATTTATCTTTTATGTTATAACCTGAGATTTGAAGACTAAACAGAACAGGAAAAGATTAAAATATGAAAAATATGTCATAATGGATAGGAATTAAAAAATTAGTATTGGTAACAAGTACAAGAAAGAAAAACTCAAAAGATAGGCTGGAGGCAGCAATTTTAGTGTCTTTGATTATACCAAGATTCTTCTCATTTCCATTGGGATTTTAACAAAAAAGAGCTGAACTCCAGGCAGAGCTTACAAGTCATGTAGTCTGCAGCCTGGCATTTTACATTACAAGGGAGCTAACTGAAACAGGTCAGACTATATACTAAGATTAAAAGAAGGTAAAAAGGTTCCCAAAGTAAAGTCCTGAAGGTAATTTTTGAGCCTATTCCATCTGTACAGTGGCACCAAAGAGGAAATATTTGTTCTCTTTCCCTCTTGTATTTTTTTTTCCTTTTTGAACTCTTTACAGTCACGACAACTTCACACTTAACAGAAACTGAATGTTGTGCTCTATTGTTGATGTACCTACTCTGTTTTTCACTGTTAGTTCTATTAGCTTGGTTTCCTAAAGAAATGAAGTTTGTACAATCATGCTGTCTGTCTGCATGTAATAAGGTTTTCCAGCTGCTGGCCAATCTTAGCCAAATTTGAAAGGGATTATAAGTCTCAGAGATAATTAAATTTCTGTGTGTTTTGTGAAAAGCAGTGACTAGCATAGGAGACAGTCTAAACCAGTGCCCACTCTGAGGGGTGGTGCATCCTCTGCATTGTTTGCAGCCCTCTGGTGGATCAGCGTGGGCACAGCTCCAGAGCAGCTGTGGCTCTGCCCTGGTTTCCTGGGGGCTAAGGGATTCAGAAAGGGACATGGATATCACAAAAGATGTGGAGAAAAGGGGAGGAGGCTGAATATATTGTGTATGTCTGTGCAGAGGGCAGGAGAGCAGTTACATTGTCCAATTGTCCCCTAAGCAACAGGAAATGAGTTTTCATTAATTCAAATGCCCTCCAGACATTTTGTGTTTTATTAGGAATATTTATAAGCTGTTATATCAAGTAGGATCTTCACGAGTGTAATTTTTTCTGCCTTTTTGATTATAAATGCCAGGGCACTCTCTGGGTGGCTATGCAGTTTCCTTTTTTAATGGGAAAACAACATAATGAAGTTCCACTTCTATCTGTGAGCTACTGCACCCTTGAGAAAGCCCTGAGTCTTGCTGTATGCTATCAAGAAAGTTTTTATTCCCTTTGAACTGCCTTTGACATAAGGATAAACCTTTCAGGATAGGAGGATAAGAGAATAACCATTCTCCTTTCAATATCCAAGTTTAATAAATAAGATCATATCATGGAATCACAGAATGGTTTGGGTTGGAAGGGATCTTAAAGGTCATCTGGTTCCAACCCACCTGCTACGGGCAGGGACACCTTCCACAAGACCAGGTTGCTCAAAGCTCCAGCCAGCTTAGCCTTCAGCACTTCCAGGAATGGGGCATCCACAGCTCCTCTGGGCAACCTGCTCCAGTTCTCCACCACCCTCACAGTGTGGCTGCAGCTCTCTTCACAGAGAGCAGCAGGCACAACTTTCCCGAGGATTTTTCCTGGGGAAGGCAGTGAGAAGCTCAGAGAAGAAGAGAAAACAATTGTTATTTCTACTTGTTACTTCTGTTGTTTGGCACATTTGGAATGTGTTATGGAAATTGTTTACCTGAAGTGATTTGTTAATTGGACATGGGTGAAAGTTGTTTTGACTGATTAGCCAATCACTCCAAGCTANCTGTTGTTTGGCACATTTGGAATGTGTTATGGAAATTGTTTACCTGAAGTGATTGTTAATTGGACATGGGTGAAAGTTGTTTTGACTGATTAGCCAATCACTCCAAGCTATGTCGACTGTCTGAGACAGTCACGGGTTTTTCTTTAGTATCCTTTTAATATCTTTTTAGTATAGTTTTAATATAGTATTAGTGTAATATAATTTAGCTTAATAAAGCCATTGTTCAGCCTTCTGAATCATGGAGTCAAAGCACATTACTCCATGCCAAGGGGTCACCCTACATCGATACTCACAGTAAAGAATTTCTTCCTAATTTAATCATTACTCAGCCGAGACTTTGAAGTGAGACAGTATTTGTTCACTGTTTTGGCACAAATGATCAGTAAAACACTTTTGTTGTTACAAAAGAATAACTTTAAAACATGTGCACGTTTTGTTATTCAATGCCTCATGAGATTTGCCCATATCCAAGTATGTAGGGATTTGCAGAGACCAAAAGCTAATGCATGGCAAGCCTGTAACAGGGACCTTGTTAATTTTTTGCATGAAGATGGGACACTGTCAAATACCCTTTTGTTCATTCTGTAAATCTGGGGAGGTCACATCGTGAACATAAGAAATTTATAGGTCCACTCTTTTTTAATGAAGTACTAGTTGTCTTGCTGGAACTCACTGAGCCATAGCAAACCCAGAATCTAGAAGGCAAAGTGACATATTACATCTTCCTGTCTCATGTCTCATTATATCCAGTGTGATGCATAAGAATGAGAAATGCTCCCTCGAGTGCTGACTCTGCTCTTTCAGTGGATGCATAATTCTAGATATCTGCTGTGGAAAGCAGCTATGCCCTGAATACACAGGTGTAGTGGGACAGGAAACCCCATTCTCTTCCTTTCCCATGTGCAGAACAGGAACTCAGTAAGAGGGTGGATAAATTTGTTTAAGGAAATATGATTTACGGATAAAACTATTTTGAATAAACATGGTTGTGGGTTTGCACTTCGTTTAGTTCTTGCAGCATGACCCATGGGAAAGTTTCTTTGGAGTCTCAACCAGCACTTGATTTATGCTATTTGTGACCAGTTGAAGAGGGAACAAGTCATGAAGTTTACTGTTGCACAGCAAACAGATTCACAGCTCAAAGGCCCCTGAAGTCACAAGGCCAGCATGCATGCCACATGTTTTTGTAAACAAACTGTCTTTAATATACTTCCAGAAGGATCAAGTTGCACTAAAAATGCTGCTTTCCCAGAAGAAAGAAAAAGGTTTTACTTAACACGGGAATATTGAGAAAATAATATTTGTATAAGAAGGTTCCAGAATGCAATCCACAATGGTTACATTTATTTGAATGAATAATGTGATTTGCTAACTTAGCTTTAACTTGGTTAGTCTGTGTACAATTTGAGTTGAAAAGGTTATTAATTTGTTTCCTAAAACTGGTTGTTTGCTTGTTTGTTGATTTTTTTTCTTTTTACTGAAAGTAACATGCTTGTCTTTCCTGGCAGAAAATATAGAAACTACTTAGCAGAAGTATCAGCATCAATAAAGGGATCTCAGATGAGCAGGTCCAGGCAGGCTATAGCTCAGTTTAGTGATTTAGCTCTGGCAAGGCTGTCAAACATCATATACAGATGTGTTTCCCCTGTCTTGATCTTGAGCTCAATCATTCTTTGCTTTGAGAATCTCATCCTAAATGAGAATAGTGGTGACCTGGGCAGGAACAGAAGAAACTTCTCATTCTTTCAAATTGTATGAGGTTAAGGACTGAAGAATTGAAATACTTCTAGATTTTTTTTTTCCCAGCAGAAGCAAGACATGTTTATCTCTTGAGTCAATACATCCTGCTATTTATTTAGAGTTCAAATCAAAGATGTTTCTTGTGAGGACTGGAATCTTGGAGAAGAGTTTGCTTGTTATTTTAAGTGGAGTTTCAAAGGGGCTTCAAATAAACAAGAAAGCTCCACACAGATGGATAACCATAGTTCCTTGCATAAATATGTGATTATATTGCACAGTGTACTGTACTAATGCATTTTTTTATTTTTTATCCAGGAGTCAAACTACTTAGAATAAAGGAGGAGCAAGGTAAGAATAATGAATTTGTTCTTTGTAGGACCAATGTCAGTATCAATTTAGCTTTGAATTTGACATTTAATGATGACAACTTATGTAGTTTAATTTTGAAACAATATGAGGAGAGATCTTAAATGCATTCCAGCTCTATGCATTCATAGGGGCCATGCAATGGCACATACCTAATCTGAAACATGACTTTTGTTAAGAATCACAGAACATGTATTGCAGGTAAGAAGAGTTGATGATGGCATTGAAGGCATCTTCTGGGAGTGCCTTGATATTTAGGCTAAAACTTCACTACAGCCATGTTGTCTGTATCATAGACTGTGCCTGGATAAAGCTGAACAGCTGAGGAATGTGGCTGGGAGTGCAGGAGGTGACTTAGTAAACTTTCAGTGTTCTTAAAAAACACTGAAAGGATACTGTCCTGGGGCTGTATTCATCGAACTATATTTGATTAACAAAAAGGGAGACTATGCATATCAGTGGAGGCTGTCAGTAAAACACCACTACTGAATCAGAGAAACCAGGCCCTCTTTTTAAAATGTCCTTTTCTTAAGGCTCACTGCATCTGTGTTCCTTTCTAAAAGGGATTCCCTACTCTAATTCTCAATTCTGATACAAGTATGTCTGCAGAGCCTTTACTTCTAGGCTTGGAGACTTTTGAAGCAAGTTCAGGAACTGACAAAGATTATTTGTTCCTTAGGAGATTGGGTTTGACATAACTTTTTTTTTTGTTTTTTTGTTTTTTTGTAAAACCTGGTATTTTATGAAAAAGAATTTAAAATAATAAAAGTTTTAAAAGCCCATTGCTACTAAATCTTCTCCCACAAATCTAGATATGACTTTCATCAAATCTAGAAATGACTTTCATCATTTGCTGCTCCAACAGTTATGTTAATATTTTTGCAGCAGGGCTTTATTGTGAAGACAGTATCTAAATAATATTGTTGGCTTCCCATGAATTGTCTTTTCAGTTTTATGAGAAGTAAAATTATTAAAAATTTACTCAAATTCACTAAAGAAATGACCATGTGTAGATAAATCAATTCCCTGGAGGGGCAGAAATGGCTATTTTTTGCAGTCCACAGTTCTACCAGGTTTTATAACCTGTGGACACCTTTACAACCTTTATAACCTGTGGAGCTGAAGGAGTTCAATGCATTGGATCCTTTGTTGTTTTCACCATATTTACAATACCAATAATGTAATTACATATGAACTGTACAAGAAATATGTACAGTTCATATGTATGTATGTCAAGAAATATGGATGGGTGTATTTTTAAGCCTTGCTTTACTGTTGTTCTGAAAACACATTTCAGCCTGCTATGTTAATATATTGTTCAAAGTGTTATTAATATGTCTGCAGATAATTAGGACATTTTGTGAACTAAATTTACAAAAAGATAGAAATCCTTTTGTGAAGGCTTTACATAATTAAAAGCTAAAACCTGTTGGAAGAAAAGGAAGACTTTATTTTCCAGTGGACGTAATCCCTGAGAAGTTGACTTTGAATTTTGTTTTTGCTGTAAAAGATAAATTTTAATTCTGTTTTCTCCCTCTTGTTACAGGGTATTGCAGAATTATTTTATCTGGCCTAGGCCAAATGACCTCCTAAAAGCTCCAAGAAACTGCTCTTTATTGTGATTCTTTTCTTACCCTGAGTTCAGCTGCACATCCTCTTCATGAGCAATCTGCAGAGACTGGTTTCTAGCTGTCATTATTCGTGCATACATATTTGAAACAGCTGATTATGAAAGTCCTATTTAATTTTTAATAAGAATATGTGTAATTTCTTTTTCATAAGTAGTTTTGCCTCTTGGAGAATGTAATTATCCCAGTCTTCATGATCTCTGGAAAAGAAGACATAAACGACTGCAGAAACTGCAGTAATATCTGTGTTTACTTGCTGCTCTTTACCCAGAAAAAAACATTTCAGAGACAATCTAGAAAAGCTGGTAGAGAGTTTTCTTTTGGGAAGAGAAGTGTTGCTGGGGTTTTGTTTGTTTGTTTGTTTTCTGCTTGTTTTTGCGGAAATTTTGTGAAATTATTTTACTCTTGTACTCAATAGCAGACACTCAAGAAGAAAAATGTGCATTGTAGACAGCATCTTTTAAATTACGTTTTTAGAAAAATACATAACATTAAATAAAGCTTGAAATAACACTGAAATGTATTTGATCTCTCCACATCTTTTGTAGTAGTAGTGTCTTTTCTCTTTGTCTGTTTTACCATGGTAACATGTGTTACAGGAGTGGGAAACACTACTCTAACATTAACTTTAGTTTCCTGCTTTTCTTTGTCCCTTGAGTCCAGTGGAATTTAATTTGTGTCTCCCTGTCTCTGAGACAGGTGACAACATTTTAATGCTTTCTAAAAGTCATCATATATGACCAAGATACTTCTAATGTAGAAGAAGGGTTCACAGTACTCATTACATAAACCACACAGAGAAGAAAAAGTATCTGTGGCTTTTGCAAGTATGTCTTAGGCCGAGTTAAAGGTCTCCAGAGCAATTTTGTTCAGCATGCAGGCATATCATGATATTTTTTCATCACCCTTGCAATATGGAAACTTCATAATGAGTCACCTGAAGGTTTTTTTGAACCACGGATGTTGCAATGTTTGCTTTCCCTTGTGGGACATTCTGTAGTTGTCTTTGGCTCAAAGAATTACTCAAATCTCTCATACTGCTAGATAGCTGATGTTCACCAGAATTGCTGGAGATGTTGGCAATATTTTCTGGTTTAGCCTTTTTTAGGTAAAAATTCCTGGGAAGATTTCTTGGGAAGACTTTTCCATACCTACGTAGTGGTACTGTATTGCAAGTGGTATTTGGCTGTGCCATTGGACTTCTTCTTTGGAAATTAAATTTACTTCTCCTTCCAAGAAATCCCTCACCTGGCCTCCTTTGGTAGATATTAGGGCTGGGGCTAAACATCTGCAGAGTGGGCAAAATATACATCCATATACATGTATTTTAAAGGAAATATCTTTGCTGTGGTCAGACCCTGGTATTGTACTCTAATGGGACCCACACGTGTAGGTGGTCTTTTTGAAGTAGTGAATCTAAAGGCTGAGTGGGAGGGGAAATCACCATTGTCCCCAACAAGTTGAAATTCAGTCTAAATGTATTGCTTTTTTCCTGTATCCACTGAAAAAGAACTTTTTATTAACCTGCTACTTTCACATTCAGGAACAGTGATGGCAGGTCACCTTGAATAACCTCTTCCATTAAGCTTTTTTGCTTTCTTTTGGCTGTCTTCAAAGTGCTTCCCCTTATCCAGAATTTCTATCTCTTATTTGAAATGCTCTCTACAAACTATTTCAGACATTAACTATTCCAGTCCTTTTAATGGAGAAATAGCAGAATTTTTCCTCCCCTATCTTTCTGAACAGAACAAATGAATCTATATGAACAGTAGCCCAGGAAGTGTCTTTGACAGCCATGCCCTGCAATGGAGATGATAAGAAGTTACCTCCATCCACAAATTGATGTTAGCAGGATGTCTGGAAACAGCAGTTGATATCCTGTTGGAAAGCTTCCAGTATCTCAGAATTACCACCTCCATACACACATACCCTGCCCAAACTGTAAGTTTGAGAGCAAAGGGATGTTATGACATCTCTTTAAGGGCATTATAATGAAATAAGCTGGTGGTAGACTGGGAAAACAGCTTCAAGTTTGTCAAGAGTTAGGAAATGATAGTTGGGCATCTTTTCTATCTACTCGTTAGAGTAAACATTTGATAAAGATTTTCGAACTCAAATAGTTTCTCTATCCTAAAACAAAACTAATTATTTTTGTGCTGTTGCATAAAACCAGATTTTATTACTGCATAACAGCAAATGGAGGGTTTGGGGTTTTTGTTTTGTTTTGTTTTTAAGTTGTTGCTGTTACAATATAATTTGCACTGATGATCTCCTTGTTTATTTTAGAAAAAAACCTTCCAGCAGGGAGTTGCGTGCGTCTGGAAGTTACAGGAGGAAACCCCTTTGCTTTTTCATTGCTGAGTCAAATTCATTTTAACAAACTGACTGAACCATTATGATCAGCTATTCTGAATTCCAATACAACTTGACAGCAAGAGTCCTATGTTTAGATTTTATGGTCTGCCTAAATCAGAAACTACCTTTCTATGAAGAAATGTAGTATTTATTTAAGGACTTACAAGACTGATTCTCTGTTATGTACCCAAAAGTTGTTCCAACGGTTTATCTATTCCTACTTTTAAAAATATCTTCCTGACTCCTAGTATAAACTTACTAGGTTTCATAAAACTGTTACTGAATTTTCTTAAGCATTTACTTGGTAAATTAGAGTTTTCTACTCCTTAGACTCTTCTTTTTCTTAATGTGCAGAATTTGGACTGCTTCAATTTACAGGTTTTGTTCAGCTTTTATTTTAAAAAATATTCCATATTTGAAGAAAGCCTTTGATGCAATGGGATTTGGTGTAACTGTATCTTCTTTCTGGTATGTGCCCCACTATTCAGACACTAAGGCAGAATATTATAAACTACTAGAAAGGGAGTTAATCCATAGCTTACATTTTATGCTACTCATCTGTGTTCAGTTCACGCCTCTGCATCAAGAAATTCAAATCCCTGTCTCCTGTCTTGGAGAAAATTTTAACCACTGGGTTCTTTAGACTGGTTCTCAGCACCCAGGCTATGTTGTTATGCAAAAGAATATAAATTCATGTGAAATCAGAAGGCAAAGTGTCTTTATCTGTTGCATGAGCTGGATGTTACTGCCATGGCCCATGCCATGACTCTGCTCCCCATCATAGTCTTTGGAGCTCTGAGCAACCTGGTCTAATGGCCTAATGGTCTCCCTGCCATGGCAAGTGTTTGGAGCTGATGGTCTTTAGAGTCCCTTCCAACCCAAACCATTCCATGGTTCTGTGATTCTAGTGGCTTCTACACATTGACTCCTTCACACCTCCAAATACTTGTTTTCTCCTCTTTTGCTCCTGGAATACAAACTGTCTGGCAGAAATCCATTCCACTCCCTGTCTAAGTATTCCTCCTCATTGCCTTCAGTCATTCCCCTTTTCTTGTTATCCATGGGTTCTTCCTTAGTACTCTTGTCTGCTTCAACAGACTCTTTTTCTGCTCTATCCTTTGGAATTAAAAATGGAAACAATACTTTGCTATTTGTTGCTTCAATGTAACATTTATTCATTTGCAATCATTTCTCTTTCCTTTCTGATAGACCAATATGTTTTCTTGACTCCTCTCTATGTCCCCTATTTATCCCATCCTTTTCCATCTTGGCATGGGGCTGCATGAGGAGGAGCATTGCCTGAGGGTCAAGGGATGTGATAATTCCCTTCTAGTCAGCACTGTGAGACACATCAGGAGTGCTGGGCCCAGTGCTTGGCTCCCCAGTATGAGAAAGACATGGAATTACTGGAGTGAGTCCAGCAAAGGGCCATGAAGGTGGTGAGGGCACAGGAGCATCTTTGATATGAGAGCAGACTGAGAGAGCTGTGACTGTTTGGCCTGCAGAGTATAAGGCTCAGAGGCATCTCATACATGTGAGTAAATATTGGGAAGGGGGGAAGTGGGGGAATGAAAGACATTAATTCAGGTGCCCAACAACAGGGCAATGGGCACAAGCTAAAATACAGAAAATTCTATTTAAACACACAAGCCTTTTCTATTTTTTTAATAGCTTATCAGGCAGTGTCACAGGTTGCCCAGAGAGGCTGCTGAGTTCTCATCCCTGGACTGTCCTGAGCAACCCGCCATCAGTGACCCTGCTCTGAGCAGGAATAGATGCTGTAGCAGCCATGGGCAGGCACTCAGCTGGTGCTGACACTGTTAGGAGAGGTGGGAGCTTTCACTGTGACTGTCACTGGGTAGAAATGCAAGCTTGAAATGAGAAATTTCACCTGAGGTTCTTCAGTCTCTCATTAAAGACTTTACAAATTTCAAATCATTCTAGGGATTTCATCTGAACTCTCTCTGATCTGCTCTCATTAAAAAGAGTGGGTTTATTTCTTGCCAACATTAATTCTTTTTTTTTTTTTTATTTCACTTTGAGCCCCCATTCCCTGTTCCTAGCTGTTTGATCTTTGCACTTAGCTCTTTAATTAAAAGAAGGCAAGCCAGCTTTTCCTGCTGCCTGGACCTCTCTCTAGGAGCTATCTTTATCTCTCATGCAGTTAGTGGCAACCACAGTCTTTACCACCAATTTCTCTTTCCTTCCCTCCCAATCCATGAACTCCCTTGAACTACATTTGGGTAAGAAAACCCTAACAGAAATGTTATTTTTGAAAGATGATTCCCATTTAGTATTTTCTTTTAAAGTCTCTCTAGCAAATTCTCAATTTTCTTATCTAGACTTTGAAGTTCGAGCAGTTCTTTATTTTTATGTGAGAAAGTCATATGGCCTTGTATAACTCTGCTCTTTTAACAAATGCACATTTTGTCAGACTGGAAATCCCACCATAAATGCAACTCCTACCTATTAAACTTTTATCTTTCATTAAGCCGTGTTGTCTGATATTAATTATGCTGTTCACCCTTAATTCTTTATTGAGCACATCCTCTTTTGCTTTCCTAAGATTTTGCCTTGGGTAAGCATTAATTGACAGACCTAAAGTTAGTTTTTCAGCACATTATCCTTCGAAAACATTGAAAAATTTATTTACTGTCTTCTCTGTTCAATCTTTTGGACAGCCACCATATCTCAGAGGATTTATCCAGTATCCTGCTTTGAAAACAGCATTTTTACAATCTCATCAGTTGATACACCTACAGCCAGTGGTCCAAGTTTTCTGCTTTGTTGGTATTTAGTGACTCACTGCTTTACTTAAGGAATAAAAAACATATATTTCCCTATTCCCATCTGAAATAGCCATCTGTCTGTTTCTCAGAAATAAATATGTATGTCTATTACTATCAGAAGGGAGGATTTTGCATTTTTGCCTCTTCCCTGGCACAGTGATGTCTATGGACCTAATCTGTGGGGGTGGCAGAGTTTCTGTGCTGGTGTTCCTTTGATCTCTGTCTGGAGTGGGGTGTTTTCACAAGCCATGGTACATGACTGGTGGCCACTGGAGGAGCAGGGTACTTCACTATTGTAAAATTTCATCCTCACAGAAGATAAGCTTTTAGTAGCCACCTTCCATATTTACTCCCCCAAGGAAAAAGTTAAGTCTTAGATTACAAAGGCAAAAATAAAGTTATGAAAAAGTAACAAATGCAGTCTTGGCACAGCTCTGATAACAAAAGTCTTATCCAACTAACTTCAAAGGTCTGAGTAGTACCACGGCTCAGCAGCCAAGAGCAGAACAGCCAGGTTGAATCTTTACAACCAATTTCTTAGCTGGTTAGTTCAATTGAATATGACCAATAATAAACTTAAAAAAAAAAAAGCATTTCTCACCTTAAGAATTTACAATTACCTCCTTAATGTAAACTATCCTATGCTATTTCTTGCTCTGCTTTTGTGGAGAGACTCAACAGCTATTGACACTCTCGCTCTTCCCTTTTTTTTTTTTTTTTTTAAGGTGCAGAAAACTTGTTGGCATGCTTGATTTGTATTTGGTTTGTTTATCTGCATGACTGAAATGCTTCCTCCATCTTCATGGAGAGCCTGGTAAACAGATGTTGTGCTGTTTTAGCACATCTTGAAGGTCAGCAATTGCTAGCACAGCAGATACCAGAGACTTCAATCCTAGAAATTGGCCTGCTTGTCATTATTCATATACCTGATCCAACCACATTTAAATAAAACAGACACTTGCTACAATGAACTAATCTGGACCATTTAATGGAGTTAATGTAAGTGCAAACTTTGCAAAGGTAAAACCTGTAATACACAAGGAAGTTTCTCAGGTAGATTTCATTCAGTGTGCCCAATTTCTTTTTAACCCAAATAAAACAGAAAATAAATAAACAGGAAAAAAAATCAGAAAAGAAAAACCCAAAAAACCTAGACTACAAAACCAAATCAATAAAAAAACCCCAACCAAACTCCTTTTTTTTTTTTTTTTTCATTTCTTCCAGAGGCAGGAAATGGTTTCGTTTGGCAGGCTAAAATTTTTTTGGATTAACCTTAATTTACATGGTTTTTCAGAAGTTCTGCTGTACCTTTTCACTCTGGATCAATTCTGATGAATTTTCTGTTCTCTTGAACTTTTTTTCCTGTATGTGAGATCAAAACTCAAAGTGCCAATTACTTAACTCTTTAAATCAATGTCTCTCTTGGCTCTTCTTCAAAAAAAAAAAAAAAAAAAAAAAGACTGTTTGAAGCAGTGATTTGTTCTGTTTCTCTGTTTAATCTGAGAAAATGCTTTGCTTGCTCTTTGCACACTGATAATTGTCTCCAGCAGAAGGCAATAAAAAATATTTTAACTGGAATAGGTTAAACTGGTAATAAAAAAAACCACAGCCATTAAGATAAAATAATTTAATATACAGATTTAATATACAGATTCAATGTGATTACTCTCTTACAAGTTTCAGTTCCTTTTGACTTCAAGTAAGATGGCCAGCATTTGGGTCTCCTGCAGGTTATCACAAAATGGACCTGCAGAAAGGACAACTTTTAAGACTTGAGAGTGGGTCTGTGGGCTAACGAACAAGTACTGAAAACAAATGCTACTGTGTTAGCATTTTTCAAAATCTATGATTCATAGAGGATGTCTCTCTTACTGGTTTTATTTCAATTTAATTCAATTTTATTTCAACACAGTAGGTAGCAGGAATCGTTACAGCAGTCTTCCAATGATGTGAGACAAAGTGCAAAGGAATGTGGAATACAGATATGGAGGTGATACAAGTAGACCTCGTATAGGTTTGTAGTTTGCATGCAGAGAAGAGAACACAAGTTGTTCTTGAAAGAGTAATTTATTTTCTCTTCCAATTAGTGTTTTTACTGAGGAAAGGATTCCGTTTCCTGAACTGTCTGGAGAGCAGATCTGTGGAGCCATCTGTTAGGGGATCTTTGACACCGAAGATGAATCAGCCTCTGTGAATGTCTACCTGCCTTTGCTTTCTATGGAGAGAATACAAATGATCACCACAGACTGTCTTCCTAATTTTTTTGATTATGTGAATCTTAAATAGAATAGCTAAGAAAAGTTATTTACTTGCAGCATATTCCCATTGCAACTATGTGTTTAGTCCTGGAGCCTTTCTAAAAAACTGTTTTCACAAATAAACACAAGGGTTTTGCAGGAGGTTACAGCACTCCACACTTCAATATGTCTGTGATCATAAATTGGTCTTTCAGACAAGTAAAGGGTTCAGAGTTAAAAATTGAGGCCTTGGCACTAATTGATATCTATTAGCTGAAATCATATGTTGATATTTGTGGCAGTTTAAGCTTAAGGGCCATCTGAGATTAGAAATCTATTGTGGGAGCACACAACGTGGTGCATGGCTGTTTGCTGAGAGCCCTGGACCCAACAAGGCTGCGTTTAAACAAAAAGGCTGTGGGCAGGGGAGTGGAAAACAGAATGCAGTGAATGAACAGTGACACCTGCCTCTGTATGTGTGTGTGTGTGTATACACACACACACACATATCAAATGAATTATGTGATCCTACATTTGTGCTCAAGTTGGCACCACTGAGTAGCCCTGGAGTGGGATTGTGAGGAGGATGTTCTGACTGTGGCTAACTGGCATCTTCCACTTCCTTTCCTTTCTACAGACTGCAGAGGCAGCTCTGCCATCAATAGGCTTTCATTCACATCCCAACTTGAAGACACCTAGGCAGGGTGAAGCCTTGAGAAGATGATGTGTTACGATTTTATGGTTGCTAAAAAACTTTTTCATCCCTGAGCCACCTGCTTCACTTGCCAGGCATCCATTTGAAGGAGACAACACCTCACATAAATACCGTATACCAGTACTGAGGTTTGTGTCACTCGATACACTATTTCATCCTAAAGGCAATATAGGCCACACAGGCAAACATGATACCTTGAATCTGACAGCATTTTAAATAAATATGTATGGTCAGATCATAAAGAGGGATAAATCAGTATAACCTTGCTGAAATTGGGTCCCTTAAGCTGCACCAGTTACATATCTCAGTGCAAGTAACTCTGAGCAGCTGAGTTTCACGCATGCAAGGGGTCACACAGCTGCCTCCAGGCACACTGGGATGCCAGATTGGGCTGGCAACAGACTTAATTGTGGGAATCCTTTCAGCAACCTGCAGCCTATTGCTACCACACCTGCTCACACCTCCTAAACACATCAGCTGTGCACACACTGTGGGTGCCAAAGCAGTGGGATAGTGCAAAACAGTAAAGGAGATACTGGTGATGCCCACAAGGTCAATGATATGAGGTCAGTGATATGCCAAGCCACGGCCTGATCTCAATTACAGCTAAAGCCCACAAACAATGGCAGAATCAGCCTGTGTGTTTAATTGCAAAAAACATTGACTGCAGAGCTGTGAGGGCAAGGGTTTGGCTATTATGTTCAACCTCTCCACATGTCAGAGGAGAAGGCCAGGAGTGTTATGTGCTAATAGCTCCCAGTAGTGAGGAGTTAGTCTTTTCTGTGAACACTTCTTGCTAATGGATCTATGAAGTGTTTTCCTACTTTAATAAGGTACAGTCAGCCTGCCAGAGATGGTCCTCTGTGCCAAAGCCTACTCATGCAGGTTCTACAAATAATTTGTTCCATTTCCCCAAGCTCCCAGCAAATGGTTAATCATTCATTGAATAAAGGTTGCATTTCTCAAGTGTTAAGGGGCCGCTAGAAGTCTGCCATAAACTTTTGCAATGAGCTTTTGCACTCAGCATCCAGCAGTGTCACTTTCTCCATTATCTGGCCTTGTGTACGTATTGATCAGATACAGCTGGTTCTGGAGAGACCATGTCTGTTGCTAGGAGTAGATCATGCTGGAATTTATGAACCCACTTTGCTGAGCTCTGCCACCCCAGTCAGCACTGCAGCATAAGTTGTGTTCACTCAGGACTTCCACTCCTTATTGAATGAGGATTACATCTGAGCAGCAGGGACTGGTGAGTCATCAAAGGGTATAAATTCCAGGCTCTGTTTAAATGTTAAAAAGGTGGTAAATGGATGATATATGAACAGTTAAAAGTCTTCTATAGTTGGGAAAGCAGTGTGCTATAAACACGATTTATTTTCAATATATTAAAAATTTCTTGAGAATTCTGCTGATAAATATCACAAGGGGCTTCATTCTTATTGTGCTGAAATTACAATGAATGTCTCAAAAATGCCTGCCCCAAGGCTGACAGTAATGACAGTGGAAACAGGTGAAGAAAATAAAAGTTAATGAAACTGGACCAGAGTTAAGAGATGCCACAAAACTGACTTTGTTCCATATGTGCATATTCCATTTAGAAATATTTAATAGTAAGCATATAACTATTATTACACTTATAAATTAATCTTTGCTGACAGCAAATAGTTCATTATTGGTTACTCAGAGACAGAGTTTAACACTGAGCACACAGCTTGCCAAAACCTTTCAGCTTAGGGACAAAAATCTGCAAAAGATAACCGTGACAAATGTGCCACACATTTAATCTTTTGGATGCTGCTCTGCAATCTTCTGGGGCGCACCTCAAGACAGCTTTTTGTTGGAAGTGCCTACCTGGGTACCCCACAGGGCTCCCCCCATAGCAGAGGGGAGGCTGTGCATTCAAGTGTGCCTATGGCATTGGCTCTTAGTCTGTTCCTAGCCCACTCTGCCATTGGGGTGGCTGGAAGGCATCCATATGTCTGGGGACTGAGCAAGTCAGGGAGCACCATATGTTCCCCCCTGCTCTTTGAAAAAACCAACCAAAATCACCCTCAACAACAACAACAAAAAAAGATGTTGACTCACTCTTTGAGCATGGAGTAGTCTTTAGTATTACTTCAGCAAAAGAAAAGGAACAAGTTGTCTTTGTTGTCTTTGTTGGACTCCACAAAAGATGCAAGAATGCAGCAGAATGCAGAATACAATATGCTTCACCTAAGCTGGCACAAGGAGCAATTCTGTCTTAAAACTGTGAATGAGAGTCACTGGATGCATGACCAAAGAAACCTGCCTCAAAACCATAGTTTTCTTGAAATAAAATGCCAGCTAGGAACAATACCCGATGGGATATGAAAAATAATTTTTAAAAACTTGTAACCAAATATAAAAACTCAAATGCTTAATTACAGTAATCAGAATGTAAAAGCACCTGAAACAATGAAATAAGAAGATTTTTATGTTCTATGGTCTAAATAAAATGCTTATAAGAAAGAAATGTACTTTTAACCTGATAATATCATGAGAAGTAGATCAAGAAGAAATATATTGAATTTAGGAAGGAAGTCCTGAAAGGAAACAAAGGACTGAAAGTCATAAGAAATAAAGAAAAGAGAAAGGAGCCAAGGGGAACAGCTAGATAGAGATGGAAATTAAGTGTCAGTCAAGCCTTTAATAGCAAGATGTATGAGCAGGATTTAGGTGTGATACACAGCTCAGAGCTGTTACAAACCTTTCTTCCACATGCCCGGGAGATAAAACTTCATTCTGAGGCCCATCTTTGGAAGAAGTCTTGTAAAAACAATTGCATTAAAAAGAGGGTGCTCAAAAAGCCTATATACTTTCTTTCACAAGGCCTTTATCCATCTTGTTTTAGTGATCCATAGCACCAACCAGCAAAAGTACAGTTGTTTGCTAAGTGCAGTGGTATGGCTTTAAAGTGCCATAGGCAGCTTTATAAACTCTACTGATTTCTTTATGACTTACAGGAGGACAAAAGTCAAAGAGTCAAGGAAGAAGGAAATACGTGGAAGAGAGAGACCTAAAATTTATGCTAGTTGCAAAGGACCGATATTTAAGTACAGTATGGAAAGCATATCACTAAGCTGAGACAATAAAGCAGAGGCATGCTTCTGTATGGAGAAAACTTAAATGTTCTCATCTAATTTCAGTAGTGTGTCAATTCATATACCAACTGTATTGCAGAATAATAGGGAGCAAGCGACAGGACTTAGCAATTTTAATGAATTGTGATGACATCCACAAATCCCAGTCCGCTGACATGAATTATCCTCATTTCTTTACTTCATAATGGAAATAAATGAATAAAAGGAAGGGGATAGAGGTACTTTTCTATTGCCAAGTAAAGCAGCAGTGCAGACAAAAGCAAGAACTATAAGGTGTGAAATAGATGATATACCACCACGAAAACTAATGACAAATGCCTTATCCTACCATGAAAGGGAAAAAGGTAAAAGAATTCACTGATATTACATGACTTCAGCAAGGTGAAACTTAGCCTAAGACAATGATGCTGAGCAGCAGAGCTACATAGAATTTTTTTACAAAAAGCCTGGAGAGTGGAGCTGTTAACTGATGTTGCTTATGGTATGCATATTATTCTGACTGTGAACAATACTTCTATCTCAGTTAAATTCTTCCATATAACAGCAAATTTTGTCCCTGTCCTGTCCCTTGAGGAAATTTTTATAATTGTGGGTATTTTTATTTTGTTATGCTGAGACTTATAATGGCTTCAGTAGAAAATGTAAATTTCAATTTTCTGCTTCCTAAAAATCTTCATTTTTCCATCTCTTTCTAAGCAGTTCACAGATAGGATTCATCTGCATCTAAAACCAAAATTAATAAATCAAACATAGTTACCTTTGGGTCTTTTTTGTATAGTAAAAAAGACATCTCTGTTGGGGGACAAATCCTATCCTAACATGAGTTTTTAATGTATGTAATTTTAAATTATTTTTGGAGGCCCATCTCTCTTCATTGGCTACAGAAGGAGCCTCCTGGGAATAGTTCAGCTTTAGATGTCCACTGCTAGATAATGAAAGCAGGTTGATTTGGATCCCTTGAAAATAATTAGACCTTCATATTCCTCCGTGAGTTGTGGATCAATGGAGCATGATAAAACTGCATCTGAAATCAGTGAGCAACATCTAGGAGTCCAGATTCTTCAAGTTCTATCAGGTTCTCTGCTTTGTTCTTAGAGAGCCCAAGCTGATGACTCTAAATTGATATCTGTAAATGTCAGATCAGACTGCAGGGAACCTGCCTTTGTGAAAACTAAAAATCTTGCCTGGGGCTTGTAACAGAATGGATGGAAAAAATTTTATATAGTAACTAATTATAATGAAGACTAGTAAGGATGTTGTTTGAGAAATGGTGTGCATTTAAACATGTGCTTTTGTTAGGTTGGCTGGACTGCACCAGCTATGTCATAGTGTAAAGCCATTTGTTTAATAGGATCAGATTTGTAGAGCAAAACTGCTGTTGCTGATGTACCCAGACCCATAATATCCTTATTTTCAGTGGTTTGACTATGGACTAACTGCAGATTTAAGGTCCTTTAGTGATTGGAGCACCACAGGAGCCCTTCCAATACTTTAGCTTTGTCGATGAAGAACATGATCCAAGAATATTTTGAAATAAGAGTTCAAGTGGGGTGACTGGCACATCAAGGAAATTTGCTTCAAATGTCTGCTGTTGATCTGAATTGAAATACTGATTTAGTCACACAGAAAATTTCAATTCCACTGAATCTCTCAAGACTTTGAGGGAAACATTCATGCAGAGTCCAAATGAACCAAATGAGGCAAAGCATTTCCTTCCTTTTTGCCTTTCTAAAGTATTTTCTTTCAGAAACACTAGGAACAATTTTTTTCTTCTTATAATGATGTATGAGTTTCCTGTATCTATGAAATTATAAAAGCAAAGCTTGTCTGCCTACAATGCACAGAGGACTCCTTATGAGAGTATGAGAACTCTTAAGGCAGCTTGCCGGGGAATACAGTCAAGATGTCAGACAAGTCTCAGGTGTAAGTTTCATCATGTGCAATATGTGTGTCCCCATCGTGTCCCTCTGAGGTTATTGAATCAGCATTTTTGTGTGTGTGTGTGCTGAAAGTTCTCAGATTGTTTATTGAGGCCAAACGTAAAGTCATCCCTCTAGAAATAAGGAACATGGATGAAATGGACTAGACTACTGTCCTACTAAGCACTGACTTGAAGACCTTGGATATCTTATTAGATAAACAACTAATCTTTATCTCTCAGCAGTAACTCCCAACTCCTGTGGGGCTGTCTGCTTGTGGGGACACTGATACATTTCTTACATACATGTGTAGGAAGCTTCCCCTTTCCCTAGCATTGGGAAAAAATGTCATGGCTATCTGGTCTAATCTCGTAGTCACTGTTTTTAAAAAAAAGTGATGTAAAAAAAAAAGGAGTTTAGAGGAAAACATGATCAATATGAAACCTGGAAAATGCATTTCAGCATGACAGGCTGAAGGTGTGCTATCTTTGGTGTTTGTCAAGAAGCTTGTAGACTTACTCAAATTCAGTGAGCTATATTGCAAGGAGAAAGTATAGAAGAGCCATCTAGTTAAGTGAAGAAAGGAACCAAGGACTTATTGTTAAATATATGGCATAAAAGCACACTGGAGACTAACTTCAGGGCCAAGAGAGGGATATCCACCTGAAAAAATGAGAAAGAGGCACCAAATTTTGCAAGTGAAGTTTTACCCTATTTCCATGATAAGACCTCCAAGGGGACGTGTTCTCAGGAAAGTGGTTTCTCTGTGTACTCTTCCTCCAAGGTTTTAGGTGTTGAACCTCTAAATCACTGTCTCAGAGTGACACCTATTGCAGTAATGCCAAGGAAGCAAATGACCAGACAAAACAATTACTTCTCCATCATTCCAAATCATCAAACAAATCTAGATGACTTTCTAAAAATATGCATTTCTATTCCCACAAATAAGACAAGTTTGACTTAATAGACAAAAAAAAAAAAAGATTACAGGACTAATGTTAACATTTTCCTGTTCTCATTGTGACCATCTACTTGAAATTATGACACCACAAGTTTAAAAATACAGCCCCTAGTTCCACACCAAATGCGCAATACTGATGCGAGAGCATGTTACTTAATGTAATCCTATGGTCTTTCTTGGTATATAGGAACTCACATAATCAATTCTGGGTCCCTTAAAATTAGCAATTATTCCAGTAAACTTTATAGAGAACTGAGCCATGTTTGCCATGTTTCTGAATGAGTGCTAATGTGGAAAAGAGTCACTTATGAATTGGAAAAGGGCAATTGAACTAAACCATAGCTGCTGTTTGATCTATGCTGCTCAGCTTCCAAATTTCTGCCTTCCTTTAACATAACCATGGAATGGAGATGCTGAAGTGACCCCAAATTCAAGTTATTTTAATGTAGTCCTGAGTATTGGCTTGAGGACTGGGGATGCCTCTCCTTTTCTGCTGATGTTAGCACAGGCATATGCACCATGAACAATGCAATAAGAATAATAAACAACATTAATAAGCTCTGAAGACAGTCAGATATTCTACTGTTTTCAGTCTTGTTAAAAGGTATGGGATTCCTGCACTGGTACAGTACAACTAAGTAACATTAATGTGTGCAATCTGTATCTAAAAATTAATTTTGTCTCAGGTTTGAACTCCCACATTTTCAAATCCCTATATGAGACTAAAAGACTTGGCAATGTAATTTTCTTTCTAAGCTTTTTTCTTTTAAATTGAATTCATTTCTCTTCCTTGCTTTGTGTGTGTACAGATCAATCCCACCTGCTCTCCTCATGTCAGTAAATCTATTGACACAATGAGACCACTTTTGAAAGGGAGCATTGCCTGCCCTGGGATTCCTGGTGCACTGCAAAGCAAATTTGACACAGTTTCTAGAATTTTATGGCATTACAGCTGCTTTCCTCCATGCTGCTTTTGTGTGCCCACAAGCTCATGTCTCCCTTTCTCAATTATCCTTGCTGGAGAGATGACTGCCATCTAGTGATCCCTGAACCTCCTTGTTCCCTATTGTCACTTTACAATATGCTTGTCTTACAGCTCCAATCTCTTAGTTTATAGCCTGCCCTCCTTCTCTTTTCCCCTAGTGTTATGAGCAATATCAATTATAAAGCTTTGAAACACAGCCTACCAATCCTAGCAAAGGACAGACTAAATGTGATATGAAGTCATAATTTTAGTCCACATAATTTTTTTCTCCATCTGTATTTTATAGAAGGGATATTGGATTTCTGTGTTTCGCTATAACCTTGCTGTCAAATAAAATCCTTCAGCAAGGAGGTGGGTTGTTTAACCCACCAGCAGTGAACCATTGATTATGGCTGAATGTATTTACCACGTTAATATGCCCATCTACCCTGGTACATGCTGTCTGTGCTTTTTGGCTGTTCCTCTGAGTGACTTGGTGCAGCTGCCTGTGTGTTGAGGGAGAGACAGAGATCAACTGTTTCCAGCACCATGGCAAGAAAACCCACTCGGAGCAAACCCTAATGACTCCATGCTGCAAAAGTGAGCATCCTCACTGCACAAGTCCTTAAACATCAGCCATCTCCCAGCAGGTACTTCCCCCAGCAGTGACAAAATGAGACACTATATATAGAAACGCTTTTTCTTGAGTTGTTTAGTCACCTAATCCAAATTAGATACAAACTGTCCTTAATTCATTAACATCTGAGCAAGGCTCAGAGGAGGTAAAGCTGTCTCTAACTGCTGATAATTAATTTCCACGTCTAATCCAATTAAAATGAACTTCAAAGGGATTTTAAGCAAGAAGTCCAAAATGTAAGGTATTCAAAATATGAAATATTACACTCTTTTCCCATACAATCCTATATATTTCCACTTTATCAAGTGAAGGTCTTCCTGCCTATTTGTCTGTGTGTCCATTTGGAAAAGGAGAAAGGAGAAGGAGGATAACAAATTAAATATTTCACAGTGGCAGGCAAACAGCATGCTCTCCAGATTGACAAGTAGCCAGTCTGATTTAAAAGGAAAAAACAACAGCCGTGAGGCTAATGTTGAGCTGGCAGACTTTTCCATGCATCAGAATAGCAATCATATTAAAAAGACAGGTGCTCAAAAACACTGGAGAAATCAGTGTGAGTTATTCAGTGCGTTCAGGGAATCCCAGACACATGTTGATCCTGGGAGAAGAACTAAAGGCTTCATTTTTCAGCAGGCAGAGAAGGAAGGGGCAATTTGTTCAAAGACCATGAGGATCCTAGAAAATGCAATATATCAAAGCTTTACAAATACAGTTGCTACAGGCAGGAGATCCACTTACATCCTAGGACAAACCAGCCAAAAGCTGAAGTGCAATATACCTGGGGTACCCACACTGATCACTGAGCTTCATAGGTCTAGAGGTGATGTAAACAACATAACTAGCTTTGAAAATTATTTAGGTGAGATCTGTCATTTCTTATCTCTTAGATCAAATGACTTTCCAGAAGAATTGAAGAAGAAAGCATGCACAGATATTAGGGGAAAGTGCATGCAGGAGGGATTTTGCAAATGACCTGGGTCTGTTTTCAGCCTCTACTACTGCCTTCTTGATGAACAAAAGTAGCTGCTACTGTGTCCCTGACTCAGTCTTTCCCCCTGGAAAAGGTGATTATTGTGGCAGTCTTTGTCAAGCATTTCACAACCTACAGAGGTAAACACTATTCAAAAATAGTTTTCTGCATCACAGCATACTGCAGGTAATGTCTATATAACGAGGTCAGTGCTGGCACTGCAGGTCGAAGTCATGTCTCCAGCTCAGTTTCAAACAGCCTTCAAAACTCCTTCCTAAGACCCAGGCAAATGGGGTGACCTGTACACCTCCTACCCTGCTAGCAGCACCTGGGCTGATAAATTGAGGCCAGTTTATCTACAAAAGCTCAAGTCATGGGATATGCTATGGAGAAGGCACCCTTTTGTGCTGGGCATTTGCACTGCTGGCAGAAAGCCTTCACACCCAGCAATCGGCCGCTAAAGTTAGCGGTGAGCAGCGGGGATGTTCCAATCTGGCTGTGGTGGCAGGTGGCTTAGCAATAATTAGTCTCATTCATCTATCCTCACAGGCATCAATTCATTTCCACATTATGTCTCTGTGTCTGTCTTCTTGATTAGTGGTACATGGCGCAACCCAGGGAAGCCATTCCTGGTCAAACGAAACTCTCGACTAACATGCCGGAAAATATGCTGTGAAAATTGTCTACCCAAGCAAAGTACTCAATAAAAACAGACAACAAAGTCTCCAGGAGACAACCTGTGTTGTCTGCAACCCTGTCCACTCATAACGTGCTATAGCCAAACTGCAAACCTAAGTGCTGCAGGCATCTTCCCAAGGAAAGCATTCATAGGGAGGTACAAGCTCTGGAAACCCAAAGGATTATGTCCCCATGAGCTGGGATCTCTGGCTTGTGAGGCTCAGGCTTCACTGAAAGAGAGATCTTGTCCCAAGGCAGCCTGAAAGGTTGGTATGTTTCTGCAAAAAACAAGCTGTCCTTGAGAGATGAAACCTGGCTCAGCAGCTGTCATGAGCAGCGTTGACTTCAGAACGAGCAATGCTTCCCACGGCAGCAAACAGTGCTGCAGAGCACCATCCACCTTGCAGGCTGGACTCATTAAAGGGCAAATACTCTGCCAGCTGGACAATCAGTGTCTTTTGTACTCTGATTACGGAGAGTATTCATTTGCTACATACCTTCATGAAGTAAAATAGCTCTCAAGGCCTCTTGATTAAAAAGAGAACAAACACTACCACCTTTGATGGATGCAGAGAATATTTTCTGTTTTCCTGGGTTCGTACAGCATCAGGATTTGAGGTGTCTTGAAAATGCTGGTTTCCACACTCTCAAAGGAAGGATATACTCCCTTCCAAACAATACCCAATACTCCACTGGACTGCTGAGAAAGCACCAGGAATTGAATCCTAACATTGGTTATTTCATGTTGCTTCCAGTGATAATGGAGCACTTTTTCCTATTATAAAAGAGCATTTTGTAACTCATTCTGTTATTTGAGCTGTAAAAGGTTTGCTTTGAGATGTTTATTATTTACTCAATACTTAATTGCCATGCTAGAATGCATTCACAGAACAGCACATACTGATTTTTATTATCAATTGGGTGGTTCTGTTTTTCCTTAAGAAGCAAACAAAATATTTCCTGCTGTGTTTCAGTTATCCATTGATCCTTAGGCAAAAACAGCAAAAAAATCAGAATAATATGGCTGTGATATAATACACATACAGTTTTATTGTGGAATTGGTTTTGTCCATTTATGTTTCTGATTGGCTGCTTGGGAAGAAGGAAATTAGGCCATAAAGAATAAGTTGTTGTACATGATATTTCAATTTTGGAGGAATGGCAGTAGAAATGAGAATGCTGGGGGCCCACATACATTCATCTCTCTTGGTATCCAGAAGTAAAATGAGATGTCACATAGAGCTGCCCTAGCTCTTCACAGCTTTTTTCACTGTAACATTTCAGTAAAAAAGGGCATTAAAAGGAAAACCAAATCCTCAACCAATGTAGCTGTAAACAGCTTGAATGTGACTCTCTTTTTACTACACAGCTCTCTACTTTACCTCTCCAGCCATTCCATTTAAGTCTGTCTGGCTATCATAACATTTCACTCAGCACCAAATGGGCAGCAGTGTGGTTGTACTTGTTTTGCTTATAAACAGGTCTGAAAGGTTCCCCTTGGCCAGTGTATGTTTGAATAGTTTTTGCATGCCTTTGGGCAGGTGGATAACTAACCACAGCGTGACCATGCTGTGAGAAATCAAATCTATTCTCTGATCAGCACTTCTCCTTTCTTTTACTTGATTTTCCTTTTTTTTTTGGTACCTGAACAACCAATTAGCAAGAGAGAGTAAAAGGAAAATAAGTCACTTAAAATACCCCATCGCATTAAAATTACAGATTTAAAATGCAGTTTGATAAGTAGATAATTTATTCTTTTGCAGAAACCTTTGCTTTTTTCTGCAGTGAAAGAGAACACTTTCTTTTCATGGCCACTGGCATGCCAGCAGGGGGTTGACTTCAATGAAAGGTACACCTAGCCATAAATTTGGATAGGATGTCAAGCTGACATGATTAAGGAATTATGTTATGTTAGGTTTTGAAAAGTGAACAGAAATATTATAAAGAAAAAAATGGCATCACACTACATGGCAAGGCAAAACGTCCTCATATGTATTTAAGCAGACACTTCAATCAGTTTTTCTTAAGTATAAATTTTTCTGATGTAATGGGTTCATTTTATGGCTGGCCCATTGCTGGGCTCCTGCATAGGGCCAGCCCAAAGGCTCCTGTAGTCCCCAGGACTCCATCATTTCTCATCAACAGGTTCTGGGCAGGAGCTCTGCCATGGTTCCCAGGCCAAGAAATCAGCAGAAATGGTGACTGCTGAAGAGCAAAACCTGCTGATACAAACAAGGAAAGACATTTTCCCCTCTGATGTTCATAAAAACCATTTTAAAACACCTTTTTTTTTTCCTCTCTCTCCCAGGAGAACACATGTACGTATATAGAAAAACACATTTAATGAAATATTTGAATTTTTTTAAAATAAACAAACAATAATCCTCCATCAAATTTCAGGAGTCTCTCAACTTTTTGTTAATACAGACTGGAAGTCCAAAATAATCTGAATTTTAATGTAGAAAGCTATTGTCTGTCAGAGATACAGACTGGATGGCTAAGCAGCAGTATATTAACCCATAAAGTATATGGCTTAATCTTTTGCTTGTTTATAATATGTTATATTGTATCTAGTATATATGTATAGTACATATGGATTAGATTATTTTTATGTACACTGTTTCAAATTTGTATATAACATTTATGTATAAAAATCTTAATAGATAATAAACCATGCTAATGTATAATAGAAATTATTATATATACTAATACTTTCAAAGACACCCATGTGTTCAAGTACACATACATAAAGGTATCTATATATATTTGAAATTATATGAGATAAATAAATATATACATACATACATATATATATATAGATATATATATATAAGGTTTATTGAAATTTAAGTAAAGTGGGTAGGGTTTATCCTACCATGTGTCCTTCACTCTGTCTTGATTATTCTGAATCCAGAGTCTGTTTCAGTGATGTCATTATCCTTACTATTATCGTCTCTGTTTTACTTTGGATATCACTGACGACCCTGGAGTGAGATGCAATAAGGGCATTTACCATGGGTAGAAAAGCCTTACTTTGGGGAATCATACTTCAGTAATTTCTTGCCAATCAACAAAAAAATCCACTAACTTCTTTGGGTATTAGTGAAAAGAAGATAAATACTAGTTTTTTAAACCATACAGAAACATCTCTCTCCCCTCTTCCCCACCACATTGTCACCTACAGCCACAGTCCCTCTAGATGTTCTTGTCCCAGCATGGGTTGCTCATGGCTGCAGCCCCTCGTGGGTGTCCCTGCCTCAGCACTGATCATCCGTGGCCACATTCCTCCTGGATGTCACTACCCTTTTTGGCATCAATTGTCTTCTCACACAATCATCAAGGCTGGAAATTACCTCCATGATCATCAAGTTCAATCCTTAACCACAAAAGATAGCCGCTGCCAGTTTCTTTCTTAAATTTTTCTGAGCAAGGGCACTGTGTTTTTCAGTGACAGGATAATGGTGGAGATTTGTCATGCTGTAGTTTCTCCATCATTGCTTTCACATGTCCTAGGGGCAGTGTGTTGCTGATTTCAGCAGGCCTGTGACCCTCTCCAGCACATTCCCATTGATAGGAGAGCCTGCAGCATGTGGCCCAGTCTGTCAGGTATGACCCTGAAAAACTCCACCCATTGCCCCTTAAAAACAGTTATTTGGAGATCATTTTCTGAATGTTACAAGTTAACCTGAACAGACAAACTGAACAACAGGCATTGCTCCGGTGCCCCCAGCCTGAGGCATGTGGTGCTCATGAAGGCTGAGGAACCCCAACCTGCACTTGGCTGTGAAGACAGCTATGCACAGACTGGTTTGTGTGAAGCACATGCAGTGAGGCAGTGGCTGAAGTTTTCCTATGGGATCAAAGTATTTACCTTAAATCTTCAATTACTCAGTGAACTATCAAGCAATGTATATTACAAGGCTGGCAGTGAAATGAACTTACTGAATTGGAAGGAGAGCAGGAGTCTGTGTAACCAGTGCTGGCCCACTACCCATGAGAAGTGGAAAGGGTGTTGGCTATGTCCATGTAGAATAAATGTAGGGAATGCTGCCCCTGAGTCACAGTGTACTACCAACCATGAATACTTAGGACAGAAGACCTTAGCAGGGCCTATGGCAAGCCAGTGCAGCTCCTCACCTAACTACAAAACTGAAGGAAATCTGACAGACAGAGCACTGGGGACAGGATGGATACAACCTTTTTATCCACACTGCACACCACATGGAGATATCTTGAGTGAAAGATGACTCAGTGCTTTGAGTAGTATACATTGTGCTCCAGCAGATTTTTGTTTCCATGGGCACTAACCCAGCAATTCATGTAGGCAAAGCCCCTCTATTGTTTACCTTGCTGTGACTGTTGCAGATTCTTATTAAAGGTTTCAGTGACTTTGCTCCCCTGCCATAACAACATTCTGGTTGTGAAATGAATCGAGTGTCTTTCCTGCAAATGCCAGACTCCTGAACTATCATTCAAGGTGAAGCAGGTATCAGAGAATCATAGAATGGTTCAGGTTGGAAGAGACCTACAACGTCATCTAGATCCAAACCCCTGCCATGTGCAGGGACATCTTTCAATAGACCAGGCTGCTCAATGCTGCATCCAACCTGGCCTTCAGCACTTAGTGTGCTGGGGCATCCACAACTATCCCACAATAGGAACAGGAAATTCACAACTATGCACAGCTCCTTCAGAAAGGAAAATGGAAAAATTTTTTCCTGAGCTGAGCTGGTATTTTTTGAGATTTCTAGGTTCTTTGATGACACAGCGTAGGAACCTACACTGTGTTCAAGCCAGGTTCTCACTGCAAGCGCCCACCAGAGTAGAAGGCAATGAACTGGATTCTTCAGGTCTTTAGCCATCAGATTGTTTTTACTGTTTTCCAGCTGAAAATTCTCCTTTCTTATCTTAGGTCCTGTCTAAATATGGTCCCAATAGTCTGCAAAAGTAAAGAAGGTTTTCTCATTTGCTGTGTGAGTGGAGACAATATATTGAGACTGCACTCACTGTGCTTCTGATGTTCCTTTCTGCTGTCTGCATACCCCTTGCACTATTTCCTGCCCACTCACAACCAGGAATTCATGCCACATACTTCTGTCTTGTTTCAGTACCAGCCTATTTCATGACAGCAGGAATAGCTGCACTAAACAACGTCCTTTCTTGCACGTACCCAGCCTATCCTTTACCTGGCAATGTCTCCTGTCATTACACCTTTGAAAACTGGCCAGTCCTGGACACGAATGGTTTCTCTGACTTCATGCTGCTTCATGCTTCCTTTGACTGCATGGAGCCATTTGCAAGCAACATACACTTTGAGGAACTTTTTCCCATTTATGGCAAAAGTCCTGGGAAGCTACACCCCATGGCCCACTAATGACACAGCTCTTAGAAGAACTTGGCAACGGCTTCTTCGTCATCTGTTTTGGTGACTGGTGATCAGACTGTGTATCCATCTCATGCCTGGAATTGTCATACTGGCATCATTCTTTCCCAAGGAGCAAAGCCATCTATCTCTTTTTTTTTTTTTTTCCCTAAGGGGGTAATTTGGATGTGCCTCCTGGGAGTCTTNCATTCTTTCCCAAGGAGCAAAGCCATCTATCTCTTTTTTTTTTTTTTCCCTAAGGGAGTAATTTGCATGTGCCTCCTGGGAGTCTTTTGGCAAATGTGTTTATCAGTGGTTTTGCATCACTGATGTTTTGCAGTGGAGTTCCAGACTTCAACTGTAGCTGATCTACAGAACTGTAACACTGCAGAAATGTTGTTGACTTGGAACTGCCTTTAATCTTACACAAGCTGCTCCTTTAGTCTTCCCCACTCATTATGTGGTGACTGTATTAATAGCTCTTGGCCTTCTGACACAATGTGCTCATCCATGGATGGCAAATCTTTTAGATATTGGCAGCAAATTTAGCTTAAAAAGCACCCCAACTCTCTCATTACTGATGGTGCCAAGACTAATCTCTGTCAATGTCAAATCTGGCAACAGGGCCAAGGACTTAGCATTGCTTCCCTAATTTGAATTTCAGATCTATTCTCTTCCTTTCAATCCAATCTTGTCTGTTTAGTCCTTTTCCCTTGGTGTTTAACCATATGCTGAGGAATCCAATTCTTTTTTATGCCTCTGAATCAAGATGGGGAGACCTATTGTCTCTCTAAATCCTGATGCTAGGTTGGTTAAATTTCTTCTTTTCAAACTGAACCTGATGATGTGAACTTCTCTGCTCTCTATCCCCTGCTGAGAATTTGCATTTGCTTATGTGCTGCCAAGGATCTGTGGTTTCTGCTTCTGTACAGTGGTCTTCATGCATGTGCAGGGAACTGTACAGAATTCCAGGAAAATGAGTCTTTGGGTAATACAAAGAATATAAAGAACTCCTGAACTCCTTTTATTGTAGATAAGTGATTTTCTTCCTTTTGCACTGTGCTACAGATTTTTTACTGTTATTTCCTGCCTATCTTGCAATAATTATATGAAAATGAATCAGTAAATGTTTACAAAATACTCCAGACATAAAACTGCTAGATAAGTACTAAGTATTATTTTAATTAGAATTAATAGCAATAATAGAACTAGATTGAGAGCCTTTCCAAGACTGTAATACTCGTTTTCAGAGAGAGACCTTAAACTGACCTGATTATTTAGCAAGTTACAGCTACATAGTGTAGATAATTAAAAATAAATTACTATCAGGGTTCTAAAAGTAATTGAAAATCATGTTAATAAATTTAGATGGGAGAGAAAAAAGAGCCCAAGGCAAAAAACAAACCAGCTCATCTAGCCATCCCAGGGGTTTCTGAACAAGTGCAAAGGATTGAAGCCTACAGGATATAGAACAAACCTATAAATCTCTGGACATCACTGGCAATTATTAGTGCTTGCCTAAAGACCTGACCTCTTAAGAAGTGGAGCAGAATCAACATGGCTGAGTGTGTCTAGCAGGGAGCTAGATGTAACCATCCCTTGTGGCAAAACAGAGCCCAGAATATGATGACAACGGTTTGCAGGTAGATCAGGTCATGCTCTGTTTGGATTAAATGCTGTTGGAAGCTAGAAAGGGCCTTGGCTGTCTTACTTATCACAGACTGAAAAGCACTCCAGTGGTGGATTGCATCAACTGCCCCATGTGACATGCACATCCAGTGGCTCTCCAGCTCCAGATAGGACCTTCCCTCTGTAAACTGCATTTTAAGTCCGCTTGGGCTTAAAATAGACATAGCTGACAAAGTATATGCAGACAAATGGATAGTGTGGACTGACCCAGAGAGCTGTGACCAGGAGCATGCACTCCTGCTGGAGGCCAGACACTAGTGGTGTGTCCAAGGGATTGGTGCAGAGCCAAGTGCTGCTCAACATCTTCATTAAGGACCAGATGAAGGGAGGGTGTGCACCCTCAGCAAGTTCATAGATGCTACAGAACTTGGAGAAGTGGCTGACACAGCAGAGGTTCATGCTTCCGTCCAGAGAGACCTTGACAGGCCAGAGAAATGGGCTGACAGGAACCTCATGGAGTTCAACAAGGGAAAATGTCAAGACAATTTAACCATAAGAAGTAATCCCAGGCACCAGTACACACTGGTGACCAGCTGACTGGAAAGCAGCTCTGCAGAGTAGGACTTTGGGGTCTTGGTGGATGGTAAGACAGCTGTGAGCTGTCATGTGCCCTCATGGCAAAGAAAGCCAACAATGTCCTTGCATGTGCAGAAGTGTTGACAGGTCAAGGGAGGTGACCTCTGCCCCATTGCACAGCCCTGGTAAGGCCACCTCTGGAGTACTGTGTCCACTGCTGGGCTCTTCAGTGGGAGAGAGACATGGACATGCTGGAGAGACTCCATGAGGAGGCTGTGAAGATGGTTAAGGAGCTGGAGCATTTTGAGACAAGGAGAGTCTGAGAGAGCAGGACAGTTAATCCTCTGGAGAAGGCTGAGGGGAATCCTATCCAAGTGAATAAATGCTTGATGGGGAGAGTAAAGAAGATGGAGCCAGGATTTTTGGGGGTTTTTTGAGCAATGGGACAGAGGTTGTCACAGTTCAACACCTTTTCCAAGACCTGTTCCATACTCACTGTTAGGTAGAGGAGCAGAAGTGCTGTCTCTGAAGAGCTCAGATTCAGTCCACAATTTGCAAGTAAGAGAACAGCAAATTTTCAGGATGAGTGGGATGTAGCATTTTGCAATTCAAAAGCCTACTGGTGCTACTGATTGCCCTTAGGGAAATCCCACAATGTCAGCAGGAACCTTATCATTCAGGAAGAAGGAACATGGAACAATAAGAATTCAATCCTATGCACTGCCTTTGGATATTCAGTGGCTTTGTTGGGTCAAATTTCTGTGTTCACATGATAGAATAGGAAGTAGGAAAGACTGAAAGTAGGAAATAACTCTATTAACAGCTTAGGCACTTTGCCTTATAGAACCAAGCAGTCATTACACTGTCCCTGGGTTAGGAT
The DNA here is from genome assembly GCA_013397555.1 of Urocynchramus pylzowi. Classification (NCBI taxonomy): domain Eukaryota; kingdom Metazoa; phylum Chordata; class Aves; order Passeriformes; family Fringillidae; genus Urocynchramus; species Urocynchramus pylzowi. The sequence goes on along the minus strand of VZRH01004719.1, from coordinate 1,860,378 downwards.
CCCAAGAAAAGCATCTAGATTTTGTTAAAAGAAAAACTGGAAAAAAAAAGAATCCTGTATTGAAAAAAAAAAAAAAAGAGAGGCCCCCAAAAAATCAACTGTTTCAAAAAAAATACAGAAGCCAACATGATAGGAAAGCAAGTCTGTTACTTTGAACTAGGTGCTGAGGGAGAAAAACAAAATCAAAGCATCACTTTCTGATAAGGCAGAGCTGCCTGTACCTCTGTAGATGTGCATCACCCACTACAGGGATGAGAAAGAGAGATGCAGTAAGAAGGAGTAGAAGGAGATGTTGCAGACAGCAGTACTCAAGAGATCAGTTACTCACAAGGAGTTTGTGACACTTGTGTACATATGCTGCCGCCAGTGCTGCCATAGATTTTTTTTATTTTCTGATTTTAGTATCTGTGAAAATGGCCTCAGCAGTGCATGAGTTAATATTAATAGCAATGATATGGTTGGACTTTGTCTGCATATACTTTGTTTTCCAGCTCTTTTCTAATTCCTGCTAGGTGGCTCTCTCCCTAAGCTTGGCAGCCAAGAGCTGCTGCACTAAACGTGAGTGAAATGAGAGTCTTGACTGCTCATGGTTTAATCAATAATAGATTTAGGAGATGAAGTCGCCCGTGCTCTTCATTTTTAAATCTCAAGCCCCATCTGCTGCTCACTCACTGATTTGGTCTCATCCTGTGAATGCCTCTCTGATGATCTTGTTTACTACAAGTAAAATACTTGCCACTCAAGAGTTCAGTCAAGTACATACTTTTGCAGTCTTACCAATTATGGAAAATATTGGTATTGTCAAAATACAGTCTCTTTTGCATCATAAATGCTGCCTGATACCACATGAATGTTTATTTTTGAGCATTTTTTCACCTGAAAAAAATCTCTATAAAGACTGGAATATCAGACAGAGAAGATCTGGATGAGAACATCCTTCCTCCATCTTGTGTTCAACTTTCTGCTGATGAACAAGATAGAAGCTAATCTGTACTTCCAGAAAGCATATTTGCATAACAGGCCCACATATATTTTGTTCACTCTCTTTTGCTACTTCAGTGCCACAGTTGCACATACAGAGCAGGTATGAATATGTAAGGCAGCTCTCATGGATTTTCTTAGGAATGGTTGGCAGCAGGCTATTGATATGGATGCTCCAGTGCTGACAATAAGGAACAGGGAGGGACACACACCGGTTGCACTAAGCACCCCATCAGCAGAACATCTGCCTTCTGCCTCTCTCCAAAGCCACCTATAACTGGCCCAGCTGCACCAATTGCTCTCTGCTGACTGCTCCTCGTGTAAACAAACCTCAAACTTTCCACACACAGAGTATTTCCACACGCACAACAATATTGTAGGAGCTGTGCAAGTAGACTCTGTTCCTAGGTACCACTTCCTGGTGTCCACTGGCCTGTGGTTTCTGCTCAAGCGATGCATCCCGGCAGATCCAAATGACAAAATAAATTGCTATGGGCAAGGCTGGAAGATTTGAGGAGTTTGGACCTAGGAGTTTTACCACAACCTTCCAGTAACGTTTCAGTGTTATTATCTTCAGGACACAGCAGACAGAATCTGCAAAATCTGTTGTGTTACTGAATCAATAAACTCTCTCTCCCTCCAAAATCAGATCAGTAAACAAAGAAAAATTCCTACCAGACTTGAATTCAGAAAATAACTTTGACTCAGCTGTAATGCAATTGGGCTCAAATCCCTCAAGGTGTGTGAAATTTCACCCTTTTACACCAAGATTAAGTGCTTCTTAGAACAACCAACTCTTTTCTACAAGGCCACTCCCACTGAAATACCAAAAATCTCTATGGGAAGTGAGGGTGGGTCACCTGCATTCTACAGACTTAGCATGCACTGTCACTTCATGTCATTCACGCCAGGTGTGGGTGCATCATTTGATTTCTAATGGCATTCATGTGAGATGACAGACACAATAGATTGATTTTTGGCTCACCAATAACCATGGAAAAGCACAGTATTTCAATCATCAGAGAAAGACCAAACACATTTCCATGTGTAGCTACAGAGAATGTAGGTAATACAGTGACTACAGAGTGACATTTTTAAAGCAATTATACTGGTTCAGCTTCTAATACATAGGACAATCTATTACCTCAAAAGTTGCCCATTTCAGCTATGTTCGTCCTGGAGAAGGTTTGTTTTGCTTAAGCAGTATCAGTCCTCTCAAGAGAAAACAACATTAGCCTGTGTACTTGAAAATTTAACTTTGTATCCTAATTGAAATTGATGCACTCACGAGAAGACCAGCTTGTTGCACTTGTGAAGGCAAGTTTTCTGCACAAGTGTCTGCAGTTTTTCCTCCCTCAATACTGTCTGTGTATTGCTACTTAGTCATGTCTCTAATTGCAGCATATTGGCATGAATATTGGATGATGATTTGGAGATGCTTAGTACCTCAGGAAAAATAATTGCAGCATGACCTCAGGTTTAACCCATCACCTTATTCTTATGCACAGCAGCTTCTTTACTCTGTATTTTTAATAGGGATGACTCCTAATTTCCTGCATCTTATTTATTGGAGACTGCTTTATGAATGAGATTTGGGCATTTTTTTCCCCAAAGCTGAGTAGATTGCTCCTCCACCTCTTTAAAAACTCATGTCCTCCTTTTAAAGCATTTTAGATTCTACCAAACTTGATTATCTGGGGATAGTGTTAAGGAAGCTTTGCTCCCATTAACAGGTTTAAGTTTCCCGTGACAAGATAGACAATGACTTGACATTCCATTCTACAGCATCTGAATTTTATGGTGCCTGCTGGTGTAAGAGAAGAGTGGGAGTCAGGCCCTCAGCTTTGCATTCCCCAGTCACCTCTTTTCAGCTTGCAGAATCATAGACACAGCAGCTGCTGGGTGTGTAGAATTACACACTATCACTTTTCCTTTGGTTTAACTGTCTTGTCATATTGTCAGACACTCGACACAGCACGGATTTTCAAAAAGCCAACAGAAGTGTAAAATAGCACGGTACAGTAATGGCAAAAGAGCAGACGAGTACAGAGCATAAAAAACATAAACAGCCATTTGCCATTGGCTGGTATGTGCCCCCACCACAAAAAAAAAAAGGTGAAGTAGAAGCATTTGAACTAAATTTGAGTATAATATAAACTTCTAGTATAACTTTTCTGTGAGAGGTCTGCCCTTATTTCTTTTATGTTTTCTTTTATGTATTAGATGCATTGTAAATTGAAAGCAAATACAATTTTATTTATAATGCCTACCTGAAATAGAAGATGTGATTAGAATGAGATGTATTTTGTCATTTGCATCATTTATTCACTAAGGAAAAACATAATTTAGACTGACGATACTTGAATTTTTTTTGGCAAAATGCACAAATATTTACAGATGAAAACAAATAGATTGTGTGTGTGTGTGTGTGTGTGTGTGTGTGTGTAATGAAATTCTAATATATTATTTTTTAATACTGGAACAATCAAAATATTTCAAAATTTGGAAGCATGTAGTATGCTATATATAATGTAAATAGAATTCTTCTAATGGTATTTCAAGACTAACTTTAGCTACATTTTATTTTTTAAAGCATGAGGGAAATGCACAAAACTAAACCAAACTATCTCATTTGGGATTGAACTAAAAGAATGTCTGTCAGTTGAAATGCATTTTCTTAATCATATTTTTGTTTTAGTTGTAGATTAAATCATACTCAATCCACAGTGTTACTGGAACAGGCTGGCACATAGAGACAGGATGCTTTGTAATACACATTGTCAAAGAGAAGTGAAACACTGCAGAGAGGAAAGCTGCCTTAGCACAGATATGCCACTGGGAAGAAGGACTTTGTGTCACTCTTGAAAGCACCTCTTACCTACTAGAAAGCAATGCATACACACTCTGTAACTCATCCTTCTGGAGAAAACTATCTGCCACTGCAATCAGCCAAGTTGATGAGAAGAAAAGGAGGTAGAGGATTCTAATAACAATCCCTGTGTTGGCACAAAGGAGAGAGTCAGATTAAATATGTGATGGGTTCCAGGACCACCAAGATACCTGCCAGTAATTTCACACAAAATGAGAAGGGTCCCCAGATCCCTGAACTCTGTGTCTGGTCCCTAGGAGATAAGGTGGAGGCTGAAGAAGGTAGTAGCAGTGACAAAACAGAGAAATCTTAAAGACGCTGTGGTAATTTTAGCCTGCCATCCCCTTGGTAGGTGTTGGACATGACAGTAGCAGAAGTCTGTAGCAGAATATTGACCTCCTTCAGATTGCAAATCCTTATTACAGAATTTCCAGGAAAATACTAGGATACCCTAAAGACTGTTCTACACATGGATATCATTTTGTGACAGGCTACTGAGCAAGGGCTGCAATGTCCACTGCTGCTGCTATGGTAAAGGGAGAAGAAATGAATGCAAGTATTTGATAATCTTATTGTCAGATTTGGCCTGGGTACAAGGATTCAAAAGATTCACACTGCAGAAAGATGCAGAAACTAGGGTTTGGGGTTTTTTTCATGATACTTTCATTTTATTTGCTCAATACCCATCTAGTGTTTTCAAGGAAATAGCTAACCTACAGAGATTACCTAAAAGCACAGCAGGACAGTACCACTGGGTGGATATGTGATTTCCAGACTAATCAGTTCACCTCTCTGTATGGTTACCTTCCTTCTTATTTGTTGATGCTTTGGCCAGTGCAGGTAATACACAGACTTTACAGTTCACTGAAAATGAGTGATATATCATTTAAAGTATTCCTTTGCTAGACAAGAACTACATACAGATTCTGTGCTGTCAGCCCTTAAATCTCCAAGACTACAGCAGCAGTCCCCTTGGAGCTAGATGATGGCACACATATTTGTTTGACTGTTCTTCTCTAAATTGTGAAGATCATGCACTGTAGATTTGCAGGCCCTGGAGAATTTGGTGCTTCTTCTCTGACATAACAACTGGCGAGGCCCAGAGTTAACACCCATACTCCAGCTCTCTATAACCACACTATGCTTTTTTCTTGCTTTTTTTCTTGCTTTTTTTCTGTTATTTTTTGCTTATCTTTTATTGTCCTAGATATATATATTTTTTTTAAGAGTTGTGGATTCCATTGACCTTAAAATCCTCCTCAAATAAATTGGGAAACAAAGCCATACATTTCTTAAAGAAAAAACATACAGTCATTTCTGAATACTGCTTCAAATTATCTTCTCCATTTGCCACTGATCATTTCTCAGAGAGCCAATTCTGGCCAGGGTCTGAATGTCACCTGCTATTTTTCTCTCCTTCTTTCAACTCCATGCCTGACCTAACATGACATTAGTTTGTCCAAAAGGTGGCACTGCATCTTTGAGCATTTTGTGGACTGGTGCAGAAGAGGTCTTCCGTGTAAATAAGTAGAGCTTCTTTGCAGATGTGCTAAATATTTTCCACTAGCTTTCCAACCATGGATCCTTCCTAAAGTGTGTCCCTAAAGTTTTTAATAATTTAAGGCTTAGATAAAAACAAAAGCTTGTCCTTGATTTTTCTGACTTCTAATTTTAATGCTGTGGCTAAAAGCAAGCTGTCCAGCTGAGCACATCAGGGTAAGAAAAAGCTCCTCATTGTGATTCTGAGCTTCCAAAAAATCCCAACATCTTCCACCAGTACAGGGAAATTTTTGTCCTTTTTGAAGACTTGCTCCCTCCCTCTCAAATTTTTTGTCATGCAAAAAGTATGGTTTTAATATGAACAGTAAAAACCCTTACTTAAGAGGCCTCTTTCTCCTCAAATCAGCAGGCACAAGTCACAGTCACAGTTTTTCAGGCCTTGGATGGTCTTAGGAGCATACAGTTTGGTAAAGGAAATACAAAACTGTACTTTCCACAACACTCCCCACAAAGCAACGGGACTCACATCATGATGCTATGTCCCAAATTAGCTCCTCTGCTGGGCTGCAGTCTCTTTCTCACAGTTGTCTGGTACCACACAGATGTTAGGAGCACTACTAATCCACCTCCCTGATTTTTGCCAGCTTTCCCACAAAGACTTTTTGATGTCTCCCTCCTTGCCTCTTGTGTTTCTGGGTCTTACTGAGCCCTGGCTCAAGGCACCTGTTTTCTGATTCCCAAAGCTGCTGCAGAGATGCCAGACTCCCACTCCTACTGCCTTCTCCTCTCAATCTCCCTTTTTGTCTTCCTTGTCTTTGGAAATCCAATTACTTGTCCCTTTTCTATCTTCTGGTGAGTTTGACTTCTTTTTTCCCGAATTTCCACCCTCCCCCCTCCTTTATTTCCCTTCTTTGGGAGATCAGACTTCAGTTTTCATGTTGACAGTCAGCCTGGCTCTAGTCTTTCACTCCTTGAATTAAAATTCCTGGAATGCTGGCAGCGTTCACCTTTCCTGTTGATTGCTAGAGTTGCTCACTACAGTTTCTACTCAGCCTTTTCGTACCATTCAGTCACTTCCTGCTTTTCTTCCCTATAATCTAGTCTTTCCTGTGTTTTACAAGCCTTCTGATGAGTTTCAGTCTCCTAGCACATCCTTTTACCTGTCTTTTCCTCTCCCAAACAGCATTCCATCCCGCTTCCCCTGAATTCTTTCCTGTGATGTTTTCCATTTATTTACGTTGGACTGTATAGAGCAGGCATCTTTCAAATTTTTTACTTCTCTTTTCTGGCCCTGCTGCTACAGTTGTGTTGCCCCAATTTACACTTAGAGCCCAATAGAGCCAGAAACCCCATGCAGGCCAGTTCAGTTGCAGGAAGCTGTGCTCTGCAATTGGGAAGGAAAAGAAGCACCTGAAAAGCTTGAAGAAGCTCTGTTTCGGTGTCTGAGATTGATCAATGCCACAAAGCCTTAATGAGAATTTACCATCAAACTCTTGCCTAACTTTTAAAAACTGCACACCATTATATACTGCTGGTGTGTAAGACGTGCTTCAATAGCACTTAGGAGCTATAGGACAGATGTTGTAGCTATCCATGGCTTTGTGAATGTTTTATAATGATCTCATGCTCCTTTCAGAGTGGCCAAACAAATAATGTAAAGTGCCACGATGATGAGAACTGCCTAACTACTTACATAGATGTAGGAGCTATCCATGGGGTAATTAGCAGGCATTACCAATAAAAGCTTAATTCTTAAGAATCTATTGTGGCCAGAAAGTATTTTTGCAAAATTTTTTTCTCATTAATCCAATCATTTTCATGTTTAATTCACTTGTTCTCCAGTGAGAGCTAACAGTACTGCATAAAAATATCTTTTGCAGTAAAATGCATCTTTAACAACTTGGACAGGATACAAAACCAGATTCCCACCAGAAAAGATTTTTTATCTCCAAGCATATTGCAGCCAGTTTCCTTCCTAATTAATGCCATACCCACCCCCAAATTCCATTTCAGTTCCCAAATGAAAATTGATGAGGCAGTCAACCACAAGCACAATATACCACCAATAGTTCAGTCAGCACCGTTTCCAGCGTAGCGTGTTGCTAAAGCCCAGCCAGGTTTTATGGTTTCATTTCCTTTGGACATTCCCTAGACCTACCATGCTTCTATGATACCTTCAAGTTATACTTACAGAGATTTTTTTAACATGAATTTTGATCAAAGAGTCAGCTGTGTGCATGTCACAATGAAACAGGATGGGTGAAGCTCCTCTTTTCTGAGGATCAAAGGCAGGGCCTGATTGGCAGCATTCTTGAATGGGATACAACAGGCTTTGGAGCAAAGTAGGAGTGCATGGATCACATGAGCTCCACTGAACAGTTTGCAGTACCATTTCCATGGCATGGTATGCAACTACGAGGCAACAAAGCTGCAAACAGCCCTGCAGAAGAGGACTTAAAATTACTTTTCTCAAGGTGAATGGTGACCCTTATCAGCTGTGGTTTGGGTTTGTCTCACCACAGTGCTGCCAGTCAGTGCAATCAATGCTGATGATGGTGCCAGTATTTCTAAAGTGTTCAGCTTCCTTGAGAATGAAATAATGGCTTGTTCTTGCTGGCCTCCTTGTCAGAATCTTCTTGGGAACTGACATCATGGAATGAAGTGAAAATCAATGATTAAATGTGGTGGCTATGATCTTCCAAAATATATACAAAGCTTTAATGTCCACAGTGCAATCATTCTCCTTCCTCAGCAAAACCTGTGTGAAATTCCATACTGCCTTCCAGGAAAGCAAGTGTGTTTAGCAAGAGAACTCAGACCACCAAAGTCTTTGAGTTTTGAATGAGAGAACACTCCACATTCATACAAATGAAAAAGTTTCTGGTTTAGAGTAGCCCCGTGTTTGCTCACCTTGCCTCTGTACAGAAAATTAGGGAGGAAATCCTGAAGGGTTAGTTTTGCAGTTCAGAGGATATTTAAAAAAGAAATAATTTTATTTTGAAGTTCCAAAACACTGAGAAGAAAGTGGCAAAGCTAGGTAATGGCAATAGCCTTTTAAAATAGCTGTAACAGCTATGGACATGTTTTCTTCTGCTGGGGCTTATCCATGAAGCACAGCTGTTGGTAATAAAAAAAAAAAAAAAAAAAAAGTAATCTTTTCATGGAGATAAAAATGCTCTGGCTCTGTTTCTAAATCTATTTGCCTAGGTCTAGTAAAGGTTATTTTAAAGGGCAAGTTTTTTCTTTAGGAATTTCTCAGTAAATAACGTATTATGCATACCTCACTGGAGGTATTCTCAAAGCTGCTGCAAAAGCTACTTTGAGGTAATGCTCCAGAAATTGGAGGAGTCCCAGCCAGGGGAACTACACAACAGAAAAACTGCCTTAAACATTAACTCTAACTGTAGCCAAACAGATTAATGAAGTAACCAAACAGATTAATAAGAACAGTAACAGGAGCAATTATAGTGATAGAGCTAAAGACCCATGCTCCCCACAGACCTCCTTTTTCTATGCCCAAATGATAACAACTCTCTTGAAAAGGGGCAGTCAGTTAATTTGCTATAACACCTTGTTATTATAACTACTACTACAACTATGGCTGCTTCTATTACAACTACTGCTGCTACTGTTGCTACACCCCAAATAAATGTGGTGCTTGTAATGGACACAATCTAAAACTCTCTTGATTTATGCATCCTGAAAGGCACTTGGCAGGTTTTATCCTCCTCAGCTGCCCTAATCCTTACCCAGAGGAAAGAGAGTACCAGTACCCTCTATCCCCTTCCAGCCCTTTGCACAACTTCAGGCTCTCCACAGAGCAGGAAGCTAATGCCAATAGTGATCTTTCCTTATCATTAATATTACTAATGCCATCTGTCAGAGGGCACTGCCCGGGGACACCAGCCAAGCCAGGGTAACAATGTGCTGAACAAGCATGTGGTATCAGATGTATTATCACCCTGAAGGAAATAAAACTACAGAAATATGAATTAGCTGTCTTTTTTGTCGGGCTGGGAAGTTAGACTGAATGCCTTGCTCTAAAGAAAGCCTTGAGCCACATTCTTCCCACATTCTTCCCTAACATATAGCTAAAATTGAAATTCAGATAACCATTTACAGCAGGTGGCCACTATACATGGAACAAAATCATCATCAGCTTCAGCAAGAGCTGGATACAACCCATGGAATGTGAAAGAGCAACCTCATTTCATTACATTTTCTCTTCATTTTCATTCAAATGGAAAACAACTTTCATAAAGTTTGCAAGGCTGCTCAGGCCATCTGCCATTCATGTAATGATGTCTGGTCCTGTAGTGTTTCTACTGATTGACTATTCATCTTTTAGTGATGAAGTTTCCAACTAATAAGAATTTACCCTATGGACTGTTTACATGTGTTAAGCTCTAGTTAAAAATAAATAAATAAATCTGTTTAATAGGTATATCAACCACTACATAAAGATGTACTGCTTCTGTGTGCTATCTTTCAGTCAATTATATTTGCAGTCCCCCTGTTTTCTAGAAATCAGCATTCGTTCTTGTCCCTGCATTTCTATTTTTATTCATTCTGGTTTACAGAAGCAAAACTTTGCCTGATGGAAAACCACTGTTTTCCAGATACTTAGGGGACATGCCCTATTTTCATGGAACAGAGGAATTTCCAGCCCCTCATACATTGTGAGTAGATGAGTCATGCCACAGCTACAGGTTCTCAGTGTATTTTCCCTGGGGAGCAAATAAACTGTTCAGATCATTACAGTTGCTGGAGTTTATCCTCTAGGGACAAGCCAAATCTTACCTTCAGCAGAAGTTGATTTCAGTCGGGTTTCAATGTATGGATCACAGAGTTAAACTGCAGAGTCCTGGAGGCCAGGAGACACAGTTTCTCCATCTCTCCAGTTCAATGTATTCAGGCTCCACTAACACCTATAGCTTCACAATTTATTTCACTGTGTATAAAAAATTAACAGCACTGACAAAGTAAAACTTGGCTGTATGTTCTCCTTGCCTATGGAGCTTTTTGGCTGCTAAAAAAAAATGGATGTTGTAGCTTGGAAAAGCTAAATTCTCCATGTTATTGCCACCACACTGTCTAGGCTGCCTAAAAAGAAATTGTTTTGGAATGGCCTCATATTGTTTTTAACACCTGACCATTTGTTTCAGTGACTACTTTGTTGGTAGATTTTGCCAGTGTTATGTTTGTTTCAGATTTGGCAGATTTCTTGAGGGGTGAAAAAGACTGAGGGCTTCCTTTCTGGAAGAATTGCTTTATAAATATTAGTCTTCTCAGTCCAGTAAAACCCAGAGTATGAAAAAGTTTTGAATGGTTTCTGCCTAAACAAAATAATATGACACCAGCTCTAAGCATCAACATCAGGAATGACAAGTGATTATTTAATATTCAGGGCTTGACCTTGCTAGTCCTCCATATACTCGAGTCAATGTGAATTCCATGCATGGAGGCTTTAAAGAATCAGGTTTGGAGTTTGTAGAGTACAAAAAAGCCAGTGCTCATTTTTGAAATGTCACTGCACATCTAGTCATCAACACAGTAATACAGCACTGCTTAGGCCATTGTGTTTCTCTTGATTTAGTGCTAAATGTCATGTTTTTCCTGAAGAGCAACAACCCTCTGATGTGTGTGAAGTCTGGCATTCATTCTGCAAGGGGCAAAGTGCTCTGAGCTTCTAAGCATCTGCTCAAGCCCCTGTCCTCCTGCAGCAGGCTTCAGAAAAGGCATCCTTTCATTGCCACTTGTACCATATTAGAGAGGAAGGTGGAACCATGCAGATCCACAGTAACCCACATTTCCCCCTTGGAGTATGCATCTACACTAGATTTGTACATAAAGATTATGCTATTTAGCACTAGATTAACCCAGATAGTATGCTGTTCTAGATAAGGACTGCAGTCAGAGGTCAGTTGCTTGTTTTATTTGCCCTGAGGATATGCCATTGTAACTGCTGATTACAGTTACCTCCACTTTTTTTACTCTCTCCTGTCCTTATGTTCTTCTTTTGAAAACACTTGACAGAAGCACAGCAGCTTGAGAACAGACTATACAGATTCCAGTCTTCACCACCATCTCCTCAACACTTCCTCAAAAGGCCCAAATAAACATGCAACATGTTTTCCAAGGCACCAAAAATTCTGGTTTTGCATGTGATCTGCACTTCCGTGATCTCTCCTAGCTGAGCACAACCACATTTATTTGAAGTCATGATCTGAAGAGAAGGAAAACATCTCTTCCATCCCATAGCAGTGACAAGAGGAGTGGGAGCTCCACAGAACTCAGATGTGTAAGATGGATTCCTAGGGACAATTTTACCTCAATAGCTTCAGACTGTAGCCCAGGAAAACATCCTAAGCTGTTCCATGACAAAAACCATTCTGCTCTCCACTGCTTGAAACAAGGACATTTGGGAAAAATAACTTTCCACTAAGTCAGGAGGAGTGAGCACAGAGTTATAGAAAAACTGGATTGGGAAGGACATTCAGAAGCTGGCTTAGTCTGCCCACATAGCCTTAGATAGGGTCATTTATCCCTCCTCCTTGTCTAATTTCTACTGGTCCTCCTTGATAGAGACTGCCATATCTCCATAGGCAATCTGTGCAAGTGCTTCCCTATGCAGAGATTTAGGAGACTTTTCCTGTTGTTCTTATTTGTGCTATCCATTATGGGAAGAAGGAACAGATTATTCTCTTCTCTCTAAAAGTGTCTGTGGTCTGTTGTCATGTTCTCAGTCAGTTTTTAAGTTAAACAATCTCAAATCCTTTAATCTTTCCCAAGAGGCCATACTTTCAATATCACTTTCTTCTAGACTGTCTCCGGTTTCTCTTTTTTATATCCAGAACTGAACAGACAGCTTCAGCTGAGTTCTTACAAAAAGTGGAACAAAACAGTATGCCTTGGAAGCTGTTCCTCTGCATGTAAAATATGATCTGATGGATCCCATTTTTTAAAGGAAAGTATGTTTCAGTTTATGATGCCCAGCAGTATACATGTACATTAGTATTTCACTTGTTACGAGAATACTTTTGAAGTGGTTGACTTTATCCCCACGTAACATGTTTTATTTTCCATGACAGAGCAGTCTTGAGGTGCATGAACTGCTTTCCTTTGGGATGAAACCGAACCAGAAAATGCTCCTCAAGAATGCAGTTATCGAGGATTTTCTGCTAATGGATAGTCAAGTCTAGGGTAGACAGTCGTGTAGATTTTTTAATGAGAAAGTTATATGAGCCAGTGTTCAGATAAAAATATGTTGAATTAACTGCTTCAAGTGCTTCAAGATGTTGGTATAGACAGAAGCTAAGTTGGTATGATACAGTCTGGTTGTGATGAATTCCAGTGGACTATTATTTATCTTCTTGTTACCCCTCAGGTCCTTATACATAGTGCAGTCATTTATTTGTTCTGGATTTTTTTTACAGGAACTGATGTTGACTGATCTTTTCCCTGTTTAAGAAGAATAACTGAGATTTTCCTTTTTTTTCTGTCTTCTGGTACCTTGCTTGACCTCTATGATTTTCAAAGGCTTCATTTTGCACTACCAAACAAAACAGACTGAGGAGCACACTCTGGTCCTGAGGCCAAGTGGACAGTGCAGTTCATCTCCACATATCAAACCTTTCCCCTCCCTCGTCAGAAAGGCATGCACACATTCAAGCTGTCCCTCACCCCATCTAGGTCCAGAAAATGTCTGGGAAAATAGTAGAACAAAAAGACAAAAATATGCCAAAGAGATTTTAGCAAAAGACAGTTTGGGTGGTCTTAGGACAGCATGTTAGCCTCTAACCTGTCTCTTTCTATTTTTCATTGCAGGGGTAGCCAGAACATGATCACTAAATCATTTGAGATGGTCTAAACCAATTTCATTGTCATGACGATGACAGTGATGCTCAGCTCAGTGCTTATGACACAAGGTCCTTTTATGCCCCTGAGAACTGCAGTAACAGCATGGGGAATGGGAGAAGCCTTTTCAACCCTGCAGAGAGAAAATTGCCTGTATGCACCAATTTAGTTTAGGAATCTAACTTACTCCTTGCTCTGAACCCACCCCATAATGAATGCTTCCTTTCTTTTCATTATATCTAATTTTCTTTCCTTTAGTTGCTTACTTACTTGCCCTCATTTTCAAATGACCTTGTTATTGTGATTCTGTAATATTCTCTGCTTCCCATTTCAACCCAGGGCTTCTTTTTAGTTGTCATATAGTTACATTATGCAAGAATCATTATTTGGTCCTGTCTTAAAGACAGAACCCCTAGCTGCTACATAATGCATGTACAGATTCAATGCATTTCTAATGCTGAGAATTTCTCTTCTTTCCCATTGTTCATGTAACCAGAAATATTCTGTGGAAAAACTAAAAATAAATCTTCACCCAATAGAATATGGTTTGTAATGTCTCTTGATATAGGCACTATCTCAGATTTAGCTCAGCTTATTTTGTATGGGAGATGGAGTGAGATTCAGCTCTAATTTAATATCTCTGAGATTGATCTGAGCTGTTTGCAGTCTCAGTCACACGTAATAAGGTGGAGGTACAGTGTCTGGCTGTCTGACTGAACATTTGTGCTGTGCTTATCACAGTAACGTATCTAAGCTGCTTTGGAAAGAGAAAGGAACTCTGAAAAGGCAGCAAAAATTAATAATGACCTTTCAATATCATTAACCTAACCTGACTCCTTTGTGCTTGACACCATTCATTTTCATTTCTTTAATGGTGTACCTCCTCATTCTGCAATCCTGAAAATGGCTGGAGTAAGCTCTTTTCCAAGGTTGAATGGGAAGATGTGTCAGATGCCCTCTGAAAGAGTCATGCCTCCTGATGGAGACTGGAGCTTGGAGGGGTTGTAAGGCTCATGTGGCTGCACTGTAAGTTTTGGGGCTAGAAGGGAAAACACCACAGAAGGCATTGCTAACAGAAGCAGGAGGGAGAGTTGGATGGAACCTACAACTTCAGCACTAAATCTCTCCCTTGGGAGTTCTTATCAAAGATGATTCAAAATGAGTAACTCCTGAAATATCTAGGCTACACAATACAGCCTAATGCTGTGGTCCCTGAATTAGCTCCAGAAGAGCTAATATAATTACATTGCCCTGTCAGTCAGCCCAAGCTCCTTATTCTTTTTCAGAGGCAGATCTAATTACTCTGGGCACAACACCAGCCTAATGCAGCCACAGCTCTGCTGGGACTGAGCCAGGACGTGTGCTGACGCTGTGCTGGACTGGTCACTCTGACCAAGCTTGATCAGTGGTGGCTCAGAATTGTCCCCCCAAGGCCTTGTGACACATTTCAGGTGTGTCTTATAGCCAGTCTGTCAAAGTAGACCCCAAATACAGATGAACTGTATGGCTGGGTTAAGGAAGCCATAACCAGGGAATATGTGGTTTCTCCTTCATATCCTTGCTGCAGAGCAAGAAACAGCCTCAGGTGTCAGACTACACATGACATACAGTCATAAAGCCATGGAATTGTGTGGGTTGGAAGGGACCCCCTCTGCAATGAGCAGGGACATCCTCAACTAGACCAAGTTGCTCAGACTCTCATCCAGCCTGAGCCTGAGAGAGTTTCAGAGAAAAGAAAGCAGCCCTAAGAGATTAAAAAATAATTTCCTACATTATTAAAGGAGGTATCTTAATCTAGCTTTTACCTAAATACTGCTTTTTCTTGCTGGAAACCAGCATGAGATAAGCATTGTAGGTGAGGCAAACAGAATGCCAGCTTCATTTTTAGGATGTCTCCCAGAATAATATTCTGTATTGAGAGAAGGAGTGTCATTTTTTTCTGTGAGTTATTTTGAAATTCAAGCTTGTTACCTCTGCTTCTTTTCATTGTAACTTAATCAGTACATGAAAAGCTGTTTGGATTCCCAGACTCACATTATGGAACTTTATTTCTAATGAAGCAGGTCACTGGGCCTATCAGCACTGTTTGTGATTATAAGCTGATGTGACGCTAGTGCTGCCTCATTTAAGTGAGGTACTGTGGGCCACTTTCAGTATCATCAGACCCTGCAGGCTAACCCAGTGAACACAGTAGACATTTTTAGTGACTTCAAGCAGCCACTGGATCAGGCTAATAAATGACACACAGTAGCCTGACTTACTGTGACATTTTTTTCCATCAGTAGTACAGGAGGTTGGACCCTGGCAGCTGTGGGCTGGAGGAAGCCTGAGTTGTTCAGCCTGCTTTTGTTGACCCTCACAGTGTGAGACAGAATAAACACTAATTAAACTTTGCACTGAACCATGATTGTACCAACAACACTCTTTTAGAGAGTTGCCTACCCAGTGAGACCAGCCTGGATATCCTGGTATTGCTTGCATGCTCAGCAGTATCAGCAATATCACCAGGGACACTGGTGCCTGCCTTTCAGCAGCATGGTTTGGGTCTATTACACCTTTATTTCACCAGGACCCTCAAACAAATCAAGAGGAGCATGGGTGAAGAAAGCATTCCAGCATGAAAACCTAAGAATCTAATGTGTCCTGAACAAGTTCTAAATTCTAGATGAAGTAACTCATCCCTTCCTTAGATTCTGTTCTGGCTCATTTTTAAAGCATAGTAAAAATCTGAAGGTAGCTTCATGATGTCTTCAGGACAAGGTCTGTTTGTTCATTTCTATTTGTACAATGTTTGGCACAACAGGACTCTTACTCCAAGGTTTTGGGGTACCTGGGAGTGCAGAAGACTTACAGCAGTTCAGAGATGGAGTGTCTGAAGTCAGGGGATAGTTAGCCACTGAAGCCAATCCACAGTTCTTCATTCTCCATCAAATTTAGTAAATCATGCTGAACTCAGTGGAAAGTCCTCTTGGGGAATCTTGACTCATTTGAGTGACTATGGTGCTCTCCATCAAGCCATGACATGTTTATGGGCTAAATGAACTTCACTGCAGCAGTTGTACTGCATTTTCCATTCCATAAAATGCACTGTGCAATTTACTGTTCTCTCTTCTCCTTTCCAATTTTTTTAATCTAGAAGAACAGTAAGCACATATATTGCTTTTATGAGGGAAAGTTCTGAGAACCTGGCGACTTGCCTCGCCTCCTCATTTCTTTGTCTTGGGCAACAGGCAGGATATTTTGTTGCAGCAAAAGATTGAGTAGAGTTCTGTCCCTCTGAAATCAGCTGCAGAAGAGTACAGGACAGAGCCAGCATGCTGAGGTCTTTGGGAGAGACAGGGGGTAATAAATCACCTCATTTCTTCTTGTTTCTCATTACAGCCAGTATCAGGAGGAATGTGTCTAATCTTACTGTGTGGCACTGCTTTGGTGTGGCTGAGAGAAGGGTAAATAAGGTTTAGAGCCCATTCTGCCAGCTCTACTCTCAATATCTCCTACCTAGAACAGATTCTGACATTCTTGTGGCACTGGGGTGAGAATGTGGATTCTGGATGAATTTCAAAGGAGCAAAGAATAGAAATAGTGCCTCATGATTTGGGGGTTGGCCCATGTATGTGTGACAAAAGACACCCTGGGACTGCCTGACTAGGCACAAAGTTATTTTGCACATCTGCTACAGCTCTGCATCTCTTGGTCGTGCCTCTAATACCAGCTTAGCTATTCTCCCCCTTGACACAGGAGGCTCTGCAATTGGATTTTATTAAAGTAGATGATTATTTTTGATTTATGTGTGCCTCTCCATTCTCAGCTCTTCCAGACAAGGCCTTCTACCTCTCAGCCACATTCCAGTGCTCCTTTCAGTGTGGTTCCTGCACTCAATGTAAACAGACAAGAGCAGACTAAGGGACTGCTTCCTGGTGCTTGATGTACCACTGCTATCCATACAGTGAGAAGATCTGAAAGAGTCAAAGTGCTCATGGGCAGAGTGGTCAGAATACTTCTGGGAAGGACTCCTGTTTACCTATTTATGTGACAGAATCAGGGATTTCCTTCTCACACAGGTGAGCTATTCCTTAAGTAATCACACTGGCACTGTTTGCATCAATGTTTTCATTTCTTTATAAGAAAGAAGTTCTCTGTCTGCCTCTTACTTGGGGACTGGTGGAGCTGTCTGTATTAGGCACTCAGGGCAGGACTGGGACTAGATCTACATGGCTGTCATGGAAGGAGAGCCTGTGCAATGCTGCTTTCCAGTCTAATAGCATCAGCCTCTGCATCCTCACTGTCTTGTACCCTCTCCTCCAAAGCAGGTAGAAGTGGATATGGTTTGAGAAAGGGATGTGACTTCTGTGTCAATTCACGTAGATACTATAGGAGAATTTTCCTCTTCTTCAAACCAGGAGATAGACCACTTCCACACTGGATGAAGATTCAGCAGACGGAAAGCATTGGTGGAACTGTCACTGTTTCCCTCCAGATATACCCACAGTGGCCCTCACTGATGTCCAGCATAAAGCCATGAACAATCTTCAGATGAAATAATTGAAGTGCCAGTTATATTGTAGCTGTGACACAATGGAGCCAACTCTCTACCTCATCCCTCTTCTTTTAAATAATTCTGATTAACTAAAAAAAGGAAAGAAAATATTTCCTGCTTCATGCACTCGAGAAACAGATGTTGCCATTGATGAGCTTAACAAAATTGCAGCAACCAAAGCCTCTGAGTCATCTGGTTCATCCCTTTAGCTCAGATTTAGTCATAAGAATGCCTTCATTAGCTCTTTTGCAGTATAGCAAACATAGCCTCCTGTAAAAGGGAGCAGGTGGAATTGAAAAAAGTATCTGTCCATTAGCACAAAAAAGTAGAAGTCTGCAAGGCAAGATCATAGTTTTCTGTAAAGCTTGAGAGAGGTCTTTCATAATGTAAGTGCTACTGAAGCTATCTTGAATGTTTGAGAATCTCTCAATATTTATAGAGGTGTTAATAAATACTGTAAGCTGTTAGAATTCAGACTTTGACCTTCTCAGGTAGATCTGGCTTTTTCTCCTCTTTTTCCTACAGGGAATATTGCATCAGTCTGTGGGCTGTGTTGCATAACTGATTAGATTTTATGGGTCTGCGTTATCAGGGAACAAGGTCAAACATCATATCTTTGATCATCAAAATGACTCATCTCATTATTTGTCTCAGCCAGCTCTTCCCCAAACAAGGCTGCTCTATAGGGTCCTATGCAAGGCACTGTGGACATCATCCACTCTATTTGGCTTGAGGTACAGCAGCTGGGCACCTGAACCTTTTCTATTTTAGCAGTATAGATAGGGACCATGTTCAGAGCACACGCCTTTGTACCAAAGCCAGACTGAGGTGATGGCTGCTAAGACATCCTTCATTGTCAGGAGAACAATGAATGACTTAGAGGGGTAGCAGACAAGGCTGCCAGACCCTTTGCAACCAGCAGAGGCAAGAACTCAATGGATGTGAGAAAGGATGTCACAATCTGGCCATTATGCCCACAGTTAGCCACAGGCAGTCCCAGTCTGTAGCTTGCTCCATTGAGTACAGAGGTAGCCAGAGTCCAACTGCTGGTTACAAGTCGGACTCGGTCACTCCTAACTTTAAGACCTGAATATCTTTTAGCACACTTATCCTGCATGTCTGTCATTACAACATGGCAGCACCAGGCCCTGAGCCTGACAGGGGTGGCTGTGCAGCCTAAAACTTGTGGTCAAGATGGATGATGTGCAGATGTGATTTACCAGATGTGGTACGAGGCCACTGCTGTAGGACAGGCTGTGCATGTGGCACGAGGTCTGTGTCCAGCCTTCTGTGTAACACTCACTGCTGAAACCATAGATCACCCTGGACCCCACAGCACTGTTTCTGGTTTTAAAGTAATGCCCAGATCAAACATCCAAGTCTCTGATGTATCAATTTGATCTGAATGTTTCAAAATTACCTCCTCTTGTTTTTGCTAAGTTTATAAAACTGCAGGTAAAGTTTGTGATATGTTAATGTGTTGCACAGCATCAAGCTGAGTGATAACTGCTTTAATGTAGCTTTTGTCCCTGTTTTTTATTCTACCACATTTTCTTAGTCTTCTAAATTATCCCTTTTATCATCAGACTCTCTGCTAGCTTTGGTAACTTCAAGGAGGCCAAGTTTATAGGTTCTATAACTTTAATCATCCATTTTCTCATTTTCTGAGTTCTGACTGAAGAGTACCCTTTACATTTACTTAAATTGTTATGAGTTTTTAAAATGTTTTTAATAGAAAGAGTTTTCTAAAATAAAACTGAATTATTTCCTGCTGCTTCTGCTGAACTGAAACAGTTGTTTTGTTGAAACATATTGTTCTGTTAAATTCCTTAGTTCCAATGTATGTAATTGGTTTTCATACGAATATGATGGATCTGGTTTATTGCTGTAATAGTGATGTCAGAGAGGAGTAACTGACTATGACACAGCAGGGAGTAAGGTCTTGTGGCTCCAATAGATTTGCATTTGCCATGAGCTTTTAGGGGAGATTTTAATCATGAGATGTTCACTGCATTATACTGGAAATTAGCAGCATGGATTTGTGTGATGTCCTGGCCAGGCTATGGAGATCTGAGAGTTTCTTTCACTTTTGTACTCTAGTTCAGGTGCCCTTTTTTTTAGTTTCTTCATGTAGCAGCATCTTCCCTTGTGATCAGTTTGCACCTCGTCCTTATGATGCCGGAGCTACACTGAGAGTTTACACTTGAGACCAAGAGACTGGAGAAAGAATTAAAAGGATGTTGGTGAGCACCTTGTGAACTCCTGTTTTACTCAGCTGGGAAGACCTGCTCTCACCAGAGGCAAGATATTTTCTAGTCTGTGGTTGGTATATCAGAAGGGACAGAGCCGTGTTCCCACCCTGCAGCACCAGCTCCAACATGGTTCTGCTCAGAGAAGTTTTCTTGGACCACACTACTACTGGTGAGTATAAACATTAGCATGCTGTGAACACTTTACTGAAATCTATAGCATGATGCCACTTAATTACTACATTAATTAGTTCCATAATATGAATAGTTACAGTTATGGCTAACTGGACTCTACCAAGCAAAGTGTTGCAATGAAGTAGCAAAATTAAATTGCAGAACCATTTTTCTATGCTTGACAAAATTTCAGCTTGAGATTACAGTAACATTTCTAGTTTATATTCACTTTTATATATGCCTATTATAGTCATAAAGAGGGAATGTTTGTTTAAGTTATTCCTTTCCGTGAAAAGCATTACATTTTGGGCAACAGAAAAAAAGGAGATTTTTTTTTTAATACTATCCCCTTACCAGTGTCTACCTAATAGCTAAGACTGTACTTTCCTAAAGAGCAGACCTCTGAAAATATTTGGATGGAAACTGGGGTTGGTTTGCTGCCTTATATAAAGTGGACTTCTGCTTCACATAATACTTCTTACTCTCACAAATTCCTTGTCCCTAGACATATGTTTTTGCCTCTCTGTAGCCATCCCCTGAGGGACCAAGACTTATATGTGAAGTATATCCAATATCAGTATTTCATGGGATGACATAGTGGTGGAAAAACACTTTAGTATTTTCAAAGCATCTTTGAAGACTGTGTGTACAGAGTCATGGCATGCTGGTCATTGTATACAGATTAGCAGAATGTTGCTCATTGAAATGATTTTCACTGAGGAAAAATTTCAAATACTATTTTGACACCTAAATATATTTATGAGATAGGAAAGGGATTAGACTACCAAATATAATCTGGTCATATCCAGATGTTTTCTCTTCTGTGTACCTGGTTCTACTGTAGCTCTAGGTAAATACAACATTACCTTTTGCCTTCCTTGTATGGAACTTGGTGTAAACATATCCTGTGTTATATAAACTTTCATGCTGTATCATTGATGACAAAATCTGAGTGCTGTTATTCCGTTGCCATGGCTGCCAAGAGATGGCCAGATTGCAACGATAAAGGGATTTTATTTACATCAACCCACCCAGAATGTTGTTTGGTATCCTGGCCAAGTACACACTGGCAGAAGATGAATTTACTAAGCTGGGATTTTGTGGGTGTACTTGGCAGTGGGGAATAGAGATTGTACTCACCTCTGCATAAGCATTTGATCCTGAATTTGAAGTGTCCTGAGACCTTCCAGGATGAAAAAAATCCCTCTTTCTCTGCCCATGTTAGTGATTTGAGACCCAAAGGAGAGGAAACTGAGCAGGTCAGCAGCAAGCACAACTCAGTGGAGAGCCAGTCATCAGGTGCAACCATTCAGTCTGGGGCTGCAAACAAGGGAGCAAGGCAGACAAGAGAGGTGCCTTTTAAGAGAGCCTTGAGCCAGGAATAAGTTCCTTGTGACCTGGAGTGAGAAGTCCTGTCACAAGGGAGCTCTGCCCCAGGAACTGTTGCTGCAAGTCTGCACAGTCCCTGCAAGACCAGTCACCCCGTCAAGCTCTATGTAAAGGGACAACTGCATCTTGCAGAGATGCAATTGCTGGAAACTCCTTACTGAGTGGAGCTTTTGAGGAAGTTGGAAGGTGTGTTGCCAGGAGACGGGAGGTGAAAGGAGCTCTTCTAGTGCTGTGATGTCTGGGTTAATGTGCACGCAGTACCTCACTACATCGTCATTGTAAATTTTAATTAATAGTTAGGGCATTTAAATATTTGCAGATGGGTGGTTTTAAAATTCGGATAAATGAATCAATTCAGCTTTGAGGCTTGAGCTTAACACAATATTTCCAAGTGCAATTGAAAGCTGGCAGGATACCTTCCATTTTTGATTAGTGATAAATCTAATTGCAAAGGAACGGCTGACTTTCAGAGACAGGCCTCTATTACAAGCCGTCTGAGAGTAGGAATCAGGCTAAATGAGCCTGATATAATGATTTATTTACAGCACCTCTAATACTTTTAGCAATTCATTATAATTGTATAGACAGAGACTTCATTATCCCTTCACATCTCCGTGATCCCTGCAAGGGCTGGGAGCTACAGAGCAAACCCCAGGAAGGGGAGCAAGCAGAAGGTTCCATCCTGCAAGGCACTGAGCAGACTGCACCCCTTACCAGGCGGAATAGGGTACTTGGTTCATCACACCATTTCCCCCTGTGAGTTATTCAAGTTGATTGAATGAATGATTGAATTTATTGTGTTTAGTCTCTAATAAGGCAAGCTAGTTAATTTCTGCTGGATAATTAGAATGAATCTCTAATTGAATCAAAGTCAATGCGAGTAAATATTTTTATTAGGTTGTTAATGCGTTGCTTGAATGTACTCCTGCATATGTTCATAGCTGTCTTAGTTCAGGGCAAGGAAGTGGGTTTAGAAAATACTAAATTAATTAAACTTGTAAGAATTTCTTTATTCCTTTTGGAAAATATTTATTATTCAATTTAAAACAGATGGGTCTCTTCTTTGACTCAAGCCTACATATTTTTTGAGAAGAATAGAGCAGGTGGGTTGGGATGACAGTAGAATAATAGGATATCATACCCTATTTTGCCTTCAAAACTAAGATTACACTTTCCAAGTCAAAGGCTTCCCTGGGGAAACTCAATTTTCCTCTGAAAAACATCATAGATGGAACCTTTATGATTAACTGTAGTTAGGGCAGTACAGTTTGCAGAAAAACTGCCATCTAGGGCAACCCTCATATATGTTTCTTCCATAGTTCAACAACAGCAGCAAGGAAAGGCATTAGCACTGCTGGTTTTGTGTTGCTTAAGTGCTGCACTTCTGTCAGGAACATTTGTACCCCATCCTCTGTTTTCTCTGTTTCTCTGGAAAATAGTCCATTGAGGGCACATCCTAAAGGAGGTTTGAAACCTGTCCAAAGAGTAGGGCTCCTTTGCATTTTTCAAGAGCGTTAGTTAGGCTGATGTGTTTTTCAAGAAGTCCAAACACAGAGTGAGATCACTGATGCCCTTTCTAAGGCTGGAGAAATTGAATGAAGAGTCTTACTTGTTCCTTGCTTGTTTCAGGTAGGAACCTGGTTTTTAAGCTGTTGTTAAAGAGATGAAAGTTCTCCAGAGAAGGGAGCAGCAGAATAGCCTGTTTCCTCATCTATGTGTCTGCCAGGCTGAGGCAGACATACTGACTCTGATGGAAGACTCTGAAATGGGAGCAAATTCACTGAAGTACTACTTCTGCAGGTGTAGCTGATTGGGAAAGCCAAGAAAACGAGAAACACAGGTCTTATTCAATTAATTTTCCTTCAAAAATAAATAAATCTGGTCAACAAAACCCCCAGAAAGTTAGCAGTTAAATATTTCAGATGTGGGCCACACAGTGATGCTTTTCATCCCACATTCAAGTCTGGGAACCTGACAAAGCATTCTGGCATCAGACACCTCACTACATCAGGTGCTTCTTTAAAAATCACAGTCTAAATCACTGCCAAAAAAATCACTAAATTCACAGATGGGAACAGTTTTATGCTGTCTTTTGTAACAGCCCATTTCTGGATTGTTTCTATCACAAATCTTTCTTCTCTCTTATCAGTCTTATCAGCACACAGGTCGAAACAACAACCTGGATTTTTTGTTGGTGGTGTTTTTTAAGAAAGGACACATTTTAATGATTTACATGGAGAATACCATACCCACCTGGAAGGACTTAATATACATTAATTCCTGGATGTTGATAGGACAAAAGGAAATAATACAGGTTTATAACATTTTAATTTTATATCCACCAGAAATGCAGACTCCAGCTGAAAGTGATGGCCAGAGAGGAGCTAACAGTTCTCATTCCTTAGGATCTCTGGGATGCCTGTACAATTAATTTGATTCATACCCAGCTGAACCCTTCACACTGAGATGCTCTTTCTAGCTAAGACTGTCCCAGGGGATTTCTCGTAGGCATGGTCCAGAAAAGAGAAGTAGAAAAATGACTTATTCTCAGGTAATGTGACCTGGATGACAGGTGGGGGAGAGGAAAATAATTCTGCTGTGAGATGAAGACACATTCAGTCGGTCCATTGCTGCTGTCCCAATCACAGGGCCACATACCCCTAAAAGTCCTGAAGAGCTTGTTCAGGAGAAGCATCCAGCAGCTTGGGAAAGCTGGCTCAGCCACAGACACAAGAGCTCTGGTTAAAGCAGCAGAAGGTTGTAAATTTGGCTGGCCTTTGCCAAGAGTGATTGGTGGAGCATGAAGGTACTGTTCACAGTTAAAAGCTGGAGCTTCTGAGCTTTCTGTTGGCAGTCAGAGTCCTGGTGCTGCAGCCCTACTCCTGGGATCAGTGAAAGCAGCAGCATTGCCTTATGTGCAGGAAGCGTTATCTGTCCCTGCTGGTGTCGGCATTAACTCTGCTGGGAAGGGCACAGAGGGCTCATATCCATATGCTCCCAGAGGTCCTCCTAGCCCCTGGGTCTGTGTGTGTATGTGTGGTGACTGCACAGCCCATAAGCCTCCCCTCATCACCCGCTCCAGCCCCAGCTTTATCCTCCAGGCTCCGATTCCTTTAGGTTACTGGCTCTCACGCTGTCGCCAGCGGCACTTCCCCGGTGAGCTCTGCCACTGGAAGCTGGGCTTGGATCGGTGGCACTGTGTTCCCCTCACAGGTTTGCTGTCATAAAGCTCCATGGTGCTGTAGAGATAGCACTTCTGCCCTTGCCTTAGGACCTATCACAGAAAGGCTGCACATAGCAATTTGTGAACAATAGGACTGAATTTGCATCTGATTCAGAAGTAATTTCACGTAGCTTTGAAAGGATTTGGGGTTTTTTTTTCCTTCCTCTGTTCTCTTGCAGGGGATTTTATCAAATGAAGCGTGGAATAAAAGTAAGGAAGAAAACTATAGACTGAGAGATACATTGAAACATGTTAACCATTTAAGACCACTAAGAGTATGCTTTCATGATGCAACACTTGTTAGAAACCCCCTTTGTTACCTCCAAAACTGTTGGTGCTTTTGAGTGGCAGATGGCAACAGCATGAAAAACAGCAGCTCAAAGTCTCAACATGTCATGACATGCCAATGCAGCTCTTCACTTTCTGGGAACTAAAAGCCCAAGGATGGGGAAGAAAGGAAGCATTAAAGTATTTTTACCAATTTTTATTAATGTTTAAAAAGCTAAGGATTCCTTAAATTCAGTTGTTGAGTCCCCACAGGCAATCACAGTAATGACTGAGTCTTTAGTCAATTCCCAACTATTCTAGTTGGGAATAGAAGCTTGAGAAGTGCACACCAGATTTATAAATATTCTGTTAGTCTTGAACACTGAGGATAAATGGCAAAGATGCAAAAAGGAAGAGAAGGATACTGAACTACACCAATAAAATCCTCCAGCTGGAAAAGCCCAAAGAATATGTAGAGTTCTCTTGGAGTCAGAAATGAGTTGATAAAAAGATGTACCAGAAGTATTGAGATAAGATAATGAAAGATGACAAGCCTGTGTCCATTTTAGCCTCCTTAAAAAAAAAAGAAAAAGACAAGTGGATGAGGGAGGGAAGAAGGACTTGGAGAAAGGGAAAAAGGACACAGGCCAAGTTGCATCTGCTGTGCTGCAGGAACACAGCCTCACTGGACACGACGAATCACAATGGCTCCATGAGATCCCCACTGGCACCTTTCCCAATCACATCCATTGCATGGGCAAGGACCCAGAAACATGCAATCCTCCGTGTCCCCTTCCCTCAAAGCTCCTCTTTCACTGTCTGCCTTTTTTCTCCATCTTGCAGTCAGCTTTTCAGCCATCTTGAGACTGACTGTGCTGCAGCCAAAAGGCTGAGATATCAGGAGCCATCCACAGCTATCTGTCCAGCCTGGGAAAAATCTGTAGATAGGAGAGAGAGAGAGAGCAAGAGCTGACCAGGCCACACAGTTAACTGGGGAAGGGAGCCAGAAACCAGAGCAATAGCTATTGCGGCTGACCTGCCAGCCCAAGGCATCCATCTGTGACTGACCATCTGCCTTGGATCCTGCAAGCATCAACAAAACACCACATTTTTCTCCAGCTCTGCTAGCCTTTCTCTCCTCCTTCCTCTTATGCCTTCCATGCCTGGCCACAAACAGGGAATGCAGCATCTCAGTGCAGAGCAGAAGTAACCATGGCCTTCCATTTGCCAGGACATCCACAGAGCAGTGTCAGAGCTATGCAGGGTTCCTTCAGCAGCTAATCTCCTTTCCCACAGGAAATTAAAGTGCAGGGTAGCACCAGCTACTTATAACAGCATCTACTAAGGCATGTTATCAGGACATGACAGGACATAGGACACAGCCGGTGAGACATAACAGAAAAGGCACTCGAAGGAAAGGTGGAGTTCACTTTAGAAACAGACAAAGCTGCTCTTTTTCAGCTTTGTATTACTGAATTATTACTGAAGTATTACTGAATCCTTGCATTTTAAATTGTGCTCTATTACTTTGTTTGGAAATAAGGGCAGCATGAACATAGGAATCAGTGGTGATGAGAGTTTCATTTTGAGGAGGAAGATACATAAAATGTAAAATATAAAGAAGGCTGGAAAGACAGAGACAAAGCAGAGTCCATTTAAAGCGAGGTGATACTAAACATTTTCAGCCCAGTGTGTATTCAAAGCTTCTTGTAGAACTTATCAAATACTGCCCACTGAGAAAGACTTTGATGAGCATTTTATCCCTATTTCTTTGTTAGTGAAACTGTTTCTAATGACTACAGCAATGCACATTGCTGCTTAATGCACAAAGCCTGCTGTGTTTGCCTACCAGCTTCCCAAGCTGATAGCATTAAATTCACAGCTCTGTGCTCTGAGTTACTCTCCAGAATGAAAGACTTCATATATAAAACAAACTCTACTCAGCTCTGACTCACTCTCGCTATTCCACAGGAGATAGCATTAATATTAAATTCAATTTCTCCTTGGGAACAGTATCATTTCCATTCTGTTGACAAATATCTCAACAACACAGGGCTAGAGGAAAAGGAGACAGAAAATGTGACAGAGAGCTCTGGAAACTGATGTAAGTGTTTTGCACAGCCTCAGCCATGGCACGGCTGTTTCTTTCAGATGGCTGCATCTTTGCTGTTTTGTAATGCATCCACCTGCTCTGATTCTCCCTATGAAACCCCTGCCCAGCCTTCAAAGTGTGTCTCTGCATGGATGCATAGGGATGCTGAGAGCTGGAGTGGACATGAGTAGCATCATGCATCCTAACATCAGGAAGGGAACATGTCCATGCTATGCAAACCAGACAGCAAACAGTTATCTTCATGTGGGCAGAAATAACAGATCCAGGAAAATCCTCTGAAATTGTTTTGCGATTCAAACAAGCCAGTTTCAACTGTGCTAATAAGGCAGAGGCGGAACATTTAATTTAAGTCCTAATGAAATGGAATTACAATGTCCCACTGACTTTCATCAGGGGGTTGTGGGTTGTGAAGTCTGTTGAAAATCTTGAAAATCTAAATATCCTATTTTTCAAAGGGAACCCCTGTAACTTTCTGTACCACTTTAGCACAAATATAGTGCAAAGTTAGTGAGTGAAACTGTAACTGTCCAATAAGCACTGTAAGATAATAATAGAACCCAAATTCTAATTCACAATCTGAAACTCTACTGCTGAAAATTAATTGCACTGAGTCTGGAGAAAGACACATGTAGCATGGCTTATATATCTCCATGAATATTTGGAATATGGATGTTCACAAAGAGCCCACAAGCCAAAGATTATTTGTCAGAAGTGTGCAGTGAATAGTACCAGATATTGGATGCATTTGGGATGATCACACTTAGTTCATCATTATTCTAGAAAAAAAAAAAAAACAAAACAAACAATGAAAAGAGGCGATGAAAAGTATCAGCACTGTAGCTGCAATGAGCAGGCTGCTGCTCAGCAAATGGCTAGCACTCAGAAATGACGTCTTTTACAAAAATGTTGTGGTGAGACTGAAGAGTGGGTAGAAAACACTGGTCACTTATTTTCCCTTGTTCTCTAGAATTAGCACAATAATCCTCATCCACTTACGTTCCTCACAGAAGACAGAACACATCTTGCACTGTATTACTTGGAAAACAAAGCAGCTTTTTGAAGCCAAGTGTAGTTTTGCAGACAGTAAATCAGGTAGCTTATCTAGGAGTTTACTGGTGTGATTTTAGATCTCATCTCCTGTGCTCTCTGTAAGAGGCATCTACCATGCTTGTGCACATGCCCCAGAATGGACTGCCCCCAAAACTGCTGGACATTTAGAGCTTGATGATTGCTGACCAAGCTCTTGAAAAGCACCCACACTGCACTTAGGGAAGATCTGGATTCCTGTCTGTGGTGTCTGTAAAAAGTATGCCATCCCCAAAACATATCCCATCTACAATTAGGAGTCAAGAATAATTTTAAGGAAAAGCTTTCTCTGGGCCTAGTGGTGTATTTGTAGTCTGTATTTGTATAGAGGAAGGATGGAGGCAATTTCAGCCCCTTTACTAAATATTTGGATTTTAAATTAGTACATCAGTGCAAATGTGCACTGTACATGACTGCTTTTTAAGGGATCGTGGAAGTTATTTGCTGTACACAAGGATGTTTGAACAGGATTAAAAATGGGTAAAGCCTATGTAAATTTAATAGAGCTTGAAAAGCTTCTCAGCTCTGTCCCATAACATTGTTTTACCAGCAGACCTCAATATTGGCATTATGTGAAAATCCTCTCCTAAAGGGACAGTTTATGCAAAATCTTTTTTAGGTGTTGCCCTCCAGCTGACACAGTGATAAGCAGGCACCTCTCCACACCAAGTATACACACAAAATTACAGAAATTAAATCCCCATGTGCACATCTGCCTAGCTGCACCAAGAGGCTTTGCAGTGCTGACTGAAATACTGGGCTGTGTCCCACACTGCCTCCCATTCTGAGACAGGCATTTGGCCTCCTATGATTTCACAATGAATTGTTCATCTTAAGCACCTGATACACAAAGACACTTGAAGCTATGTAAGAAAAGGTGGTGTGAAGACCAGATCCTACGCATTTGAGGAAAAATCTCTGTACAACAACAGATTTCAAGCGTAATACTGAAAATGAGTTTATTTTCAGGGAAAAAAACCATGCTGGTAAAAGCTGGCATAATATAAACACCTCAAGGACCAAGATTTTTCTCCCTACACAAAAAAAAGGATGAAGGAATAAAAGGAAAGAAGAGCATACAAAACTGGCATCTATCTCCTTTTTACCATATCTCTTCTTAGATCCCTCTCAGTTTATTAGTAATATGGTGGGTCTTAACATTCTTTGCATATTTTTAATACCTCCACATAACTGTTGTGTATGTGAGTGCATATATGCATCAATACACATCCACAAATGTGTATGTAAGAACACATGTATACATTGCTGCAACTTTCTGTCTTATAAAAGCACCACTTTGATTTGTGTCTCTTCCTTATGCCTTCTCTATCTCTTTACTGGTATGGATTAATGTTTTCCACATAACAGATGGGATTTTAACATCTTTTACTGAAGTGTCAATCTACAGCCACCATAATGATTGAATTCAAATCAGTCTGTGGGTTTCTCATGGCCTGGTGAGGAACAGATATGGGCAAACTGAGTCTGGTTTTGTCTCCATTGCCAGCGCAAAACCACTTTTCAGTTACTAAGGCAAAAGACCTGGGGAGTTTTTTTCCAAATGTAAAAGCAATTTAATGTTATCTTGACCTTTTCAGAAATGTACTGGGCGTAGAACAGACTTCAGGAACACTCTGCGTGTGACCTTGTCCGAGCACAAGATTCCGTCTTGCAAAGCTCTTCAAACTGTCATCAGGTCCTATGATTTATCTGTCTAAATGAGATCCTGTGGTTTATCTGAGACTCCCTGTCAAACCCAGAAGGCAAGCAATTTCCATGGCAGGGGCTCCCTGCATGAACATGCGTTCCCTTGAGGGTCACAGGGGATGCGAAGAGAAGGTGGAGACTTCTGTGCGTTGTTGAAGTTGTGTATGAGAAGAAACACAGGACAGCCAACCAAGGCAGAGCCAATTGTGAAATCAGCTTAGTTTGACTAGCCTTTGGTGGCACAATGCTGTGTCAGGGTAGAGCAACCATGACCTCTGTGTTGCACCCTGGTCCCTCCTAGAGAAGAAAGGCTTTGCAACACGCTGGCAGAGCCACGGGCAGGCCCACCCGCAGCCAACCCCACCACTTGGGATGGCCCGAGATCCCAAGGCACTCAGAGACAAATGAAGTTGCAATGTTGTGAATCTCCTTTTAGGAAACAGAAAAGAGGGAATGGGAGTAGGAAAATGTTTATTGTACTTTACTCCACTTTTTTTTTCTGGTCTCATGTCAAGCACATCTGGCCAAAGAGAGGGGAAATGTGGTTTCCACAAGACGAAACTTTGAATGGATACAAGCAGTTTCTAAGGAGACCTGCCCTATAATTGTAGAGGAAATTACAAGCTGAATCATCTGTGGTTTGGGGAGAGAAATCAATGATATTTTGTAAGTTGAACCCAACTGTGATGTCTCCCACCAATAAGGAAACTGGAAAGAAATCAATTCCAAGAACTTTCAACAAAAATCCATCTTAATTCAGCTCTGACAGAACAGTTTTGTTCTCCTTCCCTAAAGCAACAGTGTGCACCAGCCTGAAATCCCCAATACTATTGCAGAGACAAGCCTTTCACAGCAGAGACACACTAATGCACTACACTCCAGGCCTGACAAACCACTTGACACCAAGTCTTGGGAATGCACAAAGGACTGCACACCTTTCAGGGTTGGCCTGCCAACGCTGCCGGTGTCTCTCGGAAGGCAGATCCAAAGCAGCATCCACCAATTATGATGCACCACACATTGCACCACACATTGAGATGGATTGCTGAAGCAGAACTGCACCCACTGGACCCTGTAATGACAGCAGCAAACTAATTCTGCTTATAACCTAAATGGCATCTGACTCTTAAATGAGTGCTCTTCATATGCTGATGCTTTGCACAATTTAACTTTTTTCTATAAGACAGGGAAAAAAGTGAGATCCTGAATATCTACTAGCATTTGCCCTTCATTTTGTAGTTTTACTTTACTGTATATCCCTGTGACATGCTGAACTCACTTTAATCATAAGAGATAATAGGGAGACAATATTCTATTTTCTGGTAAGATGAGTGAGACTTTGCTTTTGTGTTTATTCTACATTTTTTTTCTGGTGTTGAGAACCCCACAGTCAAAAATTGCAATGCTTGTTTCTTAATTTTTGCAGACCTAATCCTGCACATGGTGCAATTTCTAGCCCAACTCATCAAGACTCTTCCACAAAACAGTATGGCAAAACATGTGTCAGAAAGACTTGATTAGTAACAAAGGCCACTGCTGCTTACTCAAAAAAGAATAAGATGAACACAGGCTGAAACATGGTCTTCTTCAAAACTTAAAAAAAAATTTTTTCATAATTTATTCTCTGCTTCACTCAGTTGTTATTCTTGTACCTGTCTCTTTTTTTCCCTTCTTTTCTGCTTCTTGTTTTGTGTATCAGTGTTGACCAAAAAAAACTTGATATTAAGCTCAATGCTGCTGGTGTGGTTAGTTGCACTCCATGCAACCACAGGACACACTCAGGTGTCAACGAACCAATGCCTGTCTGGAACTTCAAACTTCTGGAACTTTTATTCCTTTCTCAAATCATCCAGTCAACTTCATTATATCAAGGGTTTTGAGCATGGGGTGTGACTTCCTCATGCAATAAAACAGGGCACATAGAATGCATCAGTGAAGGGAAATCAAGGAGGTTCCTGGGCATCCTTTACTATAATGGGACACAGAAGGAACGGGTTATAGTTGAGGAGTTTCCCCCTTGGCTTCCCGCATGACACACAGCATGATGCCTACCAGCTACCTACCTACAGCCTTTCTCTGTGGTTTATCAATCCTCTTGTGAACAGTGAACGCTTTTTCATCCTCACAGGGCACAATTGCTAAAGACATTCTGACTTCACCTGGCTCTCTGCTCAGATTATATCAGATGAGCCCTGTAACTTGAAACCCTGTACCAAAACTACTTGCTCTATCTTTCAGAAGCCAACCACAAATGCTTCCATAAATGTTTGCCTTGAGGTGCCATAGCTCTTTTGAGCCATGTCTACAATAGGATACGACATTTAAATCCCTCAGGATGGTGAAGAGTTCTCCTCTGAGCCTAAACATAAATATGAGGCATGCTCTTGCTTCAAGGCATGAATGAAAGTGTATCCTTCCCTACCAAATGCAAAAACAGACTCCTAAGGACTCAGTTTGCTTGGAGAGAGTCAGAGGGGAGAACTGTCCCTCTCTATTCCATTCCCAAGCTATATGGGAATATAAGGAAGAAGCACTGTAAGTACATCCTTTCCAGACAAGTTCTTTTCATCTTTCCATTTCTACTCACCTGCCTTCTTATATTTCTTTTCACTGTAACCTTAATTTTGCCCAAATTTACCAGCCAACAAGGTGATGAGACCTAGGCTGTGCTGTTGAGTAGGGCCCTCAAATAGGAGCAGCTTCTTCCTATGTCCCCTCAATGCCTTTATTGCACTGGGTATATGACACTCTGGATATACCTCCTGTTCTCTACTGGCTGTGCAGAAAACCCATTTAATTACTACAGGGCCCCATTTACAATCCCAGAATAGCTGCTAGGATCCCATTGTTCAGGATTCTGCTCTTTTTTTCTGAGCAACAGAAGGAAACCCAGTTCTGGATGGGGGGAACTTTCCAAAAGGCAAGTGTTTCATGACTAGAAATGCAAAAATCAGCTAAAAGAACTCTATGATTCAACTAATAAAAAAAAATTCTAGTATAAAAATTTTTTTTTTCCAAGTGAACTATTTCCCTCTGTAAACATGGAAATCCTTTTGTCTCAGCAAAATTAAGGAGTTATCAAAAAGTTGTGGGTTTTAATCTTTCTGTGGTTTCGTGAGTTGAAAATGGGGGAAGATAGGAGTTTTAGGGGAAAAATAGTTGAAGTGGTAAACTCTGATCAACAACATTTGATATATATAATGAAAAGAAAGTTGAGGGAAAAAAATTCAGATGAGAAGTTGAATGATGGGTAATAAGTTCTCCATTTAATCTCTGGCAAAATGTCAGGTCACTTAGTGTTATAAAAAGCTGTATGAATATTTTTTTCAAGATTCTTTTAATTAATTTGTTCAGCACTTCTTCCTACTTTCAAATATTCCAGCCAATGAATCTACTAGAGATATTGCTGAGATGGTGAATTCAGAATTAGCATTGCAGAATAGTAAAAGCAAGTGAATTCCAGATTTGTAAATACATGTTGGAAGTAGAGGCTTGGTAATGTATATTTTACCTGTGTAACAGGGCACAAAAATGACCTGTATGTCCATCCTGAAAGTCTCAAATTTTGAATGTCACCTACCTGAAATGAATGACTCATGAGTTCTATAGTCTATTCTGAATGATAAATATATTCAAGAAAATTACAACATATTGGAGGACAATTCACAAAGAGAGGATGAGATGAAATTAATCTATCATGGAATTAAAAATTAATTATTCATGCAACGCTACAGGACAATTATATCCTCACAAGTAATAACTGTATTGACATCCATGTGGAAGAGGGCCCCCATCTGGTCCTTCTTCCATCCCATCAAATATGAGCGTACCAAACTGCTTTCAGAAATTAATAGCAATTTGTTGCATAAGATTCTGGATTGATTTCTTGGCCTGTAAGGGTCATTCTTTCAAAATTGGATTGATGAATCTCTGACAATCTTCATCCAAAGGCCTCTGTTATTCCTTTTCAGATCTGTTGGATGACTAGATAACATAAAATTGTTTTGCATTAAAATTTGCCTGACACTTAATATTCAAGTTAAGAAAAATCTGGGATGATATATGTTTCACACAATTTACCTTGTTCTTGAACATCTGCTATACCAGTGGGAAAAATATTTCCAGGATTAGACAGAGAAAACATCATCTTATTAAAATTTGCCCAAAGCTTCAATATCCATACCATGGGAAGAGAAATTAAAGGAAATTGGATTTTCAGAGACTAAGCTGAGACTGAATGATTTCATGTCAGGAGTGAAAAAGTTCCCCTTTTACATCTTCTTGTTTTGCTTTTTTTTGGTCTCTCTTTGTCTTAGTTTCCAGGCAGGGGGGAAGGGGACCAATCTCCCCTGCAGCAAGTGGCTACCATTCATCTGTGTTTACAAACCAAAACTGATGCACCCTCAACCTGTCACTGAACCACTGATGAAACCTGACTGGCTGCTGCAGGTCTTAGAACAGAGTCCAGCTGCAATTAATTAGTGCAGAAAAATTCTTTGCATGGAAAAATCAGGAGCTTATACTTAAAAAAGCAGAGCTTTTTAAGCATTACACTTTTCTGTTCCATCTGCATTATCGTGGCAATGTTCTTGTAGACTGTGTTTAAAATGAAGCTATAAAAATAAATTCTGATTAGATTTGAATGCTTGATGAAATCAGCATACAATTTATTTTTTCCACAGGGTGTTCAAGAATATTCATAAGAGCTCTTTAATTATTAAATAATTACAAATCACTCATTAAAACATTATTCATTTCACCACATAATCATGCCAAGTCATATATTTCAAACCCTAGAATTTTTCCTTTCTTAGTGCCAGACAGATCCAAGCAAAGTTAATTGAATATTTTTAATATTTATGTAGTTAAATGGCTAGTTCACTAAACTGCAGTAGAGTCATAAGATGAGGCCCAAATCACAGGGACAGCTCATGAGCATTTCATGGGCTCAGCAGGTGGTGCACCACTTGGTGAAATGCATAGGATGACACTTTGTTAAATTGGAAAAATACCCTTACTACCACATTAGGTTTGTCCAAGTTCTCCATAGGACCCATGAGGTAACATTTTCACTTTGCTTTCCTTAAAGTACCCCCATTGCTTTTGACTCCATCAGTAACTTGCCAGCTCCTATTCCAAGGTACTTTCCCTCACCATCCAAGAAGATAAATGGAAAATCTTGGGTGAGGAATGCTTGCTCGACTCCTCCAAATGATGACAAAACACCTCCTCAGTTCAGAGGGATGAGGAGCCTAGCAAGAAGACAGTTAGCATTTCAGCCATCCCATCATCCAGCCTGACCTCAGAGAATGATTACACCAATATCAACAGGAGCTGCCTTTTTTACCCAAGCATTTTCCGTGAGGCAGATGTCACGTTTCCCCTTTCATGTAAACTGAGGGTAGGGGCAAGCCAAGAGTAAGAGTGGTTCAAGGGCTGCATGAGGATCAGGCTCACTTGCTGTTAGGAGAACAAACACCTAGCGTGGGCAGCACACCTTTTCACATCCCAAGGTCCCTGAGGTCCTGCCAGGAAGACCTGCCAAGGAGCAGAGGTCACCAGAAAAATGGCCACTCCATTTTTAGAGTGGTCAGAGACTAAAACTTTTAGAGTTTCTGAACTTTTAGAGTTCAGAGACTCATTGTCCTGAGCACTGGGATAGCTGTGTTTACTCAGGATCAAGGACTTTCCCTGTAATTATCTCGAGGGCCCCTAACCATAACAATATAAAATTATGTTTTCTACAAAACATTTTTTTTCTGTCTGGCTGTTATTCCAATATTTTAATAATGTCCACAGGGGTTTGTTCAGTGTCACAAGGGGGGATGGTGGTAGACCTGGGGACAAAGCTGAGGAAAGTCTCATTCTCATTCTTTCTATCCACCAAGGAATGCAGCTTCTCAATTCAAAGTGACAGGATGAGTTCAAAGGCAAAGCAGCAAACTTACCAGTTAATCCAAGCATTATTTCTACAAATGAAACTATATCATATTGACAGAGATGAGGCCCACTCCTTGACCTTATTTTTGGCAGAATTGCTTTCTCAAGAGAGTAAAAAGCATCCTGTATCCTTGAGGTAGAGGTTTGAAGAGCCTTATTAGTAATTGAATATAGTTTCTTTTCTTCCCCAGCAGGCTATTGAAGATTCAATATCTGCAGAAATATCCATGGAGAAGACAACAAAATATCTGTTTACAAAGTCACAACACAGCATGGCTACCAGCTTCCTACAGTGAGAGAGTAAAGGCTACAACCATGCTGTTCCACAGAAAGACAGGTCAGAAGGGTGGATGACATTGCAAATATGCAGGTGTAGCAAAACAGAGGTCTGCAACACCTAGAAATCATAGTTGTATTAGTCAAAATATAATTACTATGCCTGCCTTCATTTGAAATATGTGCAAGGATGGTGTAACTAACAACAGAATACAAGTATTTTGCAATGTTCAAGGCACAGCAAGATGTCACCTGTAAGCATTTTGCATAAGTATGTGAACAACATGACGACCAAAGATGGGTGAAGTTGCAAGCAGGTGTCATTGAGCTAACAAAAATTGCCAGACAGAGAGTAAGATAAGCACATGGGACTGCAAATAGCCAGGACAACTTGCATACTACATGAGAAGGATGACTTGCAAAGCAAAAAGCACAGTAAGTGATTCTGAGAGGAGGTATGCAGAAAACAGCATAAAACCATCAGGTATAAGCAAGTAAAAAAATAAACAGAGAAAAGAATGATGACAAGCCCAGTTCTGGCTTCTCTCATAAATGAGCTTTTGGTCCTGATCACCAAACCTTGGCAAACAGGGACTACTGAAGACCCCAACCATCAGTGCCAGCTGTGAGGCAGCAGCCCCCTCAGCACAGAGTGCCCACAGCTGGCTCACAATGTGGCTGCTAAACACAGTGGTGATGTTGAAACTATGGGTGGCAATCAGCTGTGAGCACAAAGGCTGTCCTTAAGGAATGGATTTAGTAAAGGTAAAAATTTAAAACTTCCCCTATCTGTCAGCCATCTAAACACATCCACAATGGCAATCCTTAATGACCACACCATATATGCTCGTTCAGTTGGCATACCTGCAATTCAAGTTTCTGCAGCAGAAGGAATTTATTTGCAAGAGGTCCTAACTGATCCTGAGGAATGGATGCATCCTAAGAAAATACAGGTGCTATAATCATTATTCTTCAAAATAAAAAGACTTTTCACAGATAGGGGAGAAGAATTAACAGATTGGGGGGTTTCATAATGTGCATATCTTCAGTATCAATATGAGCCATACAGGCTACAAAATCTGTAGCCTAATCTGCATTCAGTGGATCACTGTTAAACTGTTTAAACTGAAGCAATTGCTTCAGTTAAGCTCCTAATGAATATTTGTTCACACCAGAGAAGCCTTATCACAGTTAGCAGTAACTCACAATTTAGCATATCTTGGGCAAGGTCAGCAGAAATAGCAAGACTTGGGCAATGAACCCGAGTCTTGCCCTAGAATGAAAATAGTCCCTTTTATCATTCACTGATCCTAAAGGCCTTTCTGCAAGTGCACAAAACTGTACCTTGTTTACAAATGGGCAGCAATGAGGCACAGGATGGGGTGTGATTAGCTTATGGCTATTTTAACACTGCAGGACAGTATCAGCGGCTGGAAAAAGAAACCACAGCTCAGCCTCCAGCCCTGCAGACTTTCAACCTGGCTGCCTCCTTCAGAGCATGACAGCACCAATTGTACAGTACCTCTGGGTGTCAAAAACAGAGGAAAAACCTTGAGGTGGAATTTTTCTCGCCAGCACCTTTAGCCATCCAAATACTTTTGGATTTGTGACCCACAGGCAGCCAAGAAGACTCGATTTGATGACTTTCTCACATCCTTTTAATGACCAAAGGCCTTCCATTTTCAGACAATAAATCAAATACCCTCCCTGAGCTTTACATGTTTAGAAATACTGATTATTAACTCCTTTACAAAAACTAATTACTGCATTCCTAACTTGCATGAATGAATCTGTCTGTATGCTTGTGACCATGAACCAGAATTACTTAACCAATAATTTAAATTATGGTTAGTCTATAGGCCATAAAAAGGAAGGAAACTTCATTATACTAGGTGCTATCCAGGCTTCCAGGAGGACACATTTTCTTTCTCTTCCAGTTTATAATTTAAGTTGTGAAAAAGAGCATTAGGGCTGATGAAAGAGGAAGGTTCTTAAGAAGCTGTGACCTAATTTGCTGTTCTGGTTTCCCATGCTCTCTTGCTATGATGATCACCCTGTTAGGAAATGTCTGGGCTGTTCTTGTGTGGCAAAATCCAACACAGAAGCATGGGGAGGGAAGTGCCACTCTCTGCAGAAGGCACTTTTGACTGGGTGTTCATTAAATTGTCTGCTCTCAGGCAACTGGAGAGAAATGTGAGACAATACAGCTGAGAGGGCCTCGCCAAACCATCTGAAATTTGTGGTAGCCCCATGCGAGGGTTTTATTGCCATCAGTCAATCAACCAGCATGTTTGGCTTAACTTGTGGGCTCTTTTCCCTCAGGCAGTCAATGACATGAGATTGATGTCATGTTAACACAGCTTTCTGAGCTAAGCAAACAAGAGTTTAGGCCTGATTTGTGTAAGCGGCTACCACAACATGCAAGCAAAAGGGGGAAATGCAAGTAATCAGGCTTGCCTTGGGCTTGCTCTCTGATGGAATGGGCCAGAACAGCACACCAAGACATATTTTGGAAAGAAAAGAAAATTGCAAGTTCTCCTGGAATTTGATTGGTGAAAATGCCCCCGGATTGGCATTCTGAATTGTCCTTTCAGGCAAAACTAACCATGTTGGGTCTATAACTTCACACTTATGCCAAGATTTAGTAGCAGAACCAGGAGGCATAAAATAACAGGAAGAAAATGCAAAATAACAAAAGAAAGCAATTCTTCACAAGCAGAATTCCTTGACAAAGGATGTTGTAGACAGAAATTATATATAAGTTTCAAGGAAGACTGAAGAGATTGAAGAAGTCCACTGAAGGTTAATAAAACTAGGTCTGGCCCAGAAAACTTAAAAAAATGAGAAAGTATCAGAGGAAAATACTATTATTGCTCTTCTCTAACAGTCCTCTCTTAACCTCTAGTTCTAATCAGTATTGGAACCAGTATGCAGTGCTAGAAGAACATTTTATTTGACCTATCACTTTTGTATTATATTTTATGTTCTGAAATAACATACAAAATTTATTTGGCTTTTTTTCTTTTGCAGTTTGTTTGGGTTTTTTTTGTTTTT
>VZRH01004719.1:1745414-1794454 GCA_013397555.1 Urocynchramus pylzowi | reverse complement strand
CCTGTGTCAGGCATTAAGACATAAGACACACCCAGCACATTAAAACATACCTAGGCAAAAATATTATGCAACACTGTTGCTATCACAAGTCCCATGTGGGAGATGGACACGACGTCATCTTTTTAACGTGGAGATTCCCTCCAGCTGAGTCATTGCAAGGCATGTGCTACAAGGAGATCTTCTGTATGTCCTATCAGTTAGAAAGTTTTGTGCCACACAGTCTTTGGAAGAGTTCTCCCATGACAAGGAAAATATTGTCTCTTTGGAACAAACTGTGATCAGCTGCACAACAGAGCTTAGACACTCAGTCAGTGATCTGTATTTTGACACTTCAAAGAAATATGACAAGGTGTTTTGCCTTCCATCTGAAGCATCTCATTTCTCATCTAATAAACAATTTGCTGCCAAGTCTTTAATTAGGGCTCTATCAGAAAACATTCTTTTTTGTCAGCAAATCATGCAACATCTGCCTGGTAATCCATCTTACCCTGTTTCCTCATCCAGACCAACAACTGAAAATAATCTTTAAAAAAATCATCAATTTCCTGCCTACTCAGAAAAAAAAAATACAACCAATCTTCAGACCTGTATTGTCTGACTCTCAGAAGCATCAATTCTTCCACTGTTGTCTCCCTCTTGTGTTATCCTCCTTGCAGTGAGCAGAGCTGCCCTGAGCAGTGGGTGGCATGGGAGGGCACCTTCTCTGCTTAAAAAAGCAAAGAGAATTCCAGCCAGCTCTGGCTGCCAGGTGGAGCTGTCAAACCTGGATGGCGAGCCAGCCCCACAGAGCACAGGGAGTGCAAAGGGGCCAGCATTGCTGCCTCAGTGAGGCACCCACCATCCACAGTGGAAGGAGCCCAGCCAAATGTATTGCTCCCCCCTGTGCCCCTAAGAGCCAGACACATCCCAGATCTGTCTGATTGATAAGGGTCCCATCTAAGGGAAAGAAGATGCCAAAACCGCAGCTGCCCTCTGGTGTGTGCTTGAAGCAGCTGTACTAGCAGGGGGATTCAGGGATTCTGCAATACTCTTATTTTCTCTTCCTAAAAACAGGCTGTTGGGAGCATAACTGTGGAAATTCCCACATACCGGCTTTTGTTGGTATGTATGGAGATTACAGTGTATCCACAGATGGATTTTATACACATTAGGAAGACTTGTAGCAGCTTCTGCAACTGTAATTATTTCCCATCTGTGACTGCGAGACCTCAGAGGGGAGCAGGCTGCTGGGGCAGGCCAACCTGCTGAAGAGGCAGCTCTGCTTTAACACTGTGCTGTGCACAAAGCTGGGCCTCAGTTCATGTGAGGCAGATGTCTTATCCAGAGGATTTATCAGGAGCCTTGCTTCCTAAGCTCTGTTGATTTATTTTGCATGAGAAGTGTGGGTGTTGGGAGGAATCCTTTGGTCCTTCCTTGCCGCTGCCTGCAGAAACGGAGGGCTGCTGTGCATCCATCTTAATTACAGTGTTTGCCTTGCAGAGGTTTGC
The DNA here is from genome assembly GCA_013397555.1 of Urocynchramus pylzowi. Taxonomy (NCBI): domain Eukaryota; kingdom Metazoa; phylum Chordata; class Aves; order Passeriformes; family Fringillidae; genus Urocynchramus; species Urocynchramus pylzowi. Next base: position 1,792,967 of record VZRH01004719.1, on the reverse strand, counting down.
CTTTCCAAAGCTGTCTTCCTATGACAAAGGTGACAGTCTTCACTGTTTTCTTCTGATCAGGAGCTGAATCACTCCATTACAAAGCCCATGGGCCAGGTATGGTACTAATGCAGCTGCCCAAGTCCCTACAGGTTCACCGAAACAGTGCAGATCCAGTTCAGAAAAACAGCTCGTTGTTGCATGCCTCTGATTAAATTAACTAGAAAATCTTAATGATAACACTGAAAGAAGCCAAACTGTTTTCTATCTTTGCTTTCTTTTTGTTGCTTTAATGTCCAGCATTTTCTTCCTTTGAGCTCAGTGGGCTTCGAATGGCTCCAGAAATTGGGCTATTGAAGCCATATTCAGACAGTTTCCTTATTCTGCCTACTTTTGATATTGCTGCTTCTTTTCTCCCCTTAGAACGATCCTTAGAAACAGGTAGACATTGCTTCCTTGTTTCAGGTGGCACAATATTTCTAGTTAATAATTTACATGTGAAGATAGGTAGGTCTAGTCCAGATCCTCAGAAAAATGCAGGTGATTAGAGTGACTTATGTTCCTACACATCTTCAGAAAACTGAATTTCCATCCTTGAAAAGCAGTATTTGTGAGGGGATTTAACATCACAGATGTGTTATCCTTAGGTCAATAACATTCAGAAAAACAAAGTCATTAACTTCAGTAGAGACAGAAAATGCCCATTTGGAAACTGAATCCCAAATATACATTTATTGTTCACTTGCCCAGAGAATGTTGTCTTCTAACTTTGCCTGAAAAATAGGCTGAGATAGAAAATAATATCTGAATTTCTCTTCATTTCATCAATAATTTTCATTTGAGTATTTCTTTTCCCTAGCACCAATCCCAAGCACTACTTAAAAGCAATCTACTCCTTGCTCTGGTTTCAGAAAAAGCTGGTTTACTACTGTTTATATAGCACTGAAATCAAGTTTATATCCCAATGCTATCAGTGTTTCTTTTGTATCACACATGTACATAGAGCAAACTTCCTGGCGAACTACTATTTCTAAAAATTTCATTACTGAAATTTCAGTCTCAGGCATTACTTCTCCTCACAATCTCCAAGTCCATTCCACTTGGGTAGCATTAATCTGCTACGCAGATGGAGGCAAGACATTCCCATTATCTGCTAAGATAACTAGTTCCTCCTCAATTTCTGCTGACAAGGTTGGTTTTGAGCTATTCTGACCCAAAAAAGCTGACCAGAGTGTATTAGGAACTCAAAGACACAGCCCTCAGGATTAGTCACTGCATCTATGCAAAATGTTAAGTCTTTTTATTTTTGTTCTTTTAGGCCTGGGAATATGGTAGATGGTAAAACTGCAGCTCCTATGTTTAATACTTGATATAAAAAAAGCAGTAAGGTCTTACATTGTGTAGGATCAGCTTTCTCCTGCAGGTTGAATGTTCAAAACTCACAGAGCCCAGTGAGTTCTTTGCCTGGGGAAAACGTGCCTTTTACCAAATTTGAAGATAGTCTCTATAATTAGTGGTCTAATTTTGTTATGCACAAATGACCTTACCCACCCAAGTGGGAACACAAAACTCTTATTTGCGAGCTCAAATTGGCTGAATGTGTGTCCTCAAACAAGCATACCCTGAGTCTGCTGCATACATAATATTAAGTATGTCAGGCTCTGAAGCTACAGTCAACAAATGAATATGAAGCACTGCAGAACTATTTTTGGTGTAACATAGGTGAGGCTAGGAAAAGGCCAGAATGAGAACTTTGACTTTTCTAAATTGGCTCCAGTTCAGATCCCCAAACAAGAGCAAATTCTCCCAAGAGACTTGGGGCACTCAGAAGAATTTTTAGTGTCAATGAACTGTACTAAATAAGAATATTAATATTTGATCTCACAATCTCGTCACTGCTTCAGTGTATGAGGATCTAGAACTGCATTGCTGAAGTGCCTTGAGGCTCTGCATGAAGGAGGTCTATAAATCTCTGTGAACCAGCTACTCTATACCAGACAGAACAGAATATTGATAAATTCGGTCACATTCCCAAAAATATACTTGCATCACACTTACTCTCCACTGGCATTTATAGCCTTGATTTTCATACTGTGCCTGTTTCTGTGTTTGCAAGCTGCCTACCAGAATAGCCCAGGCACTTTGAGCCTGATCATTCCTTAACAGCTAGCTGTTCCTTTTTCAAAACTTCTGTCCCCGTTTCAATTATCCAAATAAGACTAAAGGAATGAAGAGTGGCAAAGGCGCTAATTAGTGTAGACAATGATCCAAATCTCCAGAAAAAGCTATGAGAAACCACCATGGCAAGTAATGTGTGAACCACCGTGCCTTGATTCCTTCTATCTTTCCTGCAATATTCCAGAGGGAAGCACAGTACAGTAGGAACACTAAATCTTATTCACCTACAAATGTGGAGGGGTTATACACCCTTGTGAGTAAATACCCCAATTCCATTCTTGTCTTCACCCTTTAGTGCTATCTTCTCTACATAGAATTTGTATTAACATCAATTATTGTTATTACTATAACTAACAGTACATTTCTGAAATTGAGGCTATTTTTAGTTACACAACACAAAAAGCTTTAAACAGATGGAATAATTTTCTTTAAAAAGTCACAAAATACAAGCTGAATTACTTTTTTTAAAGGTTTTTTTTGAGCTAAAAACAGAGTCAAGTTTCACCCTAGGGCAAATTTCTATAGATGAGTTATAAATCTCTAAATAATGAGGTTTTTAATGAAAACAAGGCTAACTCAGTGTGAACCATAGCACAGCAAATTGTGTCACTATAACTGTAACTTAATGGAAATCTACAGAATATTGAAATTTTTTTTCTGATTATTGCTTAATTTATCAAAACCACATCATTTACAGCACACTCTAAGTGAGGAAAATGGTTATTCAAGGATGTGGCAGAGATAATTACAAAAAGCATCGAGGAGACACGTAATGAATAGGTAGAGAAATAAGTCTTGGGAAGGAAGAAAGTATTATTATTATGTAACTCTGTGATACCAATGATTCTATCAGCTATACCTGTGGGAGATGGTGGGAAGAACTGAGGACAGGGGCCTAAATGGAGGGAGGGATACAGAACATGAGTGGAGAAGGCATTGTGGCTTTGTGAGTCAGTAACATCATCTCTAATGTTTTCTTCCCCAGGCATGGTATAACTGCTGTGCATATAGCATTTCTAACTGGAAGCCTGAGATGCAATTAAGCAAATGAACAGCTAAACCCAAAGGCTCCCGAAATAAAGAAAAGGTTGACAAATTAGCTCTGAAGCAAATAGCACTCATAATTTGTGCACCATTTTATATTTTCAAGGCATTGTACAAACATTGACTAATGAAGGGCCTTTTTTTTTTTTTTTCCCCTGGAGTTCACATGAATTAAGGAATCTAAAAATGAACAGGCCAAAAATGTAGAAGTTTTTTAACTTTTAACTTTATCATTTACCAAAGATAACAGAAGAGGGGTCACCAAGCAATGCTGGCTACTAGGTAGACTCATGGAAGATAAAATCCTAAACCAGCCATGAAAGGTGCAGAGCAGACCTGGTGCATTAACATCATGCATTCATAGCTGCTGCTCCTGAGCAGAGAAGTCCTCCCTCCCAGCCAGGCACAGCGTGCCTGAAACATCACAGAGTTCACCAAGGGGATCACAGACCAGGGAATTGCATCCAACAGCAGCTCACACCAGCTGCAGGGAGAGCCCATAACCCCCACACTGACAACATTGCTCTTTCCTCTCTGGAAACTCGACTATCATCCAGAAAGGAATGGGAGATTCATAGAATGGAAAATACTTTAAAGCCTAATGTCCACAGAGTTCACTTGCTGAGGGAATAGCCATGTTCCTGAGCATTAATTTTATGTTACATACTCTTACAATAAAAATACATTAACTATTTTGGGAATGAGGCAAGAAGCACTTGCCAGTGAATGCCCTTATTATGTGGTGATTTTGCAAAGGATGCCTCTGGTTTCACAATTCTTTTAGTTTCTGTTTCAAAACACTCCAGTTTTCATCTTTCTCCTGTTTTGTTCCAAACACAAAACTTCTCATAGAACCCTGGGTTGTGGGAGAAGAATGTACGACTCCTTTTCTGATGAAGGCCCCAGAAACATGATTTTACCACCTCAGTCAGTTACAGGAGGCGGATGTCACTTTCCCTTTCCTCTGAACAAAAGCTTATTTGATGGCTCTCCATCCTGTGAGCTCAATAAATGAAGATGTAGCAGTGGTTTCTCTGCTTTAAACAGAAACCAGTCTCCCCAGTGCAAGTTAAGTGTGCTAATAACAAATATACCAAACCTAACTGCTGGGGAGTTTAAGCCTAGAAAGCCTTTGTGGATCCCACAGGAACTTCACACTAATCCCACACTCAGCTCAAAATGTAGCATCTCTGAAAATGGACACAAGCAGGACTGCCAAAGCCAGGCAAAATGCAAGCACTGGAGTCTTCAGTTCTGAGGAGGGGTTAGGCACATTGCTCATGCCTCAGTTCGACCTGTGTGGCATCTGAAGTCCCTGAGTGTCTTTCTGTATGTGGGCATGGGTGTTAGAGATAACATTAACAACACATCAACAGAAGCCCTACATGTCCTGGACTGTCAAACATTGAGTCCTTAGCAACAAATACCTTCTGAGCAGTGAAGGCTGGATCACCGAAAGAGATGCTGGGAGTGTACAAGTCATTTTGTGACTGTATAGAGGCTGCTCGTGCAAAAGATACATTTTCAAGTGTTTGCAGTAACACAGAAGCCTTGCAGCTGGTTCTGAGTCATTCTGAGCACCAGAAAAGGTGATGATCATTATAGGAAATGATCTCCAGTTACTTCAAAATATTATTCTGGAATAGAAATTTCTGAGAGTTATGCGCTCTAGGAGGTACTTTGTGGTTATTAGGCTCATTTCTGTAGTTTTTGCAGAAAAACACTGCCTACTCCTGCCCACGACTCTTCAATGATAGGCACAGCTGCATCCCATGAAGACTTTCTGAAGCATCATTTAAAGAAAGCCAATAAACAAAACAACAAATGATAGCTCGCTCAGCAGATGCTGAACATCGCGTCTTATGCTGGCACTTGCTGGGATTCTTCCTCCTTACATCGCTGCAGTGAATATTCACCAAAGCTCTCACAAATCAGAGACTCTATCACCTAAGAGGACCCGACCAAATTACTACAATCTGAGCCAGAGGATTCACTTAGCAGCCTCACCACCATTCTGCTGACTGCTCTCAGTTCTCTCTGTCTCCAAGCTTCCAGGACAATGGTCTGGTCTGTTCCTTCCTGGATAAATTTATCCCAGCTGTTCAGCTAAGAGATGATACAAGATCACTGGAGTGCTTACTGGAGATGAGGATTGCTTCCAGGCCTAGGAGCAGAAGCACAGGGGTCAAGCAGCTGGGACTACTTGCTGGTTGAAAATGCACTGAAGATACAAAACACCAATCTTGCACATTTTCAAAGAAAATTTTCCTGACACTGACTTCCATTCTATTGCAGTCTAATATCTGAAAGGAAATGGTAGAAGTTTCTTGACTTAGGCAGTTAAGTCTCACTGCTGAATAAAGCTTTTAAAAACAGACTGCTGTGAGTAGCTTTTCCTGGGCAAGAAGACAGCCTCATAATCAGGGCTTGCTCTCACACGTGTGTATGGTTCCTGAGAGATTGCAGTTAACCAGGTAATTAAGGTTAAAAAAAAGTAGCTTAAATGGTAGCCTAAACCTGTGAGAAAGGAGAATGATTATAAACAGTGCAAACCATATTAAAGAATTATAGTAAAAAAAGAAAAAGCCTCAGGAGGATTAAATTGTTAAATAGTAGTTAAATAGCAAAGAGAGAGAGAAGACAGTCTAATGCCTCTTCTTTTTTCTTCTTCTTTTACTTTATCTTTGTAATCCAGATTTAGCAGCAATTTTTGGATGCCTGATGCCCTGGTGTGTGAAAATTGGATGCATTTTCATGAGATTAATTTCCTCAACAGGGATGGGATCAGGTGAGGGAGTTTTGTAACTTCATACTACCAGACAGCCACTAGACATTGGTGGAGGTCTCAGCACAGGTCTTACACCTTGCTCTCCCCTTCCCTGGGAGGCAGTGCTTGCGGGAAAGGATGGTTGTGCCATCCAGCTGGAGCTGGGCAGTCCTGTGAGTACCACTGTTTATTTGGAGAGGGTAGATATGACATAAACCAATCCTTCCAGTATCTGGTATCAGAGGAGAAAGACACTCTCAAAAGAAAGAAACAGAGAAGACTTGTCTGAAAATTAAGCATGGGTTGGATAGCGGGCATCTTATATGCCCCTATGGTGTGGTAACCCAAAAAAAGATGGATTTCATTGGGAAGCAGTTTATGACCACAGCTGATTTACAAGGTGAGTCACTGAAGCACATACTCTAAAAGAAGGCAGTGCCCAGTAAAAACTGACTACATGTGGCAAACCACACATCAGCCCTGCCTCAAATTCATGTGTGCTGGCCACGTTCCCGTGTCCAGCCTATGTACCAAACCTAACCCAGGGTGAGACAACCTTCCTTTCAGGCTTGGCAATGCCTGTGACAAAATTTAAGCTTAGCTTCAGCTAATATATCAAGCTATTTGTACTGTGTGCCGTTGTCACTTGAGTGAAGAAAAGAGACCAGCTGAGAATCTGTGTTTAAATATAATTTAGCCTGTCAAGCAACAGTGCTTCCCGGTGGGGGGTGTTTAAACAGGAATCAAGGCCCTTGTCATGAAACAGCAAGGTCAAAGACACACTGCCACTGTCCCAGCCCTGCTCCCAGCTCCAGGCTCTGGGGTGAGGAGAGGAGGCTCCAAGAGGACAAGCAGTTGGGAGAGCTGAGGAAGCCATGCTGCAGGGGTGGGAGCAGGCAGATGCCAGCGCCTGGGGCTTGCATTTCCCGAGGCAAACATCCCTTCTTGTTTTTCCTCTGCTGCTACTACTGCCAGCAAGCCAGTCTGCCCGTGCATGTATCTGCCTCCAAAATCAGCCACCACCACAAGTCTTCCCCATACTGAGCTCCCAGGTCTGCCTTGGGGAAGCTGCCTCTGGGTAGGGAAATTCACCCCCTCGCAGGCACAGGGATAGGAGCAGTGCCAGAGCCACCTTTACACATCCTGCTGTGTACGCAGTCAGCTCATAGCTGCCTAGCTACACCAGCCCTTGAAACAATCATCCCAAGAAAAACACCTCCTTAAACAGCGGTGATTTGGGTGACTTTGAAACGCCACGGCGCTGCTGCAGGGATCTGCTCTCTGTGGCTGAAGTTTTCAGTACTGACATTCACTTCCCAGCAGTGTCAGTTCTGAATTCTGTGGCTCTGGGTCCCTGCGCTACTTTGAACGTTTGCCCGTATGTACCTTCCAAGACCTATCAGCTCGAATTACTGACACAATCAAATGCTGACTGCTTTCAGTTCTGCAGAGCCTGGATAGCTCAACAGCAAGCTGTATCTACCTCTTGCAGCATCATCAAAATTGCTAGCTAATTTATGAGTTCCGGTGCCTTATTATTGCAGTGAAGATATAAGGAGCAAAAAAAAAAAAAGAAAAAAAAAAGAAAAAAAAATTATTTCATTAGGTTTTATTTTCAGTACCCATATGATTCTTGAAACTGTCATTGAAACAAAATATACCCATCCCCACTCCCCCCAAAAATGAATTTATTTTCCCTGAATGGCAAATGATCTTCTCAACACAAGAATAAATTAGCTAATATATAATTTTTATTATAACTCTATGTGGAAGTAAATTCTCAAAAACAATGGTCATTATTATGAGCACAAATTTTGCCACCCATGATTGTAGGCAGTTAGTAACTCAGCATCCTGATATAACCCAAACTTGAACTCTTTTGGCATCATCTCTGTATTTAATTGAAAGCACAAATAACAAAGCATTGACAGCTCTTTGTGAAAGCTGGGCACCTCCTCAATGCTTATAAGCATTGTGGGACAGACCAGGAATATCTGGTTAGAAAAACCTGGTTAAAACAAACAAGCAAAACAAAACAGATGCCCACAACCGAACACATGGAATACAAAGACCCTTGGAACTAAAGCCTGAATAATCAGACATGTATCTTCTGTTTGCTGACGTGGCTTCTAGGACCCAGAGTCTGGTGCTTTGGGGTTCATTGAGCTGCCAGTGTGAGCTCACCGTTTCTGTGGATGAGAGCTAAAACTCTGAGGCTTGAATATCTCCTTTTTTAAAGGCTTTTCAGCAGGGTAGTTGCATCCAATGCCTTTCTTGATGGATAGGACTCTTCCTGAGGAAGCAGGGCCTCAAACTTCTTCATGCTGAGGTGGGACACAGTAAAGCTTGCTTTACTCAGGCAGTCTCCTTGTCTCAGAGATGGTCACAAGCCCTCCAGTCAAAAGAGAGGTGGAGTTTAAGATAACCTGTCTCTGTTTCCTGCCTTTCATCTTCTACTTCCCCCACAGCCTTATGGGCTCCTGACATTGGAAATCAAGGCCCATCCTTTGAGGCAATCACCAGAGCACAAGCCATCTCTCTGTTCACACACTGCTTTAGAGGAGGCTGGTTTTAAGCAGCCAAGTGTCTTAGTTCTGCACATCTGAGCCCATCACACTTCTTTAAAATCCACATACACATAGCATTGAGCAAGTGTGGAGTCAGAAGCAAGGGCAAGCAGGAAATATCATGGACAGGAGAGTGCAGAAGAGGATACAGATGATGAAGAAATATGTTTTGCACAGGGAGGTTGCTCCCCTTTGAAGCTCCATGGAGGTCTGAGAGAAAATGTTTGTGCAGCTGTAAATATGACCCACTTAGACTTGTCAAGCCTCAAGATTTATATCTGAGGGGAATTTGTTCAACTGACTCCTGGACTGGTGCTCTGCAGCCTGGAGAGCAGCATCAAGGCAGATTTTCTCTGTCTGTATCTCCATTGAGCAGCTATATCCCCTGCAGGAGGTATCAGGCCTAAGGGAGGCTCTGCCAAAGGATGGAGGCAATGGAGTTTTTCTTCCTGTTGTGCCATCACTGGTTGGTACTCTCTGGTTTCATACAGCAGCCACAAGTAACATGGATTGGATTGGATTGAGCTGGATTGGGGAATGTGGTGTCAAAATCCATCACAGCCATCTGTCAGGTATTCTGACACTTGAAGTTTGTTACCTTGAAAATGGCCGGATGTTAGCCCTAGGTGAAGGGACTCCCATGCTGAGATTGAGAAGAGCTCTGATTTAATAAAATAAGGCATTATCGCAGGTATTAGTAATTCTAGTTTTGTTATTGCAGCTTGTTTGGCACATCTTCTAGTTTTAAAGGCCGGGAGAAACCTGACAGCCGATATGGGGATTAATGTTGTCATTTGCTATGATTACCAGCAAACCTTTCATTAAATTCATTGCTGCAAGGTAAACTGCATTTCCACATTTGCTCTTGTTCTATGGCTGCAGCAAGCTGTTAAGGTAGGACTTGGGATTTAGCTGTTTCAACAGAAATGTGGGCAACTGATTCACTGTAATTTGGCTGTCATGCTATTTGGCATTTGTTGGGTTTTTTTCAGTGCATGTAGACAATGATTACTGCACAGGCAGAGATGTATAGGCTAACTTTCAGGGACCTTCAAGGCACCACTCAAGTTCTGATCCACCTCTTGTCAATAATTCTTTCTCTTTTGAAATGACTGAAGCACATTCTTCATTCACCAGTCATTAAATGAGATGTATGAGTTTGAAACATCTATGGTAAAAATGCTAGATGGAAATAAAAGGGCAACTGCTTTGTAGTTACAGTTCTACACAATATCAATATGCCCATTTCCATTAAAATATTGCACATTAAAGGTTATAGGAAAGGCCATGCTGCAGCAATAGTTTGATTTGTACTGCTTTTCTCTATAGAGTACATAAGTCCTGTCTTAATTTTGTCAGATGATATGCCAGCCTCGAAGAGGGTATGCAATTAAGAATGAAAAAAGCACAAATAAACAGTGCCATCTTTTGGGCATCGCTTAAACTCCACATATGTTAAATTCCAGATACAAGTAAGGTATGAATGTTATACAGGAATGTGTGTGCACACGTACCCATGTAGCAGGTGATTTTAGGGCATCAGCTTTACTGTCTCTTGGGAGGTAATGATAGGGACTTAAAGCCTGAAATTCTCCATCCAGGTTCCTGCAGCTGATCACTTCTCTGCTGTGGCATCCCAGGCTCCAGCAGCATGAGGTGCAGAACAATGCCTGTTTCTGAGACTGCCTGTGCCATCTCCCTGCTGGATGTAAATCCTGTCAAGACAGATGGATGGCTGAATATTTCTTGTGAATTTTTGGGTTTTGAAACACACGGAAAGTCAGAGTAAGGTAGAAATGCAGTGTTTTCATTTCTGTAAGGGGAAAGAGCTTCATATTTTACCAACATGACATCCAAATGGATGACATGCAATATCAGACTGCAGGTTTGATATTCAATCTCAACCTGCAATATCAGGTTTTCTAATGGGATCTGTATAAATAACCTTTCCCCTGATGGATACAGGTTTTCCCACTGTGATCAACACTTCCACCACTGCTGGGATTAATTATTTCAGGAGGGCCTAAAATGAGCTCCAGCCCCATCAGAACAAGCCTTCCAAATCATAAACACCACCACCTCTGTCTCTCAGGCACTGCCTTAACATTTTATGAATGCCACAACAAATTTCATAGGTTTTTAGGTGCAATTGTATGCCCATTTGGCTAAGAGTTGGGTACTCAAAACTCCTCTGAGAATCTGATCCAACCTTGAAAGAAGATTGGATGTTTGATCTTGCCTTTCTAAAAAGATACCTGTAGAAAGAGTCATACAAGGTTGAGGGCTAATTACAGGATGACAGAAAAGTGCTGCCCTCACCAGTGGTATTTGTGCATTACCATTATGGTAATCATAATGGTAATGATCACCATTATGATCACCATTATGGCTGCATCATGGCTGGTTGTAAGCAAGCAATCAACTCCCTGGATCCTAACAAGGGATTAGGCAGTTCTTGAAACATGCAGGAGCACTCTGGCCAAGAAGGGACATAAGGAGACAGGACACCAGTCAATCCGCTTCCAGGCAAAAGTTAAATAATAATTTGTACCTGAATTGGGCAGTGTGATCATTGATCATGGCTGTGTTTAGTCATAATTAACATAACTTCTCAAGGCTTATTATTCAGTAATTCTGCATGACTTCAGTACACTATGAGCTCAGAAGGTCAAGCCCTGGCAACTCCTTCCCTGACCTCCTTGGAGACACAGCACTAAATCCTAGAGTGTTGTGCAGACACTGCAGTCCTGCCCTGGGATCCACGACAGTATGCAAGGACAATAAGGCAGAATATTCAGAAACAGAAGAAGTGCTGACACTTGAAGCCATTACTGTGGCAGTCAGGATCTGAAGAATTCAGACAGACAGACAATGCCTGAGCTCAAGCTGCAGGGGGAAACAAAATAATTTCTTTTTTTTTTTTTTTTCCACAGATTTTTAAAGATGTTTAGGCTCTTAAAACTTCAGAAATTAGCAGGGGTTTGTTGTCTCTGAGGTTCAGCTGTACAACCCCGAGGTTTCTTTGGCAGACACATTCCTGTGCATCTCCTGTCTCTGTACTCTCTCCTTTCTTTTTCCCACACAGCTGTGTGGTGAGAAGGCAGTTTACTCTGTTATATTTCCAGATAAAGGTACTGCTCCTTAATGTCTCTCTTGGGAAGACCTACAGAGAAAGTGATATTTTGGGGAAAGGAGAATCAGACTATAAAGCACCATGAATTGGACAGGGGTCCAAAACAAACCCATTTAGTTTGGAGATCTCCAGATTCCCGCTGTGATTCTTTACCTTAGCTATGTTATGGGTGATGACTCTCTTTTCAGATTAGCTTTCTCCAGCTAACATTGCTCTGCTCTACATTTTTTTTCTTACCATCATCAGATGCTAATTTTTTTAATATTTTCCCAAGGATACAGAAAGTTTGAGGTCTGATGTGCTCTCTTTATTTCTGTAAATTGATATGCTCCATTCTCTTACTCAGAGGAGTTTGGCAGCAGTGGCCACAGCCCAGTTGTGCATGGCACACATCGCACATTGCAGAGAGATCAGCACACAGATCTGCCTACTCTGCTTACCAAGCATATCATTTACTGCTTTGCAAACAGTAAAAGGCCTGATTAAATTCAGGGTTTGTGTGTTTGCCAACCTGACTTGAGTTTGTAGTCAATGGAATCAAAATTTCATTTGAATGGGTGTATGCTCAAGAACAAATCATCATCTTTCTCATCTGCAGACTCTTCAGTGGCTTACATGTATGGTTTCTATGTGCAGTCTTTTATTTGAATTGCTTATCAATAATAAATGTTGCATCCAGTTGCTTTCTGGTGACAAGAATGCATTGTTTGGCACCATTTGGCACAGATACATTTTCAAGTTGTTCTTCTCTACATTACCGTAATGTTGAAGGCCCAGGGTCAGCCAGGGGGAATCTACCTTAGGCATCTGCTACAGATTGGAAGTTACAAAAGAAATGTCAAGAAACAAAGAAGAGGTGGTGCCTTCTTTAAACAACTGGATGAATCCTCTTGTCTCAAGCTCTGGTTCTCTAGATGGGGTTTACCCATTCCAGCATCTGCCATGGGATTCAGGCAAGCCAGGAGATTTCTAGGATGCGTTCAGAGCAATTTTAACAGGCAGAACATCTAGGGAGGTGTTCAGCCAGTGCAGCTACTTGAGGACAATGAATGACTTACCAAGGATGTAATAACTGGGAGCACCCTTGGCTGTTGGAACCATGAATTGGTAGAGCCTATGACCCTTGGGGAAGTGCAGAAGACAAATGGTACAAAAATTTATTATGAGTGGAAGGAGAGTGGACAACAACTTCTTTTTATCAGGGCAGCAGTAGGCAGGATCTTATGGGAGGTTGTTCAGAGATCCCTGGACAGCTGGCTGTGAAAAACCACTTTGAAGCACAATAATAATCCACCCCAATGGGCAGAACAGTGCACATGACATCGATACAGCTGGTAGGGCCAGCCTGGTTAAATCGGGAAATGCCAAGCTCAAAAGGGGATATGGGAAAGGAGGGAGCAGACAGGATGTCAGGAAAGAAGATAAAGACATTGTGAGAACATGACAGAGGGAAATATGTCTGAAACCAGTGTGAAAGGCAAAAAGGAGCAAAAGAGCTTGAACAGTCCTCAAGAGATTCACCCCACACAGAGTTCTTGCTTCACAGTTTATTATGTCAGCCTTGCACCAACAACAGAGATGGATGAAATTATTTCAGTGGGAAAACATTGTCCTTGCAAGAAAAAAAAAGGGGGGGGGGGGCAATTTTGCATGAGAAAATTTTCAATTTTGTTCAAAAATGTTTTGATTTTCTGTCAAGCAAATTGAGCAGACAGCAGCCCAGCTGCTGACTTGGAAAGCTCTTTCAGCTGTTTCACAGTGGCAAAAAGTCAAATCAACCAAAGCCTGCCAAGGGGGATTCTAAAGACCATTTCATCTCCTTTGGTTTCCAGTCAGTTCTTCTTCCTCATTTACATGCCCAGCAAGCAAAGCTAAGTTCTTCATCCTTCTGCCTTGCTGGATCCTGCTCAGCACATCTCCAGCCACAGGGCAGGAGGGAAGGATAGGCAGCCCCTGCTGCTGGAGCTATGGGGACATGTCCTTGCTCCCCCTACCCCCAAGCAACATGGAAACTGCCAGCTGATTTCACCTGATACCCACTAATAGGAGCCTTTGCATGAGCAGCCAGAAACCTTCCCCGTGAGGTTGCTTTGATTCTTGACATCTTTTTTGTAATTTCCACCTCTACTTCATATGTTTTGTTGGTTTATGTTTTGGGTTTTTTTTTTTTAATCCAAGGGCTTTCCTTCTGAGGAACCATCAGTTTCCAGGCCAGGATGACCACAAGTTGCTTCTGCTGAGTCCTTCAGGCCACATTGGTACAGAGCAGAGTTCCAGGGATGAGTGTGAGGCCAAGCCCGCAGGTGGGCTCCAGGCCATCCTGCAGACAGCTCTGCCCAGTGCAGAGCAAGGCTGCAGCAGCAAACAGCAGACTCACAGCCAGACAGCACACAAAGCACAGGAGCCTGTGCTCAAACTTCCATCCTGCCTCTCTTTTATTTAGTAGCACAACCATACCCTTTGGCACAGACCAGGACCTTGCTTCAGACCACTCCAAGACATGTCTACTGACCAGGGGAAACTCACAGCATCTTCTGAGCCCTCTTTACTCCTTTTGACACTGGAAGAGGTGATGTCTCCCTCTGGGCTCTCATCTCCTGGGAGCAGAGCATTAGCCAGTTTTCCCCTACTCTTGAAAACTTGTGCAGCTGCTCCTGGAAGGCATCTGTGGGGTGACCCCAGAAAGCTGGGATTTGCCACTGATACTGAAAGCTGTAGCCACCAGGAACAAACAGGTCTGCCTGGACCACTGTGGTGGTATAAAGATTTAAAGTGAGATTTTAAAATGTCTCAGAAACCTAATCCTCACATGACTGGCACTTCAAAGGCTAAGCACCATTGTGCCCTACTAGTGGCAGTCCATCTTATCTAGGCAGTTAATGGTAGTGTTTCTCTGCCATCATAATGCTTAAACATTTATTAGGGATTTGTTTTATCAGCCAGCACAAGAATATTCTTGGAGCCATTCATGCTGCTGGTGCTCCAGGGAAACAAAATTAACAGTTAGTTTAGAAGTAAGAATTTTCATTTGTGAATGTATATCTAGAAAACATTTAAGAACATATATATGTATATATGTATATATGTATGTATGTATGTATTTCATCATAACCGTACTACCTAATTTGCATTGGCATTTTGAGAATTTCAGCTCCTAGGTGAAAGTGGCATTTTGGAGAAATAACCCACAGATAACGAAGTAGAGTGGAGTGTGAATGACTGCACCTTTACTAGGAGAACTTAAATGAATACCAGCTTGACACAGTTGAACCGATTTCCAGGACTAGAAGGCAGGCGATGAATTCTAGCATGTGCTGAGGTTATACCAGATAACAGCATCATTTGAAATTTTACCAGATAACCCATTTCCTGCTTCAGATTTTTTATGATGTATTTCAAATGAAGAGGAAATTCTAGGTAGTGCAGCTGCCTTGCTGTGTTAGACCACTCCAGTCTGCCAGTGGCTGATTTCTAGTGCAATTTTAGTGCTGTGGATGCTGGCTCAGAGTGCGATAAGCAGCACAGATCCTGGTTAATGCAGATACTTCCTTTGGCTCTGCAACTGAGGCCAAATCAGAAACTGCAAATATCTCAGTATCTACCCCTTGCTTGCTAAGAAGCAGCTGCTAATGAAATGTGTCCCTAAAATGTCCCTATCTGGTCCCTTTATGGTACATCTCAGTTGGGGATCTTGGGTGTTTTGGGGTGAGGATAAGACTGATAGGAAATAGAACTCTGGTTTGATCTTAGAATATTTAGATTTTAGACACAAAACAAGAAAGGAGGAAAGGTCTTTCCAGGGACAGTCACTGGAGAAGTGGGGCCAACATCTCCTTAAACACAAGACATAAAAGGACCCTGAGAGGATACAAGTTGTTAGTTGTCTTAATCAGTGCATTAATGCTGGGGAAGAAGAGAAGAAGATTAATAACCATCCCCTTGGAGGGACGTGTGCTGTCCTGTATGTGCTGCAGAGAGGGAAAGCGTTCCAGTGTGTACAAATAAGGGTCAAAAAAAACTCCACTTGTCTCATTGACTGACCCACTGGGACAAGTTATTTCAGCTCCATGTAAAACATTGTTAGCTTTGATCACAATTATTACAGCAAAGCCAAAGGATTAACCAAGGAGCTCACCAGGCTAGGGGTTACACAGGCACCAGAAAGCAGTTCATGGGCATTGCTGGAGTCAGGTAGGACTCACAGAAGATGCAAACCAAAAAAAAAAGTCATTGTGGCAAAGACTCTCAGTGCCAAATGGATGCAGAGCTTCTGAAGAGTGGCAAACGGGTTGCTATGGGACCCCTGGGCAAGCTAAGAAAGAAGGAGAAGAACAGGGTATGGAGGAGAGGAGAGGAGGGCCTTGAGCTGAGCAGAGGTGGGTGGCAGAGGTGCCACAAACAGCAGGATGTGAGCAAGCAGTCAATACAAGGAAAGAAAATGAAGGCAGCAAAAGTCCCTGGCATGCATTCTCAAGCCTGCTGGCTGCAGGGTTTCCCCTGAGCAGAGAAGAGACGTGTTGTCATGCAAGTCAGCAAGTACTAGACTCAAGTGGAGTCTTCCCCCACCAGACTGGGGCTGGACTAAGGTCCTGTTTGGGGAAAATGTGGCTCTGTTTTATGTCTTCTCAACAGCCATCCCAGCATTACTCGTTCTTCCTTACAGTCCTTATAGTATGTACACTTCTCATTCCACACAATAAACAGGAAAATTCAGAGGATTGGGGTTTTCTAGAAGAGTGAAAGAATTTCAGTGCTCAGCTCTCTGGAAAATTAGTAGCTAAACCGTTGAGTTCAGCTTCAAAAATCTCAGCCAGATCAGTCACTGCAGTTGCTATTCTGTACTCAAATACTTTTGGCCAAGTGCATTACTTACAGTCCTAAATACTGTCCATTACTGTTTGCTATGACACTGAGTTAGGACTCACTGGGAATGTTAAGAAGAACCTGCAGATATCAAACCTTTCTTGTGCAGAAATCAATGCCTGCAAGAATCAGCACAGATACATCAAGTTGTCAGAAGGGTTAGTTTTGGTCAATTGATTCCACAGACATGGGGAGCATCTGAGGCTGCTTCTCCCATTACTGAGTCTAAAGAACCCACTGAGTATTCTAGTTTTCATGTATAATTTCCAAGAGCTATCTACTTTGCATGGTATTGTGAGGATTATTAATGTCAAAATGTTTCATTGGTGAATTTACAAAGCTCTAAATTTCTCCTCTGACCCCTGCAAACCCAGGTGTCTTTCAAACTTGCCAGAGCAAACCTCCCCCTTTCTTATGCCATTTATAGGAATGGAACCAGAAAAATCTGTGTTGAATGTCCCTGCTCAAAAAATTTTAAATTATCAGCTAAAACCACAAGCAGCATCAATGTTTGCACCACCAATTATTTTGAAAAGGAAATACATTTCCATTTTCATGAAACAGAGGAAGATGAAGTGATGTTTCATGAACTTCCTCTTATGTGTCAAGCTGGCTTGGTTGATTTTTGGATAGCACTTCATCGCGTTGGGTCTTTTCCAGGAAATGATAATTTACGAGCTTTTGAAACTCATACTCCCCCTCTTCACTAGTCAGAAAGTATGACCTAGTTTAACTTACAGCTTGAAGATGTGTCCTAGTTTCACAGGTAGCCTGCACACACTGAACTCAGCTTTGTAAAATCTGGGAATCTTTTCTTCACAAAAAGTGAGTTGGATTGTCACCTTGGATCATTGCTCCTTTTAATCTGCCCCTGAAAACATAACAGTATTGCTTAATTTAGAAAGCTCAGGACAAAAAAAAAAAAAACATTTAGAGGTACTTGATATCCTAGATTTAGTCCCAATGATTAAAAAAGGCCTGAGGGATCTTCTGTAGATCCCTGCAAAGGATGACCATCTGAAGGCCAGTTAAAGACCACTTCCCCACTTCAGCACAGCTGGGTAGCCCTGTGGTTGGGAAGCTTGAGCACAAATAGTGACTGGCACTGCTGGCATGGGAACAACCTGGGAGAAACATGGTGTGGTGTGGGGAAGGCACAGATGCCAATTTTTTCCTTCTCACACAAACAATATGCAGTGAGGGAAGAAAATATTTCCTTGTTTTTCTAGCCTCTCTACTTCATGACTGAATATTTAAGCACCTCTGAACATTGAGCAAACACACTGTTTTATACAGAGCCCGGACTTATTTGTGGCTTGATGTTAGCACAGCAGCTGGCCTATTACCTCTGGGGCAGAGAGCACTGGCATGCTTTCTCTTTACATCTCTACCTGGATTAGGAGGTAGCCCAGATGGGGAAAGTTCTAAACGTGTCCAAAATAGCAAAATATGCACCCTTGAAAGCAAAGACAGATGGTGAGGGTGGGTCTTCTACATGGAAATGATCTGGCAGCTTTTCTGGAAGCAGTTTTTCTCTTAAATGCTGTGATTCTAGCAGAGCACATCACAACTCTAGCAAAGGCATCAAAACTTTCATGAGCTTCTCCTAACTGCTGATGACCATTTGCAGAGATCCCCATGTGGTTTCCTGCTACTTTTCCAGATTTTTCACTGCATTAAATAAGGTTCTGCCTTAGACACTCTAAGTACCTGAGAGCACTGCTCATGGTCACATCCAAACAGATGAGCAAGAGGAATAATACTAGAGAAAAAAGTTTGTATTGTTTAACCAAGGGAGTACTGCTGTAATTAAAATGGAGGTTCCTCTGTTTTGAAAGCTACACATGATCACATCCATCACATCAGGAGCTTTGGAGTGATGAGCCAGACTTCCAACAAATATCTCACTTCCATAGCACAAGAAACACCAAAACATGCATCACTGAAATTTAGGAGTGATGCAGCATTTGAGCCTTCAGAGGTACATACTGAGTTAATTTTCCTGTTAAGAAAAATCAATGCCCTACAAACACGAGTATGGGGGAGCCATAGGGAAGGTTATGTGTCATCTCCTTTGCACATAAGTAGGAATGAGTTAGGTGAAAATGGTATTGCAAAGGTTACTTGCATCACCTAAATCTAGGTCACACCATGAAATTCAAAGAAAACTTCAGAGTTTACCAATAACTTTTTAGCAAATACCACATTTCCGAGTATGCAGGAGTTGATAATATGAGAAATACCAGTATTTCAGTTAGCTTGATCTTTTCTCACTTTAATATTAGTCCTGTGGTGAACTTTTGGATAAAGGTTATATAATGTGTAATGAACACGTAGGAAGGGCTTTGCTCTAGCCCAGACTTGGCTGCCTGTCTCCGTGGCTGAAGCAGCATGACACTCCCTGTCACCTTCAGTCCTGTTTTATTCTCTGTGAGAAGCTGACCAGGGTGTGCTGGTCTTGATGTTCAACCCAAACTACTGACTCCAAACAAAAGCCAATGATGAAAGATAGTTCGTCGGTAACCATTGGGCAGCATCAACTATAATTACTTTGAGAGGAGGAGCTGGTATTAAACCCATGGTAAATTCTTGGTGTTGGTCCTTATTTTAGTGGCTCTTATAGTCTGTTATTTTTTCCTCCCTCTAATGGCCAAGAGGGAGAGGAGATCCTGCCCTGGCAGTGGGAACTTGCTCCAGCAGACTCTTTGGTACCCGGCCCATTGCCATTGTTGATTCAGACTGTCTCGTGTTGGGAACAAACCCACATTCGTAGACTTTTTCTGTAAGAACTTAAATTACTTTTCATTGAATGTGTCTCCAGCCCATAATGGTCATAAAGGCCATCTGCACTCCCGGGCATCTGGCTCGCAAGAGGAGCAGCGGATGCCGACTGGAGCCTCCTTTCAGTTTTGTAAGCATCATCAATACCTGGCAAAAACAACACAAGCAGAACAAAAAAAAGCCTCCTTACCACTAAGGCAGAATTTCTGCCTGGGTCTTACTTTACACAATGCAAGTGCCTTAGATATGGAAGTGTGAAAATCCCTGGCAGGGCAGGTGTGTCATATTACTTCTCCCTCACTAGATTATAGCCTCAAAATTTGGCATGGAGCAACTAGAAGCCCTTGTGCCTATTGCTGGCCTGTTCCTGGCTGGGATGCTGACAAAAGATGGGTCATTATGGACATTTTATGGGCAAAGACACTTCCAGCACCTATTCATTAGTTGTAGATGTTGTCAGAGACATTTGATATCATCCTTTTAACAGAGGCACAAAAATGCCCAAACAAGTTAATTATCTTTATTCATGACAGACCTCACAATAGGTACAAAAACAAGGTATGTCACCAATGAGCAAATATTATTCTCCAGGCTGTATTCTCAGTTACACATACACTGATACTATATTTGAAATAGATATAATAGAAAAAACATTATTTGCATTGTTGCTTTGTATTAAAGCAGTTTTTACTGCACAGTGACAAATATTAAATATATATATAGCATATATTAAAATAGTGACCAGTCAAAAAAGGCTTAAAAAGAAACTGTCTCATATAAAACTATTTATGATAATGTTATTGATGTCAGCATGAAAATATCCCCTGATTTAAAATTGGGAAGCTCAGCCCTTTCTTTCCAGGGCAATATGAACCAGGATTAATAAAACTGAATGAATTGTAACAAGCAATTTATGTATTTTGGAGGAATTTTTCACATTCAGCAAGTCTCACAGCACAGCTGGGCCAATAGAGTTCTCAATTATCTTTTTTATGTGAGCTGCTTTGTTTCACAATCTCACACATCAGCACAATTCTGCAAGTGTGCAGATGGCATATACCAGAGCACAAGAGAAAAATTGAGAAAATTTGTTTAGATATTTTCAAATAAATCATAGGGCATTTCTAATCTGCTCATATTTTGGGAAAAAAAATGTTTTTTAAATGTAATTTTAAGCCAAACTTAAAAAAAATGAAGCCAGATAACAAAGCAAGAATAGAATAAAGTGCTACAGGAAGCAGAATGCTGAACTACATTCCAACACATTTGTGAGTGAAAAATAGCAATCATAATCATAATACTACTTTTTATATATACAATAAGACTAATGAGGTTTAAATAAAACTATCTTTTCACATAGTGGTATGATAGATCTGTTAGATTTGAGAGAAAAATGCAGATTCACATGAATACTAATTCAATTACACATTTACAGGTGACAGGTGACAATAGGTGGTAAATTCAACACTTGCTCTCAGGAAATAGTAAACAAATTCAAAATGCTTTGTGCTACCAGAGTATTCTTTAACTTATTTTTCTCTATTGACAGTGATAGATTAAAAAAAAAATAAATAAAAAAGAAAACAAAAAAAGGCAGAGGCTCAGTCCTGGACCTTTGCTGCCCACACGGGTTTATTTTAGCTCTCATGCCAGCCCTGTTTGACCTGCTTGGAGGAGCCCTCTCTGTGAGCCCTGGGCTGTGCAGCACATATGCTCAGTTTCATGTGATAAAAACACAACTTAGTGGGTTGCAACTTGGTAGGATCTTCTGCTTAAGAGGGAAGCTGGCTTAAGCTGCAAGGCTGTCCACCACTCAGTGCCTCGTAACTCCAGCCCTCTTCCAGTTAGCAGGACAGAAATAACCTAACTATCCATTTCCAGAACTGCAGATGTTTTCCCAGAGAAAGATCTGGAGCCATGATGAGTGATAAAACATTAAACCAGATGGACCTTGTTTTGTTTTAGATGTGTCACTGCATGTGATACTGCACTGCAGAAAAAAAACACATTTAGTGACACTAACATTGCAAAAAGATACAGGTCAAGCAGGGAGGTCAAACTTTTATGTAACACAGAAAACTTTATATCTGGGAGATGTTTGCACAGAAAAAGAGTAGTCAATGTGCAAATGGTTGCTAACTAAAGCAGTGTCATGTGTTATTAGTTCCCAGAGAGCAGAATAAGCAGGTACAGGTTACAACACTTGCTGTACATCAATTCACTGGGATGCCAGCAGGGTGGAGAGCCCACACTGGGGTCAGAGCAGGCACAACAGTAAACTGGATAAGCAAGGAAGGTCTGCTCCACTCTGCATTCATAGCCAGCATCTGTGGTGTACTGATTTTATCTATGATGTCCATGGAAGGTTGTGATTGTGGCATCTGGTGTTCTTTAGTGACACAGTAAGGAAAAAAAATTCCAAACACTACACCCATCCCAATTAACAGTGAAAAGTAGGTTAAAATCCTTCAAACTGGTGGGATATGAAATAAAAAAAATTATGTACAAGAGAGTGTCCGAAGTTCCCAAAAAGTTATCTGCCATGTGATCACGTTTCCATGCCTCCAAAATCTATCACTTGTGGTAGAGGGGATGGGGGGAGGAGTGCCTATTTGTGAATCTTCCCCTTAAGGAGCTGGGGTCCCCAAAGCCACCCACCAGGCATCCTTACTTACTCTTGGTAATACAGACAGGTAGGGAGTTTGGAACCTACAGGATGAGGAAGCAGCCACTTCAGGATTCCATCCAGAAGGCTGGAAAAATGAACCTATCATTTTGTGACTTGCAGCATGTAGGGAGCTGAAAGCAATTGGAGTTCCTGTTTGTCTTCTGTCACAGCCAAGCATAAATTGATTGGCATTTGGTGATGTGCAGTCTGGGGAAAAGCAGCGTGACACAAGAGAGCAGGCAGTAAAACAGCACATGACTCAAGCGCTGAACAAATGGAAGGAAAATATGCCCTCCCTAAACTTCATAAAATGGATTGGGAGCTGACAGCACTAAATCAAAGATACCCAAGCCCTCACCTCCACCCCAGCACAAATATTTCCTTGGAAAAACAGCTAGAAACCCCAGCACATCCATACTTAAGGCTAAAAAAAAAAGCAGAAAAAAACATTCGGAGTTGCCAAGAAGTTTTTGAAATCTGATTCAAACAACCTCAAGCTGACGCAGGTTTCTCAGCTTTCCAAGACTGAGCTTTGCTTTGGAGCTAGTCACAAATGGAGATATTAGGCAACGGTACGGGATCTACAGGATCAGACTCCTAAACTAAAAAAAAAATAAACAGTTGGCAAAATGTGCAGGTTGTGATCCCAAATACAGCAACCAGGAAATACTGGACAAGACACCAATACAGAGAGGGAGAAAGAACAAGAAATTGCCTGTGTATATATATAAGAGCATTTTCTGGCTTAGGTGTGATTTTCTTCCAATCACCACAGCAAAATGCTGCACACAGCCATCTATATTAAGTTCTGCTGCAGACTAATTTTTTAACAGAAGAATACAAACATGTGGTTATTGTCTGGAGCCCTCCAAAACTGGGACATCAAAGCAAAGGGCAGCACAGACTGCTTCAAGAGTCCAACCTGTTGGTTCCTTATTCCCCAGCTACTTTTCTTCATTCCTATCTAGCTCAGTCCTTGCACTAATGGTTCAAAAATCTTTTTGAAAAACAAAATTCTTGTTCTTTTCTATGAAAAGGTACAGCAAAGCTACCTGAAAGTGGGCCAAAAAAGGGGGAGTATACCTAGATCTGAATCAAGGCAGTTGCTACCACAAGGAAAAGGAGCTGTAAGTCAGTAAGAGTGGGGTGAGCAGAACACACTGGCAGCTGGAAGGAGCCAGAGAAAAGGAAGTGGGATAGACAGAAAAAGAAACAGCCACTGGCTGGAGCAAGCTTGGGAAGGAGGGGGGAGGAGTACCCAGGTGCCAAAATATGCAATCATAACCCCATGTATAAAAATTAACTTAGCAAGAACACGGTAAGACTATACAGATGTTTACATGCACACAAATACCCTGAATTGCAAATAAACTATTCCCAAGTAAGATTTTTTTAACTTCAATTTTCAGCAAATAATAACCCTCTATCCACGGACCAAAATTATCTTTTGAAGATTATAAAATAAGAGTCACAGGTACTTTT
This sequence comes from Urocynchramus pylzowi, assembly GCA_013397555.1. NCBI lineage: Eukaryota > Metazoa > Chordata > Aves > Passeriformes > Fringillidae > Urocynchramus > Urocynchramus pylzowi. The sequence goes on along the minus strand of VZRH01004719.1, from coordinate 1,769,505 downwards.
CTTGGCCTGGAGCACATCCCCTTCTTCTCAAGGTAACTCCCTCCATTAATTGATAAGTCTGCTCTTTTTATTAATTGTGTTCCAGTGAAACAGACACCAAGGAAGGGACACTTCTGGGAGAAGACTGGGTTTTAGGAAGGTCAGGGGTAGTGCAGGCACATTTCATCATCTTGGAATACGTGCCCAGGTTGCCTCAAATGCCACCACTGAAGCTCTTCAATCTGTGGCTACTCTGATATAAAAAGCAAAGTCAAACTGTACCTAGAGCTCTACATGGAGCTTCCTGCTTCCTTTTGAATGCACAAAGGCTAAGAAGGAACCAAGACATGACAGGCAGAAAAATGAGATCTCTTACTTGATTTCTATTTTTCAGAGACCAAAGTAAGGGCTTGGCTTCTAACTGTTACTCTCACAGCAGCCTATAAAGCCTCATTAAGGACATTATCACAACCCTCCCACTTAGTTTATCACACAACTGGAAAACTTGCAGCCAGAAGATGCTAAGGAAGGAAAAAAACAAAAAACCAAAAAACCACCACAACCCTCAAACCATTTAGGCTTCAAAGTTGTCACACAAGGGAAATTTAAAGCCTCATATAGTATTGTGAAATTTAGATGCTTACAGCTCTCCTATTGAGAACATGCATGCTAAGCTGAGCCTCAGGAGCCATTGTCTCAGCTCTGGTGGCTAAGGATGCACAGAAAACCAACAAGTCTGTGCTCAGGGGTTCAACACATGCTACAGGTCCTGTGACCTTCTCCAGAACACACTCACAGCACACAGCCACTGTCATTCAGGTGACATTTAGTGCTGGTGGCTCCCCTCCTTCACATCACACCACCCGTGGGCATTTGCTAAAATCAGCTACTAAGTCTAACTTTACTTTCTAACCACTTGAACCCACAGCTCTACCTCCCCAGAGAGTGACTTAAACCCCCAGGACACAGAACAGACATTTTTCCCCCAGCCTACCACTGGACATCTCTATAGTAGGAAAAAATGATCGTGACCTGTAGCCCCTGAGAATAAAAAAATAAGAGCCCCAGATTCCTCAGTCATTTGTGGGTTTGAACTGGACTGTTAGATGTGAAACATCATGGGAAGCTTTCATTTTCAGATGAATTTCCAACCCTAAAAATCTAAACCTGACTTGCAAGTGGTGTATGTAGATCTGAAGCCAAATCAAAACTCCATAAAATTCACTATAATTGTCTCAAAATAGTTGATTTATGCCTCAGTTTTCTTGAGTGAGTTATATCATACCCAGTCTTAACATTCTGAAATCTGAATAGAATTATCAAAGATGCACAAGAAATATGGGTACACATGAAAATAAAGAAATCACAAAGTTGTTTTTTTTCTTAGAAATATATTTTTTAAGAAAACAATATTAACATTAAAAAGAAATGTTTATTATACAGTATAAAATAATTGCTTGAATTCAACTCAGTTCATTTAACAGGAAAAAAAAAAATTTAAAAAGCCTGAGGATTTGTATGAAGCCCCAATTCCTACAGATTTGATTCCTACTGCAATAAACAGTGGGCTTTCCCCACGTCATCCACAGAGCACACAAGCACTTCAAAACCCTCCCTCATCCCCCTACCCAACAAGTTGATGTCCCCTGTCCAGATGTGCTCTAAATACCACCTCAGTATTTGCAGCCCTCCCCCCTGGCCCCGTAGCCACCCTCAGATTCCATCCACCCACCTCTCTCGGCCAAGCACTGTACAAGCCACAACTCGCGCTGCAGGAGCCTCCCCAGTGAATCTCTTGGCTAAAATCAACAGTGGCCAGCCACTGACAAATGTATAAATGGCTGAGGTGTCCTCAGCTGTCTGTCCTCATAAAACCTGCAAGAGTATCTCTTAACTCTGCCATTCATCTGCCAAGGCTGGCAGAAGGGTGCAGAGTTTTAAAAGCTACAGTGGGAGACAAGAACAGGCAATGCAATGACATAAGCTTCACTTTTTCAGGAAACTAAGCTAAAAAAGTTACTGTTCAATGGCAGAATTTAACACTGGCAGATTTTGTTGTAAGAAAATATGCCTGTTCAATAACTATAAATACCCCTAAAACATTTCTAGGGCTTACTATGCATTAATTTTTTTTTTAAATTTCATTTTTACATCATGCCAGCTTAATTACCCTCCAGGTTTGAAAGGCACCCAGTTGACCAGCATTCCGGTATAATTACTCATGGCATTGGTGTGATTTCATCTCCCTTAATACTGACAAGTTTAAAAGAAATGTATTAAGTTAAGAAGAACAAAGATATATATTACATTTGCTAATTGCAAACAATCTCTTATAGCTGCATTTTTTCCCATTGGGATTAAAAAGTGCACGAGTTTAACATGTCTGTACATAAAAACAGTTTAAAACATTAAATATACAAACAGCAAGAGATTTTAAATATTCTGTATCAAATACTATAGGACAATATAATTTACATTTTTTTTACACAAAACATTACACCTGAAATATAACTTTAGATATTACAGAATATAAAAATACATACTTTTTGTTTAAAAAATGAATTTGCAGGTTCTGGCACAAAGTAACACTTAAAAGGCACGTCATATTTTGGCAATCTACATTTGCAATTAACTGTGCAACAATAATAACATGACCTGTAATTAACTTTTTAGAACTGCAAGGCCAAATCATCTCCCTTCTTCCTGGAATGGCCCTATTAATCAGGTAATAGTTAAGTTGGATTGTTTAAGTGTTCTCCAACCCATTTCTGCCATGGCCTGAGCTCTCCAACCCTAATCCAGCAAAATCAGCCCTAGCTCAGCATCTGAAAAGCCACATCAAATGCAAATGGGATTAGTCACACTTCCATAATCTTTGCTGTCTCAGGGTCAGAACACTCAAGCAAAACAGAACCCTAAATGCAAGCTGGGAGCCAAGTTCTGTCCTGCTTTATGTTTGCACCAAAACTAGTAAAGGTAATCAGGGCAGAACTTGGAAACAGAAGCATTGATTTTGATTTTTGATATTATTTTGATTTCAACTACAGCAATGCAAAAGGCACAATGACTCTAGTGAGGCCAGTGGAGACAAATGAAGTCAAACTGATTTAAGACTGCATCAGGAGAACTGTGTATGTTTGCCCTTCCATGTATTTGCAGGACTACCGCTGGAATTTGCATGGGACAAAAATGTGTCTCTAGAGATATATGGCTTATACAGATGTAATTGGGTTGCAGAAGATTTTCAGTTCTTCAAGTTGTTTTTGGACAACTAAAAAGTCAAAAAATTTTCAGTACACTAAAGAAATATTCAATCTAAATCCCTAACCTTAAATGCTCCAAAGTAAGTTGCTTCTTGCGAAGAATCCAGTAGCAATGGGTTTGATACCTGGATACTTATCATTTCTCCGGATTTTAATTTAAAAAATCCCCCTACATTTACAGAATAAAAATGAAATTCTGAATTCCCTGACCAGTATTTGGTGCTTCCTCCCTTCATCAACACATCAAAGCGCCTTATTTTAAGGTTTGTCTTAATCACATAAACCATCAACTGAAGCCCTCTTTTAGTCAAGTTTCCTGAAGTTTCATGATGTCTAAAACAAATATTGGCATAAAGGTAGTAAAATCCATCTTGATTAACAATTAGTTTTCCATCATTGAATGTCATATTTGATAAGTTTGCCTGGCCTTTGTCATGATGCCAGGACGTGAGGTTCACTTTGCGAGTTCCTGGAGATAAAAAAAAAAGAGATTACTTATAAACATTTGACAAACCTCAACATTTAGAAAGCAACTGATATGTTTTTAGAATCAATATCAACTGGAGTTCTGTAGGCTAAAGTGAATATGAAATAATTATGATAAAAATTCCTAAAAAATCTCTTTTCACCATACATTGCCAGATCTTGCTTGGTACTTATAACTGTGCCCTTCCAGCAGAACACCTGCTGGACTATGGTACAAAACAGCTGCTTGGCCTATAGTTTGATTCTGCTAAGCAACCATGCAACAAGCTCTGCACAGGCATTGAATTCCACCTACAACTTTATTCAAGTTACAAATAGTTGATGGGAATGTGAAAAACTTGTTACTAGTCTTTAACATGTAGGTGTTGACAAGGAGTAATTAAAATTTGGAAAAAATGCTCAACTGGCAATTCCCAAAAGAGAAAGCTTATGAAACCTTCCATATTTTTTGTTCTTATGACTGTAGTGGTAGAAAGGTAAACATTTTCATTTGATAGCACCAAAAAGATGGGGAAATGTCAGTACAGTTGTGCATCTTTAGTACTACACACTAAGTTGCCTAGACTTCACACAGCACTTCAAGTATTTATGACAAACTTCCTGATAGGCACAAGCCACTAACATTCTGTTATTCAGGGTAACACCCAGGGCATAACACAACAGATGGGAGGTGGCCAACTTGCCCCCCTAACCACAAGTAATCTTCAGCACACAAGACTGAGTCCACTTGCTCCCTCCCACAGCAGTGGGTTCATGTAGGTACCAGAGAACTTCACACCTCAGCCTCCCAGTGCATCTAAATGCCTGCTTGAAATATTCAGTACCTTATTCTCCCAACATGGAACCAAAATATTCCATCCTTAGCAAGCTTTCCTTGGCACACAGCAGGGCACAGTGCCCTGTCCTCCAAGCATGTACAGAGGCATGCCCCAGGACCCTCCAGGTCTGTGCAGAAAGGGAGGGGAAGTAGGAACAGGGGAATTTGAGAACGATGAATCTCCCCTAACTGCCAAGGGCAAGCAGCTTTTCCATGTGAGAGGAATACTTTAAGAGCAGCCTAGAACAAAAACCTTCTGGCATTCTTTCACAAAGACTTAAGCAAAAGCACTGTCAAAGGCAGATCACAAGTAGCTGCTCCCCTATGGGTCTAGTGCAGCCAGGTAGAAATTATGAAAGCAAAACCAGACAGAGAAGCCAACTTCTCTGCAGTGCCTCAAAAAAGCCATCTGAAACCTATCAATTAACTGGAAGAGACACTAAGATCTTAAGTCTCTTAGTCTGCAATTATTCACCTGCAAAATATACTGAGTTAGGGGTACCAGAGTGCACCTCTGAAGCACCAGGAACAGCTGAGGAAATTACAGAACTTCATCTGCACATCAATAAGTCTGGGCGAAATACTGGCCCATGGAGGGTGGGCTACCTTCAAGATGAGGAGGACAGGCAAGAAATCACTGCCTGAATCAGAGGAGAGGCCCATTAGATACAAGACAGAAATGCACAGAACCTATGATGGAACAGAAAGCCATGCCATGATTGCCTGGTGGCACACTGGGTAGCTGCTAGGCATATTTTATTTTCCTGACAAGTCAACTTTTTAGCTGCCTGTCAAGCTGCAATTTCGAAGAAATCCTCAGTGGGAAGATTTTCTGCTGAAGAAGGGAAAAGAGAGCAAACAGGTGCCACAGTCACTTGTAACTGAGAGAGGGGCTCTGGGTGAATTTTGTTTACACTATTTGGATGTTCAGGGCAACAGGCCAAGAGATGATGGGAGATGACCCTCTCTGTTTTGAGCAGAGGATTTGTACAGATAACTTCTGGAAGTCCCTTCCAAGCTGGATTATAATGCTGTGATCGTGTGTGCTGATGCAGACAGGCATTTTGCCACAATTCAGAGCTCCAGAGGAGGCATGCCACAGCCAGCAGCACAGAACAAAGATGCTCTGGTAGGAGTTAAGCCATGCAACCTGTAATGGGAGGAACAAGCAAGTTCTCAGCACTTCTGGTGGTAACACACCTAGATTTGGAGACAGCAAAACAACCAGTACCCTGAAACACAGGAAGTGCAGGAAACTGGAGCATGTATGTGCCTGATCTGCTGTCCATGAATGTTATGTATCACAAACTCTGACACATAACCCAAGCCATGGGACAGTCAAAAGTGCTGCAATACAGTATCTTCTGGGAAATAATTTACTTTGGAACCATGAAAAAAACAGCACAAGTAAGTCCTGTTGACAGAGAAGGAAGTGGCTGGGGGATAATGAACAAAATAGCCTTCCAGACAGGGCAGAATTCAAGATAATGCACACTTCTTCTCAAAACTGAAGATAAATAAAAACACTATCTTTCTTTTTTGTCATTAATACAAATGAGTTAAATAAAATTAATTAGCAAGAAGGAAGATGATATGAGGGGAACAAAGGAGAAAGGAGCCCTGTTTTGATCATTTGTTTGCATCCTAGTAGCTTTCAGGTATAAATAAAGCCTGAAAAAAGGACCAAAGTACTGTTTGCTCTGAAAAGTCTTTTGGAGGCAAAGGGCAGCTAAGTCAAACCTGCAGCTGTAAATAGCTCAGAATACTACAGCATTTCCTTAGACAGCTAAAGGTATCAATTCACACCCCAAAAGATATATTTAACATTTATATTTATTTCTGTTTGCAATTTTCCCCTTTAAACTGTGACTAATTTCTGTAATCAATTTATAAACCAAAATTCACTGTTTTCATTTAAAACCTAGGTAGCATTTATAGTGAGCTCTGGTAAAAACCAACCAGCAAGCATCCAGCTCTAACCTAAGGCAGCAAACTTAAAAAATACACACAGCAAGCCAAACCACTACAGCTTCTGTGCCAAAGGGTGGGTGGGGACACCACGATCTGAGAAGTGTTATTTTCCCCCCTCCCTTGCACTATCCCCCCAGCTGCAAAAGTCCACAGGCCTGACATTATTGTGAACCAGGTCAAAGCAAAATGTTCTCTCAGAGACACTGCTCAGCACCCCTTCATGAAGGGTGTTCAGTAGAAAACTGCTTAAAATCCTGTTTGACAGTGATGAAGACTTTTTTTTTCCTGGCACTGTTTATTCCAGATGAGTTTGATGACAGTAGAGAACCTTAAAATACTAAGAACATATCTGTCCACTCAGGGATAGCAGAAAACAATTAAGATGGATTTCAGACATGCAGGGTAAAGAATCAGGGAAGGAAAATAGAAATTGCCATTTGCCGTCAGAGAAAACAAGATGGAAGAGAAAAAACTCCTGGCAACCTCTTAGGCAAATTTTTCTTTCTTTAATGCCTGTCACTAATCTCTGTGCTACCCAGCCAAGTGGGTACTGCCTCATGCCAGTGAGCATTATATTAAAGTGCCTCAAAACCAGCAGATTCAGGGTTCCTGCTACCCCTAAGGATGCAGCACCTCACTGCTGCAATGCCCACAAGGGCTGCAGAAGCTGTGCTCATGGATTAACTCCTGGCAATGCTCTTCTGAAAGAGGCAAAAGCCAGAACACAAGGGAGTGTATGCACAGCTCATCACATGGGCAAGGAGTTGCTCTGCAGCAAAAAAAGAACATTTCCCTGGCCATCACCCATAGATGTGCTTTGCCACGCCCTTGAAGGTTAATGCAGCAATGCACAACTGTAAAAATTATCAGCTGCTGTAAATTGCAGTTGTAAAATTACAGTCTACAGCAACATCCAGGTAAGCAGCAAATAAATTCCATACAGAAAAAGGTGGATTTCACAGACTGTAACAGTGACAGACACTCCACTTCTGCAGATAAGTGATCTTAGTTTCTATAACTAGCAAATTAATTGAAACCTTCCAAAGATAAAATGCTAAGGCAAGTTTACTGATACTGAAACCTCTACTATTGACCTATTGTAAAAGTAGGTCAAAGCCAAAATCTGACTAAAATAGAAGATTGTCAGGAGGCATTTAAGCTAACAAGAAAGCTTGTGAAGTTCTGACTGCCATCTGACAAGCTGTTTAAGCTCTCTGCTATAAAGCTCTGGATTGTGGCAATGCCAATGCACTTGAAAGAATCCTACCCCTCCAGGCAAGAAGCTGTACAGAAGTGCTTTGTCTATAAACAGAGCAAGAGCAAGGTATTACTATGCAGACTGCTAAAATCTCAGATTTCAAGTCTCAACACACCATTCCCCTTTGGTTTGGTTAAATAAAACAGAAAAGCAATGTGCATAGCCCAATTAACAATGAGTTCAGCCCTGCAGAATGTATAAATCTTCAGAGAAATAAGACAGTGGTGATCAATGTACCCTTTCTTAAGATCCTCTACCGAACAGCTTCAGAAAAAAATCTGGTTTACTTATACCACACCAACTGTTGAGAATAGAGCATTGAGCATATAGCAAAAAATCTCAACTGACAGTGCCCCAGGGCAAAAACTAAAGCTGTTTTAACATTATCTTAAAATGTCAGGAATGAATCTTCTCCTCTGAAAAGTGTTCCAAGGCAGACTCATGTCTTGTTCCCTGATATTGTACTAGCAAGGATATTCACAAAGCTATCTGAATACTTGTGTGCAGAAAATAAGAGCTCTGGCAAGATAAAAGAATGCCATCCTCTTACCACAGGGGCAGATAAAAGCCACAAGAACAATTCTTTCCCCCTGCTCAGTAGCTTGGGCAATGCCTGTGCTGGTACATGCTTGCATGTATGCATGCATTCTCATGGCTGGTGTCCAGTGGGAGTAAAAAACTCCTGATGGGCCCTACAGGCCAAAGGAAAATGGGAAACTTTAGAGGAGAGCGTGCAATGTGGATCTTCCTTCCTCACCTGAAGACAGCACAAAGGGGCAGGATTTGCCCCTCAAGAGGTTGGTCAAGAAAAGTGGCAATTTGAAATGGAGGCCATTTCAAATCAGCACTAGGCTGACACAAAGGGAAGCAATCCTCCTTTTACCACTACTCCTGCTGCCTCCAAAATCCTTTAATGAATCCAATTTATTCCCACTATCAAAAGCCATTTCTGAAGTCCCAGTCTGTTGCTGTTTTGCTGAAGTATCTTCATATACTTTACTTTCAAAACATTTATATTAGTATTGGAAGTATTCACTTAAAAATCAAACTTACCAGATGGAATATTCTTATCATCAATAATGAGATGGGCAAATGGCTGCTTCTCAGGTTTGTTCCTTTTGTACAGTTCAAGTCCTAATGCCTCCATTGCAGCTAGAGATAAAAAAATTGGATTATCCCAAAAAGACAAGCTGAGTGGAATTAAAATATTGCTTATTCATAAACCAATACTTACCTTTTTCTGGTCTTGGTGGCGTTCTTCCCATAGCACGTTGGACTTCCTAAAATGAGATGGAGACATTGCTTTGATGTTTCCTTATTTTTGTAACAATGTTTCGTTTGCACACTTACAATACTCTGTGCACGTATCTGGGGACACTGTTCCACCTGCAGCACATTCAGATGTCTTGGATATGAATCATGTAAATATGATAATTTATGTAACAGGCACACACAATCAAATTGCAACTAGTAATTTGGTAATTCTAATAAAGGTGGATAGAAATGCTAGTATCTATGATCACTGCATGATTTATTGTAGTGGTGACAGCACATTTAAAGCCTTTTCTACTTACTGTACTTGGAATATTTCTCTAAGTATAATGGAACAATGATTGACAAGAAAGCATCACATCAAACAATGGAATTTATTAACTGATTTAATTACTTGGAGCCTAAAGGCAAAGAAAGAGGCATTTCTATACAGGAACTAGTGCGTAATCACTCTAATAACTAAGGATAGCTAAACTCTGAACTTCACTTGTGATGAGGTGAATGAAAACCTCCATGCCTCACCAGTGGCCAACAACAGGGAAGGCTATAAGGCTTTACAATCAAGGCTCACTTCCAACAAAGTATGCAGGAACTGAAGGATTAAGTATCATCCATACTGCACCAAAGGGACTGGGTACCAGACTTTGAAAGTATGTAATTCTTAGCTAAATTTAAACATGAAAGAGAACTATGCCACCCAGACCCAAGAACAGCACAAAATGCAGGCATCAGGCACCACAAAAAGCTTTGCTTTTAATCATTCACACCTGTATTCCTCTTGAAAAAAAGATACGAACAGCAGATTTCAAAATTTAAGCAGCCTGTTCATGTTTCAAGCCTAGACTGAGTCTTAGTATTAAGTTCAACCCTCAGCTGTCTCCCTTTTCCCCATGACTATCTGTTTTCTAAAAAAAATAGGGGTAATATGTTTGCTATTCTGAATACCTCATACCATGGAGCTGTCGAGAAGATGTTTAGTAAAAGGAAACATTTTGCTGAAGATAGCAAGTCATGTCCTCTTTGAACGTAGGAGCGGTCCTTTATTTCATCTTTATGCCACGCACACTGCTGTTTGCCTAATTCAATCCATGTATATGAAATACATCTCAGATTTGGCCACATCAGCAAAGTCCCACTGTGCTCTCAATCACTGGGGTGTTTCAGAATTTGAAATTCTGCTCTGAAAACACCTGAAGTCCTGCTTTTATGTAGTTTTGCAACCACGGTAAAATATGTAGTGCCTTGGCTGGCGCATTTATTACTCTCACTTTCTCCTTTCAGTAGGTGTTTAAATGTTAAACCAAAATGAAAAGCCACAGCAGTGTGGAAGCTGTAGTATGACTATCAAAGCATAATACTTCAGCTGAGATATGCTGATTTCATAGATAAGAATCATGAAGATGCTTTTTGCTGTAAAGATGAGAAGAAAAGCAGAAGAATCTCAACTTCAAAAGCAGCAAAACTCGCATCCACTTCCCGCACTTACATTCACTTTGCTTCTCTGATCTTCCTACATCAGTGTCAGTTCTAGGAGCACAAAAATGAAGTTCAATTCTAGGAACTGCATGTCAGCATCAGCCACTAGCCACACTTGAGTAGGAAACTGGAAGATGACACGAGAATGCAAGTACCAGGTACCGTGAAAAATGACAAAAGTCTCTGAAGAGAACAGGATGGAAGGCAAGAAGAGCCTGGGAGATGGAGCACACTCCCAGAGATCATTGCAGCACACCTATCCCAACCCCTTTTCCCTTGAAGGAGAGACATGTTTGTCTTCTTGCTTTCTTAATGGAAACTTCTCAGATGTGAAGTTTGTTTTAATATCCTTTCCTTTCCTTTGGGAGGATGTGATAGTGTCCTTGCCTGGAAAGCCTACTGAGCAGATCCATAAAGAATCATGTACATTTTAATCTCCTACTATCTAGATTTGGTACTAAAAGAAAAAAGAAAAATCCCATGATAATTGATAATTGCTCAGCCCTTGAAAGCCCTGAATTGGTTGCTTGCTATTCTAGTTTTAACTTACATTTTTCTTTGGAGCATTCAGTTCTGCTTCTGCACATTTCCAAAGATGCTCTAGCTTAAGCAGCTGAATACCTCATCTTCTGAAACCCAGCAGCCTGACTCAGCTCATCTTCCACACAGAATGGCTCTGGTCCTCATGAAATCAGTCTGAGCTGCTCTCCTTCTAACTGGTGGTGGTGCTGTTCCTCTGCAGCTCCACTACTCAGTAAGCAGGACAGTACCCAGGAGGACTTGGGTCCACAACTCTCCTTGTCTGGAATTCATGATTAGCTCAACTGGTTAGATCATGGCACTAACAATGCCAAGGCTGGGGGGTTTGAGCCAATTGTTCATTGGCTCTTCTGTGAGCCTATCACTGGATCAGAAGTGGCTAGACTGTGGCCAGAAAAAATCCTCCAGCAGCTCTCTAAGCTCCGGACTAGTGTCACGTTCTTTACTTGATTCTGACCAGCCTCATGAAAGTTTGATATTCTTTCAGTTATGTTGCCCCAGCTTCCAAAATGAAGACAAAACACATGAATTGGTCCCTAGAAAATAGATATGGAGTTGTAGGTTTCCTCCCAAAGAGTAAGCAGTTAAACACTTCTTGTTTTCTTAAATTGATGTTCATATAGTTCCAAGGTGCTGACACACAACCTACCTTAGAAAAGCATTTAACTATGTATTTGCTTCTGACCATGAAGGACATTTTTCAGTGGATGTTTGAAGATAGCCTCTTAATGGGATTATAAAATCCCCTGGTATTCTTACTGCAAGGAATTAAGAGCTGTGATTTCTCAAATCACTGAAGTATGAACTGCATTTTTTAGCTCCTGAATGTTCTTAGCTGTCTCATACTTACTCACAATGTAGAGGCTCATTAAGGAGGCAGAAACAGCTCAACAGAACCCGTGACTAAGACACCGCTATAATGGCATGAAAACTGCTGACAAAACATTACCAGCAACTTCTCCTAAGACTGCCATCCACAGAAACGTATGTGATACCAAGCTGTTCAGTTATTTTTAGCAGAACTGTACACAAAAATCACCCCACTCTTAATCTTATGACAAGCTGCACTTGTACACCTTTGTCATTTGCTCACTGCCCACCAAGTCAACTCTGTAGGCCTGCTTCCCACATTCCAACCTCCTCCACACACTCACTGTTTAAACAACAGACAAGGAGTTAGTCACAAAAATGAAAAACATGTCTTCCCTTCATCAAAAAAAAAAAAAATTAGGAGGCCACTAAGAAGCTCCAAAACTTTCTCATTTTAAAGCTAAAAATCATGTTTTAAGGGCCTGGAAAGTTGGGAACTGCTCTCTACCTCATCCACAGCAGGTTGCAAAAATACCTGTTGCTCTTGAACTTCTGTCCAAAGCTAAGGATGCAGAGACAAAGCTACACCTGAAGACATGACATTTGTGAAAGGTTTTTAGTCTCCTTTAGCTTTTATCTAAATATCTCAGTATCTACTTTGAACAGCTCTAAGTAGCCTTTAGAGAACAATGAGAAGAGAACTTCTGGACACTCACTTATTGCTTCAGATGTGATCTTAAAGCTTCTTTAAGCACTTGACTCTTTTATTACCAAGGGCTTTAAGTACAGCTGATACCAGGAAGAAGTATCTGATTCTCTTGCCGGAAATTCAGCAATTTGAAGAATGCTAATCAGGAAGGAAGTAAAATAAAAAGTACATGAACCTATATTCATCAGACTGTGGTTTAGAGACCAGCAATAAAACCTCTCTCCAAATGAGTAGTCTACTGCTTGCAGAAAAAAAAAAAAAGAAAAAAAAAAAAAAGGCATGTAAGACTGTAGGATGGAAACCTACAAAATTGTAGGTGAAATTTTAACAACTTACAGCAATCACTTGTGAAACCTTTACTTGGTCCATAACTATGTGCTCTTTAAATGTCTGCTAAGTATATAGATCTCTTTATAAATGCTGCCCTGGAGGTCTAGCAAAGCACTCCACTGCCATGTGGGAGAACAGCTTACGCCTGAACTCCACAAGCAGCTAGAGCCTGGGAGCACTGCCAAGCAAAGTTACTTATGGACTGACCCAAGATATGTTTGTAGTCCTTCCTACTTCAGGCTCATAACAGACTTCATAAGGACTGTGGTTAGAGCATCTGGACTGCCAAAAGCTTTTTAGGGTTACATGGAAAAAAATTAAGCAAACAGACTGGTAGGAAAGTATATTATTTGTCTGCTTGAAAGTTTATATGCAATATTGAAAATACTCTCTCTACTTAGTAAGCTGCGCCTTAAGCAGAATTTTTATCGCAGAATATGTTAAGGAATCAATCATTGATTCTGATTAAAAGAAAAAAACTACTACTTTTTCAGGAGACAAGTATTTCTAGACTGGACCTCGCAGCTCTACTACACTGGTTTTCATAAGAGCACTTCCACTTTCAACATCAATCTCTGCTTTACATTTAAGCACTCTGTCTACAGGTGTGCAAAGAAAACCGGTGAGAACTGGCACAGGAAGCTAGAAGCTGTAACCAGACCATAAACCTGAGCAAAAGAAATTTGTCTATTTTCATTTCCTGAACAGCTCGAATTGCAGAAGACAATATATTGAAAAATCAAAAAAACATAAATGGTATTTTGAAATGTTCCATTTTAGTCACTTAGCATGCTACCAGATCAAATAAGGATACTGGTTCTTAAAACACACGTAAGTTAGATTCTCTAGATTCTCCTTAAGGAAAGTGAAGAAAGCACAAGGAACAGGAAACCTCCTTCAAGTCCCATTAGCTGGATCCACACACAAAGGAGTGTGAGCAACTGCAAGTAAATTACAGCTGCAGCTCTGCTCTTCATTGTTGCAGGGTGACTGAAAGGCAGAATTTACAGATGATGATAAAGTATAATTCTGCCTTGACACTGTTACTTTCACTTCTCACATGTACCGAATAGATGTAAAAAGCCTCAGGTCACAACCTTCCTATCTATTTCTTTCTCTGTCTTTGATATAAGATGACAAAGCATCCAGACCACTGGTGCAACTGCTTAATAAACTCCACTGCATTCAAAGGAAATTCAGAGTCTAATTACTTTGGCAAGGGAAATTTTATTGTTCTCAAACTAATGGTGATCAGCCAAAAAAGTTATCCCTACTCACTACTTATCCTGGCCACGGACATTGCAGCATTTAACCTCCATCCAGACTGGCAGGATATAAAGCCTCAGCTAAAGCCAGTGCCTTTGTTGAGTAACCAGCAGCAAATGACCAGAACACAGGGCTCCCCATTGACTTACTGTAACAAGCTCCATCCTCTGTCATGAGTGAAGGAGCAGCCCAGCACACAGCACATACGTAAGTGCAGTGTGAGAGGCTCTATAAAATGCAGGAGAAAAGAACTAATCCTACAGACACAACCCTTTGTTTCCCCCTTAAGCTCTTGAAGGAGGTGGCTAGCAAAATGGACAAGTCATGGACTCCTATGTCTCTCTGTGTTTTGTTCACAAAAAGATCTGTCACTTAGAGTTAAAACCAAACATCACATTAGCACAATTCAAATGCTGCGAATTTAACTCAAGTACAGTTCATGCTAAAGTACATGTGAGTTCAGCTCAAATCTAATGTAGCATCCTTAATGAAAAACTGCCAGTCCTATGAAAATGTGAGGCAGTAAAGTTGCAATGGGCCTGATAAACCAGAAAAACCAAATACCATAGCAGACATCCATCTGTTACACAGCCCATAATTAGCACTAAACACTATCATGAACACAAAAAGAGACCAAAGGCAGTAACTGCAGTAAAAGGGGATTGTGGCATATTTCTAGCTTGCATAGGCTTCTTCATTAGGGCTGACTTCTTTAGTCATTTGTGTCTGGGAACAACCTGTCATTCTCAATTCCTGACAAAGACCACCCAGTTATCATGCTATGGCCAAGTAGGTCTTCTGCCAGTGTGAGAATGGCCTGCACAGAACACAGATCTGGCAAAGTGAGCAAAACCAAAGCAGGAACTGAGCCTCATTTTGGACTCCAGAGTAAGAAACAAGAGCAAATGAGAGCAAATGCCATCTCCTTTTCCTTCAGGCAATATTTTCCTTGCTGATGATCTTGACTTAAGAGAATCTTGTTTGGAAGATTTCCTTGAAAAGAATGTGGAACTGACACTTGTTATGAGCATCTGGAAAACCTATACAAATATCAGCACAAATTACTACTGTTCAGGCCCATCCAAATGGCAGAATGGCTAATCAACTAACTTCAGTTTTCTTAATACAACTTCATGTCTTTCTTTCTTAAAAGAAAAATTAAGTAAGTAAAATATGCTTGAATACAGAATTGTTAGCCACTACAAGATTCCTCAGCAAACACAATACAATCCTGGATAAAACATAAGGTGTTACTCAAACACCAGAAAATAATTTATATAACTTACCTCTGAATACAGATTTCAGAAAAATTGTTTTAATTTCAACAGGACCATGAAATAAAGAAACACATTGTCTGTGCCACTTACCCTCTGCACAGCCCTTTGGAGAGCCTGTTTCACACTTCTACAGGATTCTGGCATTAACTTCGCTTCTTGACTTTCAAAGGAGGCATCATGCAAATCTGTACTTTCTTGGTGTCCAAAAAGTGTTCTGACACAGTGTGCATGTTCTTTTGAAATTCTAGTAGGGTCCATCTGAAACAAAAACATAAGCACAACCACTAAGTGCTAGAGACACTTTTCAACCATCTGAAAGTTTGGCCCCTGGCTAAGTTTGTTACCTAAATTCTCATTATAAACAGTGTAGAGAGAAAAAGTTCCCAACATCAGGGTTTATTTCACCCAACAAACATGTGAGATAGAAGAATGAATTATCTTCTGGTGCTGCCTATTTCATTAGCTTAGACTAGACATGTGACTTTCAAAAGTTAAAGATAAATCCCATTCTTATGGTAAAGTCAATAATTTTGAATTCCATACCTCAACCACTCAGGGAAATATCACAGTTATTTTAGCAGGAAACATACACAATTATCCTACCTCAAAAAGCTATTGTTTGTAAGATGACACAAGAATGTCAAATAGAGAAAACTGGGGAAAGTATGTGTGTGTGTGTGTATAGCACATCATTTTCAAGAGGAGACACAGAAGTTATCTCTGAAACCATTTTATCACTGAAGCTGTCAGTCAGCTATCACTGAAACTGTTTTATGGATGTGCTCATTGTGGATAGAATTTACTTTCTTTACAGGGCTGTGCTTTGGATTTGTGACCAAAACAGTGCTGGTAACACAGGGCTGTGTTTGTTACAGCTGAGCAGGGCTGACACTGAGTCAGGGCCTTTCTGCCTCCCAGCCCACCCCACCAGAGAGAGGGCTGGGGGTGCACAAGGAGCTGGGACAGGACACAGCCTGGACAGCTGACCAGAAGTGGCCAAAGGGATATCCTAGACCATATGGCATCATGCTTAGTATATAAAGGTAAGGGAAGAAAGAGGAAAGGGGAGACATTTGGAATGATGGCATTTGTCTTCCCAAGTCACTTTATGTGTGGTAGAGCCCTGCTGTCCTAAGGATGGCTAAATACCTGCCTTCATATTCAGCTTCCTTTGCATGTGCAGCTTTTTCTTTATTTTTTAAATTTTCTTTATCTCAACCTGTGAGTTCTCACTTTTACTCTTCCAATTCTCTCCAGAATCCCACCAGGGAGTGAGCAGCTGTCTGAGACTTAGTTGCCAGCTGGGATTAAGCCATGACAGTGGCAGGAGATATTGCTGTGTGAAACAGTCACAAAGATGGCAAGACAGCAAAAGTTAAAGACCAAAAAATGATTAAACTGCACAAGACATCTCTGCATCATTGGACAAGGACTGGTAAGTTTAGAGTATCTGCAAGACATTTTTATCAATCAGTCTTTGTGACTGAATCAAGTATATTTTTAAAACCTGCATTCTATCTTTTAGATAAATTGGAAGATAATATAAATAATAATCCTTGGATTAGCATTGTACCTTGACAGAATTTATTGCACAAAAACTAATTAAACCATTTCACCTTTTTTTTCTCCACATACTCCAAATCCTTTACACTGAAGAGATTAACAACTATCTTTCGGAGATGGCCTAGGACTCTCAGAAATTGTTCTCAACTCACATTTATTCTGCTTTTACTTCAGGCTTAAAGAAGGGTTTATGCACCCAAACTCTTGTCTAGGTTCTCTAACTGCATCAGTTAGGCCTATTGACGAACATTTACTTCTGTCTTTCTTAATTAGAAAAAAAACCACCTTTACCTGATAATTACAAAAGGTTATTTGTAATTGCAATGCAGAAATATCAAGACATTATGGACAGTGCCTGGTGTTCAGTTTCCTTTAACAGAGAGCTCAACAAAACAGCATATCAAAAGGAAGTTTATCACAACAACCTGAGTGAATCAAGCATATCATTTGTTCACAGAACATGAATCCAACTCCCTAACCCCCCACCAAAAAAATTAGTTAACTTGAAAGTGTAAGGTCAGGATTACAGAGCTGAATTAAAGTCTACACCACCCAGGCAGCCACCCAATAGTAACACACAGCAGAGAGACATTAATTGCACAGACAGCAGTACCAAATGCTGCCTCCTCCATCACCATCCTTCTGCTCAAGTCTCCAGATGGAAAGCTCTTTGCTCAATTCATTCAGACCAGTATCAGATCCTGCAACCTGGTTCAGCTGTCTCAGTCATCCCTGCAGATTTGGAATGAAACAGGTCACAGAAGGTTCACCTGAAGATTATAAAATGCCACAGCTTTGAGCAGAGGGGTAGTGATGAATTACAGAATGACTTGGAGGCAGTAACATCTTCCTGTGATGGCCTGACACAGCTGAATCCCCAAAGAAAATCTGTGTATAGCCATTGCAGCTCTGTGAATTAAGTGCTAAAAACCTACACTAATGTCTTCTGAAGTCAGCTAGTGCAGTGCAGCCTCATTAACTGCATAAGGAGATCTAAACCAGCATCTCTCTGCTCTCACCCCCTTCACCACAGAATTTAATTCCTGGATTTCAGTCTCCTCTTCAAAATCAGTAACCAGGGAGGAATTTTTGCTGGCCTAATTTCCTTTAAGATTAGTTCCCCAAAACCAAGTCACTCCAGATACATCAGATAAGCATCAGAGTCAGTACAGGGATAGGCATAAGAATGAAATATCAGGAAGGCAGCACTAGCTTTAACTGACTGTAAAACTGCACTCTTCAAGCATCTCTCACACTATGTTCCACTTGCATTCAAAACCCAGAAAATCAACTAAAATAAACTAAAAATAATGAAAAAGAAATAAAATAAAATAAAAAGAAATAATTAAAAAAAGAGAAGCACAAAATGTTTCCCAACAGCTGCTAAAAGGCAGCTAATCCAGAATGACATGGGTTGGAAGGTACCTTTGGAACTCTCTAGTCCAGCTCACTGATTGAAGCAGTGCCAACTTGTAACTTAGGCCAGGTGGGTTAAGGCCTTTTCTAGACAAGCTTTGGGGAATGTCCATCAAGGAAGACTTTGTCCAGCTTCTCTGGACAAACTGTCCTAAAACTTCACTACTTCTAGTGTGTAAAAAAAACCTTGGGTTTTATATCCTTGCTGCAATTTATGACTGTGCCTCTTGTTTTTGCTGCACACTTCTGAAGAGCCTGTCTGTCTTCAGGTAGCTAAAAACAGTGATTAGCATCCCTCACCTTAGTCTGTTCTTTGTCAAAGAATCCAGCTCTCCATTCTTTGATACATTATGGCTCCTACCTGTCACAGTGGTTTTCTGCTGGACACCTTCCAGTTTGTTGATATACTTCTGGTACCGAGGGACCCAGAATAGGACCTGTTATTTCAAATGTAACCTCTCATGGTGGGATCGTTAGAGACCTGACTGATGTCTCTTAACAGGATCTGGATATCTGAGTCTTCTTCCCCCTACACAAATCACAGAATAGAACACAGAAAGCTACAGCAAATAACTGCCAATAAATACTAATTTGTATCAGTAGTTCTACTAGACAGAGACTAGTTTTGGATTTATTAAAACACATCTTCTGAATTACAGGCAATAAAACTAGGTTTTATAGCACAAAGATCATGAAATTTGCAAAGGCCTGAGTGCCCAGCATGACAAATCATGCCAGCATAGACTCATTGCTATTAGCAATCATTCAAATGTGTCACACAATACTATATCACAACAGTAACAGCAAATTGCACAGAATCCCTTGCTCAGTTTACAGTTTATCTGCTCAAGGCTCAAGACAGAAATCCAGCATCTCTGCACCTACAGGTGAAAGATTGAAGGCTTAATGGAAATACTGCAGCTGACAGTTTCAGCAACTTGGAGATGCACAGCCCACTCTGACAAAAACTGCAAGTCGCCAGAGTTACTGTTTGATAAGGGGAAACCCTGATCTTGGGACTACCTAACCCACCTGTTGCCCTCACCTTTTCCAAAGAATACCCTCAAGAATAGTCTTCACCACATTTAACTACGAAATTCAACTCACTTGCCTGAAAAGGACTTCTCAGAAATCCAGCATCGTAAGTCTTTACAGAGAACAGGCACTGAACTGCCAAGGCTGTAAACAAGCACTACCAAGCACTGAGATCAAAACTGGGGAAGTAGTGATGCACAGAAAAACTTCCAAGGACATGTTTTGAGAAGAACTTCTAAAGAACGAGAGAATTATGATAAAATACCAGAAGCAGCTTGCTAACTTGCAGGGCAGGGCACCTTCAGCAAAAAGTCCTAAAGATTTAATATCTGGAAGAAATACCAAGATGCAAATACAAATAAAGGAGAAAGCTTTATAAAGTGTGAAGTATCCTAAATACCCTAGAGGAATTAAACTGAAGAGAGAAGTGTAC
The DNA here is from genome assembly GCA_013397555.1 of Urocynchramus pylzowi. Taxonomy (NCBI): domain Eukaryota; kingdom Metazoa; phylum Chordata; class Aves; order Passeriformes; family Fringillidae; genus Urocynchramus; species Urocynchramus pylzowi. Next base: position 1,749,604 of record VZRH01004719.1, on the reverse strand, counting down.
AGCTTATTTTTTAATATCTGCTTTGCCTGACCTTGGAATCAGGTCAGACTGTTCAGTGCCCCCTGGTTTTCAGCACCTCTCATCGTTCTAGTTTCATTTCTGGACTCTATTCAGCCACTTCAGGGCAGCCAAAATGAACTCCAGCATCATGGGTGAGACTAAATTAACTTAGAGAATTAAGAACCAATATTCTGATGTAAAAAAAAAAAAAAAAACACCTCAGTTTGGTTTTAAAAGATACAATATATTCCACCCACCTTCACTATTAAATTTTGCATCAATTATGCACTCTTACAATATTGCATAAATACTCCTTACAATAAATGTTTAAAATCTATACTCGTACTTCTTTTGAAACTTAAACCACTTTCCAGACTATCTAATATCACTTTGCACTGCATGACCTTTCTTAAGCACCAAGAAAGGGTTCTTTCAGGCTTCTGGAAGATGTTAATAATCCCCAGCAAGCTGTTTTTTCTGTTAGCCACAATGCTCACAAAACTTCAGATGAAGTCTGAAAGGTGATCGTTTGAAAACATACCACAAGAATTCCACATAAGCATGAAATGACAATAAAAACTGGGCTTCCAGGTCACCATTTATCCAACTGTGAACTCTTCAATCTGGTAGAATATTGAAATTTGTACAGCATATTTTTTAATGGGAAAAGTGCACACTCTTGGAGGTCTAGCTTAAACTGTGGGCGTTAGACACCAGCCACCACATTTCATTTTGAGCATGTTCAATTTGCTTCACTACCCTCCAGCTCAGTCAGTGTTAGACCACATTCCTACCCTTTTGAGATCTAAGTGCACTAAGGAAATGGGCCAGAATGAAAAGGCTTAAAAGCTAAGCTTTTGGAGACTATACCTCAGCATTTATCAGTCAAAGTTAAAGAAAATACCTCTCTCACCTTGTGCTGTGCATGCGTCTCTATTGAGTGATGACCTCCAGCTGCTCTGAGTACCTTTAAAATTTTCATGGCACTTTTATAGATAATGAGAAAATATTCCTCAAAGTACGGGCAAAATAAATGCTTAAGACCAATACCCTTTTTTATTGTTTAATTTCTTGGATTCAGTACACTGCACAGGATAGACCAAAAAGCAAGGATAAAACATGCTAATGTTTTTACATTTCAGTACACCATTATGAGAATACTGGTAAAATTCAAACTTGTTGCTTTTTTTTCTTTCTTTTTCGACACACCAGCTCATTGTCTCACTTGCATGGCACTGCATTATTTCTTGGCCACAAACATGTGTTTACCCGTGAAAACCTAGTGTCAGTCTTAGTTATGCGTCTTGTGAAATTCCAAATGCTCAAGCCACAAAATAAACAAAATTAAGGAAAAACCATAACCTCAACTATTGTCTCAGCTTATACTATGTCATGATCCAGCCCAAATGATTTTATGCGAATACAGACAAAATGTGAGCGGTAAAACTGAGTCAGAGTTTACTCAGACTCTTAGATAAGGTTTTAAAGAGCTTCTAAGATATATAATTTCTTAATATCAGCCTATACAGTCAATTTTTTCTAATTCACATTTGCTTAATTTACCAAGCAAACAATTCAAATCTTTTCATGCTCAGCTTCTACTACTAACGCCTCATTATTTCAACAAAATTAATTAAAAATAATTAAGTTCTGTTATTAAAGTACAAACTTAGATAGTTGAAATTTACACTGAAAAGGCCAAATTGAAGTAGCTTATTAAAATCAAACTTCACAGAAATCTTTTCAAAAGAAAGAGGTCTGATCATGTCCCATTTAAATAAAATAAATCTCTAATAGCATGAATACGAATTAACTGCTGCAGGACCTACTATGCTTTTCTATCTATCTTATTTCACAATTAGAGATGGTGAACAAATATGAATTATCATACTCCTTATAGCGAATTATGTACTTAATTCAAGAGTACACTTAGTATTCTATTTTCCATTGATGACATTTTCTCCATTAAAATTTTTTAGGCAATGACTTCAGTCAAGCCTACATTGAGTTATATCACCTCTTCTGGATTTTTTGGAAATTCAAATTTATTAAAGCCTCCATTCAATAGCACTACTTCAAATCTACAAGAACAAGAAACTAGCAAGAGAATTAAGCTGTCAAATGTAGAGTTACACCTGAATCATGCCATTTTTAAAATCAAGGAAGCAGAAGAAAAATAGCCACTATGATTCTTTTCACCCTTTGTTAGGTGCGACTGCCACAGTTAGGCACACATGATACCCTGACATGTACCTATCAAGAAGAGTCTTCTATAAGGGGGTACACTTTGATTACTTGTTTTGATTGCAATGGCTCTTGAGCCCCCTAATGAATGTATAGCTGTGCATCTCTGAGCTATGTTTTGACAAGAATGTCTTCTCAGGTTCATGAACATCTGGAGTGAAAAACATTCCCCTGTCACAAGTTGAAGCAGGCATTAATTTATTTCACTGTCAAGCAAACAAGTAGCTTTAAGCTACTTTACAATGAGTTCCAGAAATTAGATGCCACTCTTCTGAAATATACAAGTTATGATTAACTAAGTGCTGTACTGCCGTTACATTTTATTTTTCAAAAAACGGAAAACACAAAGCCATTGCCAGTAAGAAAATATGAATTAGTCTGCATATTAAATTATCAGCAGCCTTACTGTATATTTGACAGTCACTCATCTGATGAAGTGGGTATACACTTGTGCAACACCTGCTTTCAGAGTGCACTTAGTTAAGAAATCCAGCCTGGTACCTCAAGATCAAGTGCCTCTACCTAGAAAGTAAACCGAAAGAAACAGGTTTCCAGTCTCTGCCGACTTCAAATGAAAAGTACACACAACAGAAGCACCACTTCCACGACGGCAGTCAGACCCACATCAACAGAACTAGCTAGCATCTGACAATAAAGCCAAGCAGAAATCTAACACCTATTCCTGAGAACCAACTAGCTGGCAGCTCCCCACTTCCTCCGAGAGGGCTCAGCTTTGCAGGCTAAGAAGAGATGCAGCAGCGAGGGAATCCAGGCAGCCGAGCCATTTCCAAGAAGCAGACTCCTCTTCTCTCCGAAAGCCCAACCGCTCATCACCTTATCTGCCCCCACAGCGATAACCTCCCCGCGCTCCTCTCGGCACGCACCGCTGCCTCTTCTGAGGCATCCCGGCACACTTGAGGCCTGGCAGGTGAGGTGTGGCACTCTCCCAGAAATCCCCAGAATCCCAGCAAAAGCTCCTGAGCTACGGCAGGCACCTCTGGCCGATGCCCACGTGCACACAGCCCCAGCTCCTCTGCAGCGCCCCTACGCAGCCCGAGTGACAAACCATGACGAGTGATGTTGCATGACGATCTTTTTTGTCCTTAAAGCCATTTCTTCTGCTGGGAAACATTTAAGGCAGCCAAAGACCTCAGCTATGTCACAGAATCACAGATTATGAGGAGTTGGAAGGGACCATCAAGAATCATCGAGTCCAACTCCTGACCCCACAGAGCACCATCTCCAAAAATCCCACCATGTGCCTGAGAGTATTGCCCAAACACTTTGAGAACTCTGTCAGGCTTGGTGCTGTGACCACTTCCCTGGGAAGCCTGTTCCAGTTCCCAATCACCCCCCGGATGAAGAACTTTGTCTAATACCCAATGCCAAAATTCTCTCTAGTGGAAAACCGAAAGCCGACCATTAAAAACCAAAGCCCTGCCAAGACTTCAGGTGAAGGATCATGACTAAACTCTTTCTCGAGTCAGGGAACCCCTCACGTTGAACCTCGCGGCGATGCCCTGTACCCCAAAATGCACCCGATACCTGGGGCGCTACCTGGAACCCCTCGTACTGAGCAGCTCCAGGGATCAGGGGACAGCACACGCTGGACGGGGCACTGGGAGCCCACTGGCCCGACCCCTCTCAGAAATGAATCAACTACAGAGACAGATAAGTGTGTTCTAAAACTTTTTTGGTTTTTTGTTTTGTTGTTTTTTAATTTATCCCCTCGATCGCACCGACACGAGGGCCTCGCCCTCTTCTGCAGAGTGCGAGGCGGCCGCACTTGCCTCAGCGGGAAGCGCCCGCGCCAGTTCCCGCTTACCTGAGCTCGGAAGTAGAGGAAGAGGGCGACGCTGCAGACCACCTGCCCCAGCCCCAGGAGGACGAGGGCGGCGAGCAGGGAGCGGGACGCGGGCGGCGGGTGCGGGTGCGCGGGCGGCGGG
>VZRH01004719.1:1685504-1745345 GCA_013397555.1 Urocynchramus pylzowi | reverse complement strand
CGCCCCGCGCAGCGGAGCCCCGCGCTCCGCGCCTCCGGGGCTGAGCACCGCGCGGGCAGCTCTGCCCCCGCCGCCTCCGCCCCCTCCTCACCATTGCCCCGCTCAGGTTTGCGCTCCACCCGTGCGGCCCCGTCAGCCGGGGCTTCCCTGGGCCCCTTGTTGCATCTGCTGGGCCCCTTTCCCCTAAATCGCCGGTATCTGAAGTCTGCGTGCACCTCGGGTGCACATCCCCTGGCCCCTTTGGTGGGTCCGAGCCCTCAGGGGGCCAAAGGCCTGCGAACCCCTCCCAGTCTCACTCGCTCCCCACTCAAGCCAGGCTAAAATGACACGAGTGCTGTTGACTTGCACTGTCCAAAGAAGCAAGGCAGCTCACAATCGTGTTAAAGGAATGGGTAAAAGACATGGCAGAGGTGTGCTGGCACCTGGCTGCCAGTGAAACCAGCTCAGAGCCTCCTCATCTCCCACATGCAGCCAGGCTGTTAGAGACACATTTCTGAGCCCTTGGTTAGGAACATCTGGTGTTCTCCATGTCTCAGCTTACATTCAATACCAAAACCTCTTCTTTGTAAAGCCATGCTACAGTTGTAGCCGTTTTCTCTCTCATGGTCCTCTCGGGGTCCTATTCAGGCCAGATATAAAAGTGAGTTGAAGTCCAGCTCAGGCTTTGAGGAACATGGGAGAATGACACAGATCCACCTTGCAGGTCACCTTGTCTGTAGAAAAAAGTCTGTATTTCAACTCAAATACGTGACACAATATCCTGTTTAGGTCTCTCTAATCTAAGAAACTGAGAAAATTTTACCTTTCAGAGAGGTTGACAAAGCCCTACGTAATTGTGAGCTCCAACAAAGTAAAGGAAACTGGAACTCGCCAAACCACCATGCAACAAATTGCTATCAAAAGAAACTGATGTTTAGCACTGAACCCAAATAGTGCAATGGCAATTCCTTCACCAACAAGACAACACCTGAGAAATTATGATGAGGGGATCTGCATCTCAGCATCACCCACCACAAAGTCATTGCGAGGAGTACCCCAGCCTTGAATATCTGCCACTATTTCTTCTTTGTAAATGCTTACTTTTATTCTTGGAAACGTTGGGAGCATTGTGGTCTGTAGTCCAATTGGAGGAAGTGTTCCTGTAACTGTGTCTCAACTTCTCTAGAAAAAAAAAACAAAAAAAAAAAAGACAAAAAAGCCACCATCACCTGTAAAATAACAATGAAAATAACCTCACATTAGAGTGAGCTGCACCCTCCTAAATCAATTTTACATTTGTCGACAAAAACAATTATTTCAGAAAGAATTTATTAAAAGGTACAAATGGGTTTTTTTAAGGGTCTACATAGTTTTTAAAATCCAGTCACCAATTAGTTATTGAACAATTGATAAAGAAGACGTTAGGATAGTATCAGTGATGCCAGCACATGATTTTTTATGCTTTCCTATGAGAAGGAACTCAAGAAAGACCTTTGCTTTTTCACCCTAGAATTCAAATTTTGTCCTAATGGCGATGAAAAAAGTTTATGTCACTCTTGCCACTTCTCTAAGGTGCTCTTCTAGATTCCTGCAGAAGGAAACGTAAGGAGACTGTCAGTGAAGAGCTATGAGGATCTGCAGACACCATCTTTAAATAATTTGTCACACGTGAAAACAACTTTCTCCGGACCAACATGCTTCCTCTAGGATTGCTGCTTCATTAACATCTTCTCTACTGGCTTCATTAACTATCCTCTCTACCCTCTTTAGTGCTGCCATCATATGCTACACCAGGGAACCATTACTGCTGCCCCTATGCCTAAGTCTCTTATATGTGCCAGTGTCTTGACATTGAATAATCAAGCCCATCTGTTTCATGTTCATCCACAACCATTTCACCCTCACAAAATCTCAGCTGCAACTACAAGCATCAAGTATTTTCATCCAAGCACCAGGACATCAGGCTCACCAGAAGTCACCCCGCGTAAAACACGAACCTTCCCACCAAAGCAGCACGGGTTCCTAGGGTATGCTGGGGTACATAAATGACATCTGCACTGAAAACTTAGATTCCCTCATTGATTTCTACCACAAATCCAGCAACCAGAATTGCCCATCAAACTCCTTGGAAAACTTACATCAGCACCAACTTTCTAGACACCAAGGTCAACATAAAAAATAGCAACCGTCAAAATACCATATGCAGAAAATCCACAGACCAACACACCTCCTTCCACAAACCATCAGCTATCCAAAACACACTAGAAAAATTGATATAGCCCACAGACATCACCTCATTTGCTCTGAGGAAAGCACTCATGACACACCCTCACAAAGCTACAGATGATGCTCATCCAACACTGACACTCCACTAGGATTGCATATTTGAAGAAGCCACCTAAACCTTTTCCAAGTTTACTACAATACAGAGAGGAAATCCCCTACTGGGTATCATATACCACAATATGCAAGAAATGTATACTGGAAAATGTTAATGAGTTGTAGCTTATATTGGAAGAAAACCATACCTTGAAATTATTTTTCCTAGAAACACCCATCCTTCCCTTCAAACCACACTCATTATCATTAGCTCCATTGCTGAAGCAAGTTTTGGCAGACTAGTATATGCTGGCTAGTGCCAGATAGCTCAGGAAAATCATACCCAAATATTGCCACAGCCCTCATGATAAACACCTGCTCCAGCAGAATATACACCAAAATATACAGATCCCTCACATGAGCGTTCTGAAATGCCATAGGCAGGACAAAATGCATTCACTGCTCTTAGGGAGCTCTGTGGGTGAAACCAAACATCCAGCACAGGATGCCTAATTAGGAAAGAACAGCAACACCCAGTTACCAGTTAGAAAATTGTATTCCCAAAACAACTATTCCATCTCTAACCTTGCAATCCTGACACTGCAAGACAAAAGATGGGCCAGAGAGCCAAAATGTGCAGCTCTATCACATACGGGATTTCACATCAGATGAATTTGACAAAAACTTCTGAGGTTCCTTATTTCTCATGTCTTTCTGATCTTTGATTACTGTTTGCTCTGATCATTCCACTTCTGTCACCACTTATATTTAGTAGGGTCAGGAACACCCTCTGGTCCCACAATAGAAAACACTTTTCTCTCAAAAGTCTGACTGATTAAAATAATCAAATAGAATTCAAAGTAATGAGCTACAATTACTTTCATATTTTTCCTATACTTTGGGCTCAAAGAGTAGTTCATCTGCATGAAAATCAATCTGCTTTATCTAATATCTTATTTACACAATTGTCTCTATGGGTCTAATAAAAGTACTTTCCTCTTAAAATATGTGTCATTCTTTGGTTTGTGTGAGGACATACTCAAAAGTTCCCATAAACAAAGTCCTGGCTCTGTAGTATGAACCCTTGGCCCCTGAGCAGAACACAGCTCTTCCCTATTGTCTACAAAATACTTGTGTTGCAAGAGATGATCACAAATATAGTACCTGTTGTGATAAGACTGCATAACTGCTAGGATTGTTTTTTCATCATTTTGCTTTGAAGCAAAACAGGAAACTGTGTTTACATAAAAAGGCTGTGTTGAAAGTAGTTCTCATTGCAAGGCTGATTCTCATTGCAAAGTTGAAAGTCTTGAAAAATCTGAAAATGTCAAATAGCAACAAGCCTGCAGGTCAAAATAAAACATTGATGGGGGGGGTGGAATTTAGGCTTTTTAATTTTAGTTTGTTCTCTTTCAAAACACAGGGGATCACAAAACATTCTTATCCTGACCTACACTTCAAATAATATAGTGGGTTTTTACCTTAAGAGAGATTTTGCAGCTGAAATATTCCATTTCAGTAAAGCAGTTAAACAAGGATTATATTCTTACACCATAAAGACTTTTTCCTGTGGCCATATGTTTGTAAATAAAGTTTCTGGTATTACTGTTGGTTGGAATATTGTCAGTGAAATTATTTCATCAGCCAAAGGTTGTTTTTGACCTGATGTGAATGTTTAATTGACTTGTATGAATTTTGAGCATATTTTGGACAGTGAGGGTTCCAAGGAACAGCACAGACTCTTCAAGGGATGTAAAGAAAATCTTGTACTGAAACTCTGATCTTCTCAGTGTGAAGAGGGATGTTTTGATGAAAGTAGTGAAAATAGGCAGAAGTTCCATGTGTGTTGGGAGGGAATGAAATTCTACAGCTTCCAAAATTGTCATGAAATGAACTTCACCTTTTTTTTTTCACTTCTCGACATGCTATACATCAGTTAATATAAGTAAATATGTACATGTAAAGAGAAGGATTGCAAAATATGACCAAATAACACAGAATGTCTTGGTAAAAGCTTAGGCTTTTGTTTAAAATACTATCTTAGAGAAGTCTGGGAAACAGCAATTGATGCACTGTGAAATAACTACTATATTTTAAAAGAGTGGAAAAATGCATTAAAATGTCATTTAACTTTTCCAGCAAATAGCCATTCTGCTTCTTTATAGTCTAGTGGGTATGACAAAGGTCAAAACAATGAAACTGATTTTGAAATATCAACAGAAATAATTAGTATATTAGTCTTTTATGTTTATGTAAGAACACTGAAATTAAGGTAATAGGAGTAACTTTGTTCCTGTTCAGGAAAAATTAACTGAAAGGAAATTGTAGGAACATACTTACATTATTTTAGAGCTGAAGACAGCAACAGGCTGTAGAGGAAAATATTGGGAGAAGAGTTCATACCTCTCTAGGTTTGCTGAGACCTAGAGAAAACCCACACTACTTGTCAGAGACTGATAAAAAAGCTCAAAGAAATTGATTCATATATTTTTCAGGACTTCAGTATGTTTTGGATCAGGTTTCTCCAGTAAGAAGGTTGGAGGTCACCTTATATGGCTTTGCACAATTTGTTTTTGTATTGTACAGGTTTCACGCGTCAGGATTGCAGCACCTCAAGGCCTCTTTTGCGGAACAGAGACTTTCTGGATGTGTTTTAAGCCAGATATGCTGAAACATTTTTAATATAAAAGATTTCTGTAGTGTCACTTGACTGTCATGGCGTATTTCTTTGGGATGTCTGAGTTTCAAGTGTCCTAGTCCGTGTCCAAGTTACAGGTGACATGCAGAGCTGTGAAACTCCTGAGATGGAGTCAAAAGACAGTTGAGAGCCCATCCCCAATATGGTCCATACCAGGAGCACAGGCAGTGAAGCACTTTGGTGAGAAGAGTTTGATATTGGACAAGATCACTCTGGTCAAGCTACACATTAAAAGTGTTTCAATTTTATTTTCCAAATAAATCAAAACACCCTACAATACAATAAGCTGAGTATATTAAAGTATTTCAGAAAAGTATTTTTCATTAACTTATGCTGTCAGAATTAGAGGAACGCTTTCTATCTTGTTTCACTGAGCAGCCTTTCCTTCCCCATGATTTTATGTTGAAATACACACAGCCCTAAGTTTTTATTAAGACCATCTGCCCAAATTTAAATATTTCAATTTACATTGCAGCTAGGAACTGTATAACTTTATAACTGTGTAACTTTACCTTCTTATGGCTGTCTTCCAAGCTGCTACTAAACATCTACTGCTTTCAGCACTACCTAGAAATGGTGGAATTGCTCTGATGCCAAGGAAGAACCTATTGCTGAAGGTATATGCAATTGAAAACAAATCATTTGTTGACAGCAGCTGTGCCACAGGACAGCTTTCTCACACAGGAGGACAAGAGCAGTACTGAGTCATTGATGGAGATCCATCGACTCACACTGGCCTGTGTGGGTGGCAGCTGCTGTAGATTTGGAGTAGCCATGTCCAGCTGTGGACAGCAGTGTGGCTAGCCCAAGCCCTGCTCTTTGGAAACCAGGCTGAAGTTGCCTGGAGCCTGTCCTTCACAGGGACGGTTTTGTTAATCAAGTGGAGTCTGGAGCTCCAGCCACCATGCTGGAATTTCTGGATCTGAGACTCTTGAACTGGCTGGTTTGGGCAAAAAAAAAAAATACTCCCAACCCAGGATTATTCACTAGCACCAGCAGTTCTGTATCCACAGTGTCAGGGAGCAGAACAGTTTCATGCTCATTCAATATCCAGACTCTTGCTGCCCAAGAAACCATTGGCTGCCAAATCAATAGTGAGTAAACCCAGCTAAGACAAGAGAACAGAGTTCTGATTGCAGAAGTAGGAGTGGCCTACAGTTTATGCCCAGGAAAGAAATAAAAGAACAAGGCAAGCATGTAATTAGACTTCCCAGTACACTCCAGCAGCTTGTGGCTCAGAGCTGCCCTAAGTCAGTGGTGGTATTTTTTTGTGTTTAAGTTTGTGCCTGAAGCTGCCTGAGGATTCTGATGGTGTGTGGACATGTGATGGAGCCTTGGTGGGAGCTGAGTCTTGGATGGGGCAGGGACAAGAAGATGTGACACAAAAAGAAAAGGCATAGCACAGCAGTGATCACAACAAGGAATATGAGTCAGAAGCTGTCAGACACGCCCAGCAGGGCTTGTGGCTCACAAGAAGGGACAGAGAGTACCAGATGATGTAGTAAAGATCCCTTAGAGAGGATATTGAACAAAGGAGACCTGGAAACATGAAGTACTGGATGACGACCCCTGGGAAAAGACCAAGATGAAACAATTGGAGGTCAGCACAAAAAAACCCCTCTTTCTTAAAATTTAGCTAAATTATAGAAAGGCTTGGGTTGGAAAGGCCCTTTCAGATCATCTAGTACTAAGCACAAAGTGATATTGAAAAGGAAGTTGATTGAGATAAATTAAGTGTCCACTTGATATAGACAAACCTTCATCTTACAAAAGGAATAAGCCATTCCAGGCCATATGGGAGGACAAAAGAGGTTCTCCTTTTGGAAGAGGAAGGGCAATGCCTTTACCCTTCTCATTAAAGTTTTGACAGTGCTCTCATCAAATCACATCAAGTTTCACAAACTACTTTATTCCCACTCATCTCGTTGGGGATGGTCATGTCTGTAGGTGCTCTCTGGGCTTGGCACAGAACAGCCATTGAGGAGGAGATACTGGGCGCTCCCACAGGATGTGGGAGACTTGCCTTCACTTTTTTTTTTTTTTTTTTCCAGTGGGATTCAAGCCCACAAATATTCCAGGATCCCTAGGAAGAAATTCTAACCACATATCTGTGTGCTGGCTGAAGGATTCACTCTCACAGTTTGCATGGTTTTAGGGATTTTGAAGAGGAAGGAAATGGGAAAAAGAATAGTTTGGGGGAGGGAGGTGGTGTATAGGTGTATTCCCATAGAAAGCAGTGTTTGCCTCAGAGATAATATCTGTCTATCTGGAACATCTGTCTTCATCTCACGCTTCCTCTTTTCTCCATGTATTTCAGTGGTTAAAGCATGGACAAGGGCATCTGGTTTCAATTCTGCCTCCATGAAGGCACAGAAGCATGTCCCACATCCCCAAAAAGAGGTACAATCATCTGTTCTTCTGACGCAGGAGCAAATGCATTTGCATAAGCCCACCTGCCAGAACTGTTCCACATTGCTTGGAATTATTAGAAGGAAAACAAAGAGGGATTTTCCAACTTAGTAGGGTGCTCAATGCAAAAGGAGATGGCATGCATTGGAGAAAGATCTCATGTAAATTGTGATGTTATGTTGAACGTATATCCTGAAAGCAGGAACGCAGCTCTGAGGAGTTTCACACTCAGCACTGGGCCTTACGAGTTTCATTCCAGGTACCTGCTGTGGAGAAACTGGCTGCAGACCCAGCTCAGGACAGTGTCTCCATGCCTTGCTAAGGACACCATGAAGTCTGGTGTCACAGAGCCCAACATGCCAGCCCCAGTGCAATACAGATGATCAAAGCCTGCACAGTAGCTGAAGTAACCTGCTGGAACATGCATTCACTAATTTTTTCCTCCTTTATCACCTTGTTTGATCCTGCAGCCAGTACCACTTAACAGTTCAAATAAAGACTGTGGTAAAAGCTGCCCAGGAACACTATAAAGCAGAGGCAGGTTTCACAGTCCGAGGCCACCTAACATAGCCACTGTAACATAGTCAATAGCAAAGAAATGCACTTATATTTGCTATATTTTTTTTTGTATTGATCAGTGATCAGTTATCAGTAGAACTATAGTGCTAAAACTTGTATAAACCCTTCAATAAGTGCATCAGAACTACACAGAATCAGCAATGGTTTCAGGAAATATTGAAGTAGAAAGCAGAAACTCCCTCAGCATTGCTTGGAGCCTGAAGAAATAGGATAGTTTCTTCATGAATAACTATTTGCAGACGATTACACCATATTCTGCTTCATCATACAAAAGCACAATAAAAGAATGAACTGAAACAGGGAACAATGCTGTTTATTCTGCCACATTTTTTAAGGTCTCAGTCCTAATTACATATAATAAAATATTTTGATGCCTCATATAAAAGTAAAGTGTGAAAATAATACTTTGCTTGTTGAGAACTTCCTACTAATTATAGTTTTAAATGTTTGAATTTGCTTTATTTCCTCAAAGGCAATTACCAGCAAGCTGGTGAAGTTAGGTGAGACTCCAAATACAGTGCTCTTGTTCCAGATCTATTTACACACAGGGATAGGGTTAAAGCCCTGGTGGAAGCTCACAATCTGTCCTAGTCTGGTACCCACACTGAAGAAAAATTTCAAACAGGAAGCAGAGCAAAGAAATGCTATCAGAATAACAGAAGAGTGGACAGCTTTCAGTCAAGGCTTAAGGGGTATAATTACTTGTCACAAATACATTAGGTATATGAAAGTGAAAAGGGATCTTATTTAAAGTAAAGGTCTACAGACAAACAAATCAATATAATTTGTCAACGATTATTTAAGCAGGAAACCAGAGGAAGGCTTTCACAGAATCATAGAATACTTCAGGTTTGAAAAGACCACTAAGATCATTGCATCCAACCATTAACCTAACACTGCCAATTCCACCACTAAGCCTTATCCCTAAGCACTACATGTAGCTGTCCTTTAAAACCTACAGGAACGATGGCTGAAGCACTTTCCTGGGCAGCCGGTTCCAACACTTGACAACCCTTTTGCTGAAGAAATTTTTCCTAATATCTAATCTAAACCTCTCCTGTTAATTTGAGGCCATTTCCTCTTGTCCTATCTCTAGTTGCTTGGCAGAAGAGCATGTCCCCCACCTCACTACACTCTCCTTTCAGACAGTTGTAGAGAGTCATAAGGTCTCCCTGAGGCCCCTTTTCTCCAGGGTAAACCCCAGCTCCCTCAGCTGCTTCTCATAAGACATATGCTCCAGACCTTTCACCAGCTTCATAGCTCTTTTTTTACCCATTTAAGGAGTAATGTTGATAGAATAACCTGTCAGTTCAAGTAAGTGGAGCAATGAGTTTCTCCAGAAATCTCACTAGATAGACTTTATCTGTGAAAGTCGTAAGTCTTGCAACAGCAGGTATCTATCTTGAAAGGTCTTTTCCAGTCCTCCTCCTGTGGTGACTTCTGCTTCTGGAAAGCAAGAACTTTTGAATACAAAGCAGAAGATGATCCTATGCTTGTGCAAGGTGCATGTACCTTGAAGCACAGAGGAATTTAGTAGTTTCTACCTTAGATTTATAAAATAAGACTGTTTCTCGTGCAGTTTTAAAATTATAATAGTGAATAGTTTTATGGGATAAAGGCTTAATATCCAGGTATTGTTATCAACATGAACAGAGGTTTAAAGAATGAAACTGCAATATAAGATTCAGTTTTAAGTGTAGCTCTCTCCTCTTGGAGACCAATACCTGTTGTGCCTGTAATTAGCAGAAAACTGAATCCCACAAAGAAAAGGGAAAGTTTCAAACTCTTGCAATAAAATAGATGCCTCTGGTAGAAAGACCTCCATGCTAACAGTTTTGCAATTTTCCAGTGAATCTGGAAAGGAGCACATATTCTGCTCCATATTAATGCTCTAGCATTGCAGCCAACATGCACTGCAAGTCCTTGAACTGTTTATGCAGGTGATGGTTTTATCTTCCTATTTTATGGAGCAATGTCTTTCCCTGGCAACAAATCAATGGATTTTACTTATTTTTGCTTTTCAGACATCTTGTAATTTAAAACAAAAACAAAAATAAAAATAAAAACAAACAAAAAAAAATCCAACAACAACAAAACTTGCCCCAAGGTTCATTTCTAGCTACAAGACTCGTGATTAATTAAATGGCAGCTTTTCTATCCCATCACCACACTTATGGACAGCAGAGTTCAAGAAGTTCATGAACTGGTTCCCCACAGTTATCTTGAACATGAACTCACTGTTTAGTCAATGGCTTAGAAAAACAAGGCTGGACAGCTGGTCTCTGTGCTACTTACCACAGTCTCAGGGCAGGGACAGAGGAAATTTAGAGAATATTTCCAAATACAGTCTGCCAGATTATTCAAATCTACAGTGCATCCTCATAGATGTTAAGTATTATTTGCTCTGGAATTTAATGTGCACTGTAATATGCTCCCTGTTTTATGGAGTGTGAAGGCTGACATTTGAAATTAGTGCTGTTTCATAGCCTGGTTACTGGTTGCTACATCTGGCTGTGTCATGTAGTCTGGGGAAGTGCTCTACCACAAGGACTTGAGCCGCAGAGGATGGTGAGACAGATGAAGCTAGATAATCTTTTTTATGTCCATGAGGGTCAGTGTTTCAACACCAAGAAGAACTAAGACAAATAAACAGAAACACAGCTCACTGTAATTAATGGCTCCAGAACACAGTAAATGCAAACAGCTTCTTATTTTCTATCCGTGGCTTGCTTCACACTAATAAGAAAATTCAGAGGGTAAAAAAGATCTTTCCTCTTAACTGTTGAATTGGAACTTTCTTACAGAACCACTTTCAAACTAAATATGCACACAGACAGAGCACTCCCCCCACGTAAGTTCTCTGTCTGTATGCATGCTTGTCTATGCCAGTATGTCATTTGAGAGGGTTCTTCCTTTCCCAGTGTTTCCTAATCCTAAGAAAACACCATGTCCTCACGTTTTAACTGTGCAAGAGCATTTAAAAAATGTTGCCACGTGGACCTAGATATCAAATACAATTTTTTCCTTCTCGGTTTTTCATGTATTCTCTGGTGATCCAAACCAATTTTCACTTTAAAGTCCTTAAATATTAGGCTTGAAGCAGAGATGGCTGCAAAAATTATTTTCATCACAGATTACCAGATTCACACACACTTCACTGTTGCTCTGTAACATGACAAGTTTTGCCTTATGAAAACTAAATGTTCATCCAATGGGTTGAGAAACATGATTTATTAGTACTATCCCCATTCCCAAACACATGCACACACACACAAATACACAAACACACACATATGAAAACTGCAGTCTGGACTCAGCTATCACTTTCTTCTTCACAATGAAGTCAATGAAATATTTCCATTTACAGTCAGAGACTGCCTCCTTCTCTTTTACACCCCACCTCCAGCACCTCAAGGCATCATCTCTCCTCTTTGGCTTTGGCACTGGAGAAAGAAAGGAGGAAAAACAGGGAAGGGGTAGGAGGGACAAAGTGAAATTCCTAAGAAAGGTTGTGTTTCTTGTGCAAGCTTAATGTTCTGATGCCTGCTCAAATCAATTCTGCACGTTATCTACTAAAAATATATTGCATGATTTGAAGAAAAACCTCTGGTTAAGCATCATTCCTTGAGGCTGGTTCTTTGATAGCGCCTTCTTTGCAACTGATTTTGAAGCAGTTTATCTCCTTTTATTATGGGAGTTCAGGCAGTATCTCTTTATGAGATGTGTTAAATCCCCACACACACAAGTTTTGGGGTTTTTTAAATTTATTTTGAATAGCTGCACTCATGTGGATTGTCAGTGTGCCAGCCCTTGTTGCAAATAGCATGCTGTCCTTCTGTGCCCTGGGCCTCCTGGTTGGTCTGGGAAATGCAGTGTGCTAGGAGTTTCTGGCCTCCTTTGGGGTTAGGTATGATGGTCTCCGTTGTGCGTAAGCAAGTGGTTTCAATCCTTAATTGCAATGGGGAAGTGGTCAGACAACATACAGTCCTGGCAGGATAATGGCAAAATGTCTTGGAAGGAGACCAGAAAATAGCAAATACGTTACATATGAAGTGAATATGTATTTCTAACATAACCTGGAAAATGTGTAACATATAGGAAAGCAAAATGCAAATATGTTTTTGATGGTTTTTCTTTGAAACTGGTGCATTATCTCATGCTATTCCCTTATTCCCCTTTACAGAAATTAAAGAAGTGGTCTAAACATTTTCTTCTTACATCACAATTACACAAATCCAAACACTTATTATGAAGAAATGGATGTGGGTTTTGACTATAATTATGAATTGAAAGTGAGCTGTCAGTCATCAGTATTGAAGCACCAAATTACAGGATTTTGCCTTGTTTTATCTAGGAGAGAGATTGCTTCATCACAGATGAGCACTAATACCTCGCACTAGACAGCTCACCTCTTCCAAAGAGACAGGAAATCTTTCACAATATCATTTTGGTAACTTACTACATCCTTCTGAGATATGTTTTGCTTTGCTCACTTTACAGAGGATTAAACAGAGACATAGAAAACTTAGCAGCTCTAAGTCTCTCTATAATTCAACATGACAGCTGGGAATTACTTCCAGGAATTGTGTTTCCAGTGCTTTCTTACAATCACTTTACATCTCAAATATGTTCTAGCCAGGATGAAAATCCTGCTTATGCTCCCAATCTTGTCTGTGAAGCTGATTATCTGAATGAACACCAATTATCATGTACATCCCTGAAGGGGAAAAAAAAAACAAAACAAAAACAACAACACAACCAAACAAAAAATAAAAACAGCCAATGCAACCAAAATCAAAACAAAACCAAAAACCAAACCCAAACAACAAATAAGGGACAACCTTTCATCTGAGAGTTTCAAAGTGAGCTACTTGGCCTTCCAGCCCTCACTGCTACTCTCAGACAAGGCTGCACACCACTTACATTTGGACACTTCTGTGTTTTACCTGGGTTTTTCTTACAGGTGTGAATGCAATCTCCCACCTGCTGACCTGACTTACTATTTCTCAGCTTCACCCTCTGAAGTGACATACAGAAGCTTTATCTTCTTCCCTCTCCTCTTGCAGCTGCTTTTCTGCTCTTTACAGAGTGAAGTTCATACACATATTTGAAAAATCATACATCCATGAACAGCACCTCTGGTCCTAGGTCATAAACTTTCCTCTCCGTGTAATATCTTCCCTCTTGTTTGTTAGAGGTGGAAGCCTATCTCTGATTTTATATGAGAAATACAGAAATAAAAGTAACTCCTACTTGGTCCCAGTTCAAAATAAAATATCACTTGGAAAATACTAATTTACCACTCTTTTTGACAGTAGAAATTGCTCCTCTATTTTCTTATTGTATAGGCACAAAAGCAAGCATAAGGGATGTAGCTTAATTCAGCAAGAAATATTTTAGCCTACATCACCTCAGAGGTAGTGATGATAATTCTTACAGAGCAGGTCATGGTCTCATCTTAAATCATTTCTATCTTCAAAGATAGCAGAGTTGGCACCAGATGCTCATGGGACTGTGGAGTTATCTTGCTCTACCAGAAGAGGAGCACGTAAGCATTCAGCTTTTCCGGGGCATGTTTTGCTCTAAATCCATCTTGATTCTAGGGGATGTGTGTGGATCTTTACAGCTAAAAATATTTATAGCACCCTGTGTTGCCACCTGTTGCCTGCTCAGCTATGACAACGTGAACAGCATGTCTTGATATACCCAGCATTATTCCAGGTACTCCAAGAGAAACTAAAACATGAAAATGGCCTTTCCTTAGTCAGCCTGGTGCTGGGTAAAACATAAAACATTCTTCCACACAAGGCAACACCCCAAGACACTATAAAACCTGGCATGTAAATGACTACTCCAGGGCTGGTTTGGATCTATTTCCCTGTTTCTATATGTACCTAAAGTTTATAGTTCACCTGAAGTTCACTGGCTTGTTTGAAGCTCAGTCACCATCATGTGGGAAGAAAGGAAATATCCATTAAATTAGGCCCTTTGTCTGCTAGTGCAAATGCCTTTGCTGATATTGAGGAGGTTGCACTCAGAAATTCTGTTCAGTCCAACCAGAGAATGGCAAGTGAATGAATTATAACTGCAATTGTTTTGTCTGTATAAAGGAAAAAAAAAATAATAGAGGAGAGGAGGGATTTTAATTACTTCAGTTATATTTCTGAATTAAAAATACAGTACTTTTAGAACCGTACTTTTAATATTTAAAAATTATTCTTCTAGAAAAAAACCACAAAACAACATCTATATATTGTGGGGGGATAAAAGCTGTTCTACTGTTGACACTCTTTCTGTTGTTTATAACATTTCTCACTTAGGATTGACCAAGTATCACACATAAAAATATCTTGGGGAAATGTCACTGCCATTTTTCAATATATTAGAATGGTTTCAGATGGCTAGAGAAAACTGCTAAGACATTTTCAACCTAAGATGACATTCAGAGCTCTGAAGCATAAGTGAAAAGTGCAAATTGGTTTGTGCAGTTTCCATTTGCTCTTTTCAGTTGCTTGCAATACACCATTTTCAGTATTAGACCTCAATACCTGGGGAGTTAGTTATTAAAAAACAAGCATATCTCTCCATTCTGCTAAGAGTTTTTCCCAAAGGTGGAGAGTGGTTCACTCTAAAAACGTGTTAAAATTTAAGTTTCAGGTACGGTTTATAGAAGTTGAATTATACGGTCTGTATAGGAGTTGCTATTGGTTGATTTTGGGGGGATAGGAGGTGGATTAAGCTTAAAATTAACCTGAAAGTAGTTCTGCAAGGTACAGTAAACACACTAAAAAAACCCAAAAACCAAAAAACCAAAAACCAACGAACAAGATGGAGTGGGCAATTCATTTTCTCTGTTACATTTAAAACTAGCAGCATTTATCAAAGAAATTAACTAGATCTGGTTTTTACTAGCATAGGATATCTACCTGCCAATATGAAGAATATCCATCTGCCAAAATGAGGAAATATTACTTTCCCAAGTAGTAACCAAATTCAAAATGCTGAAAAGAAACCCAGAAGGAACCAAGTAAAGACAGCAGCACCACTGCTTTATTTTTGTAGTTCTTTGTAACTCAGTTTCCTGTTCTGCAATAACTTGCTTAACCTCTTACAAGATTGAGCTTATTTTCATCATTAACCTTGTCCAGTAAAAGCAAAAGCAAATTGGCAGATGCAGGTTAGGCAGTTCCCACAGTAACAGATAATCCACTTGCGGGGTGAATTTGCATAGTATCGATGAGCCTGCAGCCCAGCACGTCTCATCTCGCAGTGCAGCTGCAGGAGTCAGCTCAAAGACAGCTGACAGCAGGGAGGAATTGCATGGAGGAAAGTTCCCATTCTCCAAGCACAAGCCAGAAGGCAAGGAAGGGGCGGTGGGAAGACAGCTGATTACCTAAAATGCCCAAACATAGCTGTCTTTCTAGATGTCACCCTGAGCTTGCTGGTTTAAAAGGCTGCATGAAGAAATCAGCTTTGTCTACAGCACCACAAAGATACAAATATTTGAAGTCTAGGCTGCGATTTTCTGGCTCAAGAAAGTGAAGTCAGTGCCAAGTCAGGCACCTGCGGTAGGGGTCGTTAACACCTTTCTGTTTCTTGAATGCAAAGTCATGGTTTGGCCATCTTAGCTAACAGCCTAAATCATACCTCTTGAGCTCATAAGACTATGGTCACTGCTACACCAAAATAAGGCAGCTATACCAAAAAATCTGAATGTGAGCCAGACTCACCAACACCAGCTTTGTAATCCACTTTCAGATATGTTGCAATGATTATCAAAGAATTCAAGAGAACAGAAGTGAGAGAGGTCAAGAGAGAAAAAGTAAACAGGATCATTGAGATTCTTGCACAAAACAGCATCCTCGTGACTTAACACCAAATTTGGAAGTGCATTTGGGCTTGTTTCCTCACCTAGGTAGATGCCAAAGCTGGTTCTGCCTATCCCTAGTCTCACTCAGTGCTCTTTATTATAACATTCAGATCTAACTTAACTTTTTATCAGCCAGTAGATCTCTCATTGTCCAGGTAGAAATTGTTGATGCTGAATATGACAAGGGTAAGTTTAAAAAAGAGTCAGAACCATTTATTTTGGACATGGTTAGTGAGATATCAGCTGGCAGGCAACAAGTCATTTTGCCCTACAGATGTTTCAGTATCTGGCTTTAAAGCATTGTTCCCTGCAATTATGTGACACTACCCACAAACACAGATTTTTCCTTAGTTCAAATGGCAGAAGCCCATGTACTAGATTGACATGTTCCAGTCCTTCAAATACATATTGCACAATGCTGCTGAGCACTGGGACTCCTATCCTTTCATTTTCTGTCTTTAAAGATCTAGGAGGGAGACACACAGATCTGTTAAGAACACAAAAAAGAAAGCAAAGGAAGTTAGGAAACATGGTGGGCATATATACACTATAGCATGTTTTTTATATATCAGAATCATACTCAAATTTAATCTCTGGAGTATTTTGTTACTGTTTATTTTCTGGCAAGCCTTACCTGGAGATATAAATATTTTGGGCAAGGCATCAAAAGACAGAGTGTTGTACAGAACTGGCCAAACTCTCTCTCTAGAGTCTCAATCAATTCCAGACCAGCTCCCACAATGAAAATGTGCTGTGTGACCCCATGGAAGTGGGCAGAAATGTACCTCCACAAATTTTTCAGTCCTCTAGGCCTCAACTGTGCACCCAGCCTATTTCAGAGTGAGGGGACATCTCTGAATATCTCCTAGCTATGGCCCCTAGAGGAGCTTTCCCTTTCCGTTGCCTGCCTCCTCTTGCCTCCTCTTGCCACCAGACCCTCATTCTTTTATTGTTTTTCTATTACATTTTATTTAAAACCAAACAGAAAGATAGGCTATTTTCCTAAAGTGAAATTTTTGTTTCAGTATGTATTGTCCCCAAATGTTTTAAGATCTCAGGAAAAGGGATTAATGGCAAAAGAGAATATGTATTCCAGTGGCTAGAGGGGTAGGGATAAAAGATGGAGCAGGGAAAGGAAGACAAGGTTGAGAATGAGAAACAGTGATGACATTTGTTTTCTCAGATGAAAAGCTGTTGTCCTTTGAGAATACTTAACATATTTATCTTTTAAGGGAGGAAAAAGAATTCCCACTAGATAGACTGAAAATTTGACAAAGGTCTGAGAAATAGGATCTTCTCAGAAGATCTTTGTCTGTAGGTGGGTAAAGTCATAATAGCTCTGTTTTTCTTGGTTTTCTTTACATGAGAAAAACTGAGTAAGAATGCCTTACTATGCATAATTGTAAGGATATTCATTTCTTGGAGTTCTTTTTACACTGCATCTCTGTCAATTGAAAGGTCAATTTAGTTATTTTTCCCTCCCTCACATCCTATACTGAGGGAAAAAAACCAACACCAAAACATGTAGACAGGTCTTTCAGATTTCAATGTAAATAACAGCTGTTATCCATAAAAGCAGCTTCCACCCAGAGTGAGGATGACATTGCCACAGTGACTGAGATTTTCCTCCCAGTAGGCAGAGCTTTATCTCAGGCAGAGCCAGACACTGTTTTGCTTAGCAGAAGCAGCTGTCCTGATTTCACTGTCAAACATCCTCTGCTTTGGGACTGAAAGGAAACCTTTGATCTGACTGCATCTCCCAAGTTATCATGTAGATGATGGAGCATATTGACTGCAAAAATCGCTACGTTCAGCATTTGTTTGTTTGGCATGGCGCATGCAGAAACTTTGGTTTCATATTGTTTTGGTCAGATGTAGGTTTTACATTCCCTTCTTATTGCCTGATCAGTGCACTGGGAAGACCACCAATCTTTTGGGTGGGCTCTTCAACAGTCTCTTATTTCCCAGTTTATTTAAATTCAGGGTATGAAATCATTGCAACAAAACCACAAAAGCCATGGAGTTTACAGACAAACTAAAGCCTCTTCTCCAGTGACTTAGATGCAATTATAGCACAATATTAAACAAGCAAATACTGTTTAGGAAGGAGTTAGTTTCTCCCCTAAACCACTTAATAGCTAGGACAGTCACTTCACATGGGTGCCTAATGGCAGGCCAAGCATGGATGCAGTGCAACAGTGATTCAAAATCAGCAGATAAGCTGGAAACAATCATGGACTTCCATACTGACCTTAGTCCATCAACATGTATCCTGTAGGCCAGATGTGAAGATCATAAAACACTGTAGGGCAGAGAAGCAGACAATGTGCTCATCAGTAGCATGGGACTGTGAGATAGGTGGAATTCAGGTGAGTGTGCATGGAGCCTGGGGTACTTTTGACAGCTCTAGTATCCCTTACACTAAGCCACCCATGCTGGAAAATATATTTGACGAGAACATTTCAGCTGGAGGTTGGAAAGGACACGTGCTGTGTTTCCCAATGACACTCGGTAAAAGAGTCTGTAGGTTGAGAGTAATGAATTGCATAAGAGCCCTAAGAGATACAGAGTTTTAATAACTAACTGGGGTAGACCTCTCTATAAAAAAATAATCTAGCTCTAGTTGGAGGGGTTTGATATGCTTGAAACTGCGTTCAAGTTTGTTAGAACCAAAGTGTTGCTACATCAAGCATGGTGGGTGGCAATAGACAACCCAAGACCAGTCATGAGTAAGGACATTTATCTGTGTAAAAAGGCAGTGGCACCATTATTTTTTTCTCCAGCTGCTGGCTTTCAGACAGCCCTCAGCAGTGTCCCAGCCTGGCAGTGCACATTTGGGTCCTGGGGTGCACAGTGGTGTTACTTCTGTTCTCAGGGGGGGCATCTCCCAGCAGAACTAACATTTCAGTTCCTGAACAGCTTTCACTAATTGAGCTCTGCACATTAAGTGTGTGGTATTAAGGGATAATGTTGTGGCTTTTTACATTGTCTGCAAGTATGCAGAGCTGCTGTGCATTACCAGGGCTTCTCAAGAGACCTGTTAACTGCTTTTTAATATTTCAACCTCTGACATGGGTGTTAATGTGGTGTTATAATTGGAAAAGTCTCTCTCCCTTACTCAGCAGTTTCACTCCATGTGTGTGTTCCAAGACTTACTTGCTGACTTTATTGACACACATAATAAGTTTATTGCTTCTCCTCTTGCTCTATACTGTTATTGCCAAGTCCCAGGCATGCAATCTTCAGTCTTGATGGAAATGTATAAACTAGAAGAGCATAAAGTCTGACTTCTTTTATCCAGGCCTGGGGTTGCAAAGTTGTTAGGTAACAAAATAAGAGGAGAGGGGGCAAATGCATCATTTCAATGCCAAAAAGAGTTGATCCAGCCCAGAAGTCCTGTCAATACAGTTTGACAGAGTACTCTTTCTTGGTCTGTCTCCAGCCATGGAGACCATTTGTTTCCCATCAGTATAGTATCGGGCTATCCTTTAGTTATTTAAAATTTAGATTTTTCTGGTATTTTTTATTTTCCTGGTTTGTCCACAAAAGCCTGAACCAGAGTTCATAGAAACAGAATCACAAAATATCTTGAGTTAGAAGTCACCCCTAAGGATCATCAAGCCCAACTCCCTATTAAAACTAAACCATACGACTCAGAGCATCATCCAGACGCTCCCTGAACTCTGACAGGCTCAGTGTTGTGACCACTTCCCTGGAAAGCCTGTTCCAGGGACTGACCACCTCCTCAGTGAAGAGTTATTCCTTGCCCCACAGTTTGGCCATACTGATTTCTGCTGAAGCATGACCAAAAGTAGAAAACTGGGAATTTGATTATGATGCTCTGAACATTTAGGTTTAGGAGGAGCAGTGTTGCCTCGAATAAAATGACTTTTTAAGAAGGGAAAGAATAGAAGAGTGGCTGTGAATAGTTAGGATCAGTGAGAGAAGTGGAGATTTCCTACCACCATCCAGAGAACAGTAATTTGAAAAGGATGGTTCAGTAAAAAGCAACTCATTTGACATAAAATGTTAGCACATCCCTAGACAAGTAACTTACTACTGAATCACATATCCCTGCGTTCATTAAGATCTTTATTTTCTTCCTTTTATGCTCCTTTTAGGATTTCCACAGATTGGCTTCAACATCAGCTTAAGTCTTTCAGCAGAGTAAGGAAAATGAGTTTGAGGATTTGGAAGCTGGCAGTAAGGCTAAACCTAGGATCTGGCCAGTGTCATGGCATTTTGGCCGCCCCAAGGCAAAGAAGGACTGGTACAGAAGGGACAGAGGAGGGGGAAGTCGTGCTTGTGCTACTGCTTAGGAGAAACAAGCCATAAAATAATGACTTGTAGGGGGTTTCTTGCCAGCAGAAGTTTCCACACAACCAAGTCAGGTCAGATTTTGGTTATATCAGCTTCCTGAACTGACTTGCCACTGTTCATGCTCAGTGGTACCAGCACTGGAAATGTGTGAGAAAGGACATTCAAGGGGAGGGGAAGGGGAGCTGAACCACATCATCTTCATCTCACATGCGCTTCAGCTATTACACAACCACAGTGTGAGAGCTGTGGCTTTGGGAGAGGCAAGGCACACACCTGAATCACCATCTCCAAGTACATCGTCTGGCCATGAATCTAGTGATGAATGTCATACCTGAATAACCACTCTTAGGGCAAGGTGCAATTGTTAAACAATTAATTTCATGCCACACTTACCTACAGTGGTAAGAACCACAAATTACTCTCTAGGTTTCATGTCCTCTGTGTGGTCATGGATTTTCCAGACAAGCTCAGCGCTTTCCTGTGCGGCCCAATCAAGCAGTACTAAAACCCCACAACAGAGACTGGCATTGTGCGCTCCCTCAAATTCAGCTTCCATTTATTCCAGCAGTGATTTGCTGTGTTATTTCTAAGCAGTGAGTGGGTCCTCAGGTTCACTTTGTCCATGCAAAAATGAGCCTCATAATCCCACCGTGTGAGCAGACCAGTACTGCAGCGTGAGCCACCGTGGCACAGCCTCTCATGTTACAACACTGCCAACATCGCCCGGCAGCCTGTGGGAGACAGCCACATTCCCTTCCCACTGTACAGTTTTGACAAGGATAAAAGGAAATACTCAGATGTCCTGTGGGAATGTGGGTGATCTCAGATGTGAAGGAGTGAAGAGTTAATCAGATTGCATTTTCTTAATGAAGAACCGCATTAACGATGTCATTCGGTATTACTGCTTGGAGGGCTGGGGAACTGTTATACTTATTCAGCTCTGATCCTGCGCACAGAGAATATTCTGTGTGACTGCACACCTTGCCATAAGGAATAAATCTGCTGGAAAAATGCTGTGATTGATTAAGAGTGGTCTTGTTAACTAGAGACCTTCCCAAATGGCAACATCTGCTTTGACAAACCATGATAAATAGAAGTACCAGCAAAAACAATAATACCAACCTCACAGCAGCAGGTGCTGACTTTGGAACAGTTGTCTTTTCGTTTTCAGAATCTGCTACTACTTTGCCAATGATCTGTAGGTATGCCAGGTGACTCAGTTCTCCTTTTTTTATTATTTATTTTTGGCAAACTGAAATAACATGATAATTTTGAATAAATCTAAATAAAAAATAAATTCACTGTGAGGAAAATGCATTAAATAAAACTTAAGAAAAAGTTGAAGGTCTGGAAGGAGTTTTAAACAATGTCTTTTTGTTACAGGATCTATTTTTATTTTAACCATTTTTGTTAGCACAGCAAAAATAGAAAGGACAAACAAGTATTTTCATGTTATTCCAGATGCACCATTTGTCTGCTCCAGTATAAAAAAGAATTATTTTAATCACTCAAAGAGGCAAGGTTTTGGATCTTGATGCAGTGCTCCGGGTATCTGTCTACTCCTGGTTCCAAACCATTGTGCAGCAAAGGGGAACAGCACATTTCTGGCCTCTTTCTGCACCTGTGAAGAGCTGGGATTTACTGCAAAGTCAGGTAGCACAGAAATTAAATAATTTGGAGAACTCCTCTGCCAGGATGCTGGCTCAACATCTGCCCAAAGTCTTTTCTGGCACTGAGAAGAGGCTGCTACAGTCAGGGGGAGCATTTACACCCTGCAAGGATGGAGCTGAGGGCAGCAGACTCTGCCTGCAAGAAGGCCTGGCTACCACATCTGCCTGAAGATTGAAGGTGGTGGCTTGCTGCCAGGAGGAAAAGGCTGGGAAAAGTGGATAACCTTGGGAAAAGTAGTTCATTGTCAAGTGAATGCCCTGCCAGCTGCAGCCCATTGCTGGGTGGGGACTGCAGTGAGGGGAGGGATGATACTGAGGAAGGGCATTTTCTCGCCTCCCAGGACTGTGTTTCCAGTTAAAGGAAGTCATCATTTGGTAGCTAGATGTTTCATGTGTCTGGAAGTATCCTGGAAGCCCAGGAACACCTTACCCTCTGTCCTTCCAGAAGGCAAAGATGCCCACACACACTTGGGTATGTTCACTCAGGGAAATCAGGTCCCTCTTGGGACTTGGTCATATGGTTTTGCCCCCTCTTTTCCTCCAGCACCAGGCAGAAATCTCTGAATATCTGTAGCCATTATATATTGGGATTGTGGTTTAGGGTTTTTTTCCCCAAAACCATGGTCCCATTCTTTTCACGAGACCCTGCTGAGACTCTTTTCACGAGACCCTTGATAGCTTCACACTGATGCTGATGAAAGTATCAGATGTGCCAACTGCCTGACTCAGCTTGTGGCTGTGCCTACAAGAAAAGAACTGGCCTACCCTTCTTAGTCTTGGGCACACCACAGGCAGGGGATGGGGCATGGTGGCACAGTTTTATAGGGCAGCATTGTTTCAGCCAGGCAGGGTTGAACCTGTGTCCTTTCAGCAGAGACAGGCAGGAGGTTTGCTGGCTCCTCTGTTCCTTTTCCTGCCTCTGAGTATAACCCAAGAAGTGGGAAACTGAAGCTGAGCATTGATCTTTGCGTAGAAGCCTGGGTGT
This sequence comes from Urocynchramus pylzowi, assembly GCA_013397555.1. Lineage (NCBI taxonomy): Eukaryota > Metazoa > Chordata > Aves > Passeriformes > Fringillidae > Urocynchramus > Urocynchramus pylzowi. Next base: position 1,722,516 of record VZRH01004719.1, on the reverse strand, counting down.
CCAGGAGCCTGGACTGAGTTCTGTTTTCTCAGCAGCTGGTTAGCTGCATCTATGAAATGATGCTCTGAACAAGGAGAAGTCATACTCTCTATTTTTAGATATTTAACTTGGCATGCTCTGAATGGCTCTCAAGCTAAATAATGAAGATGTTTTCAAATAGAGATGTTGTGCACTCACAGGGAAAATCCATTAAGAAAAAAACAGTCTCTTTAAAAATGCCATAATACAATACTGCACTGCAATGGTGCAGGAAATCTTTGCATTTACTGTATTACCAAACAAGCAGAAAGAGAACCTTAGAGGAGGCTAAGCCCGTCTATTTGTTGTCTTACACACTGTTTGGAAAAAGAAAAACAAAATCCTGCAGTTTGGGTATGTGTAATTTGGAAGCTCTGAGCCTCAGGCACAGACAAGAAATATATATTACAAATTGGGATGAATTCAGGTGTCATTTTTATTTTCTCTCGCTGTATGGAAGATAAGCTTGCTAAGCAAAACACTTCTGTATATCTGGGGAACAAAGCAAGGTTGGGCTGTTCTTCAGGGTTGTGGACATTCACTGTGGATTTTACACACACTTTCTTGTGCTCTTTATGTGGAAACTGTCTTAGTGTGGGATGGGCAGAAAGGGTTGAGAAGCCACTGATCTTGTGTGCGATATTTTTTTCTATATTTCTTTTTTGCTGTACAGCAAAATAGTTATTTTGCTTTCGCTTGTTAATGAACTGAGCACTGCCATCTTGTGGGGATTTTTAACAAGTGAAAATATTCTTAAAAACCTGCTAAGTGCAGGAATAAAAGCTATCTGTGAAGATCTTGCCAATGGATTACTTTCACCTCTATTATGACACCTCTGTTTACATCTGTAGACTTTGACTGTATAAACCTAAAACTGCAATTAATGAATATGTATTAATTTTTTATTAATAATTCTGTATGAATCTGTGTCATAATTTTTAAAACTGATCTGTATCTCTTCCTACATTTTTTGGTTTGTTTGTTTGTTTGCTTTGAATGGAGATTTACCAGTATCATGTGAACTTTGCAATCAGGAGCCTCAGCATCTCTGCACATTTCTGAGAGCACTTTCAGAGACCATGAACTCAAAATCCAGTAGTTGTATTTAAAGTTTATTGAGTCATGGACTCATGGTAGAGGGCTGATTCTGTGAAGATATGCTGGATCCAAACCTATCCGCTCTTTCTGACAGGTAATAATTGAAGGGCCATGCTTTGAATTCTCTTTTTTGAATTCTCTCAGCTGTGAGACAGCATCATCTGAAACATGTTAAGGTGAAACCAGGACCCTGAGATATTTGGCATGGTTCTCCGACACACAGAGACATACAGTCTCCCTTTATGAAAATCACTGAGTAGAGCATAAATTTAAAGAGATAATTTCTCCTAATGAATTATTTTTTACACAGGAAGACAGTGATGAGACAAGGGAGAACCATTTTAAAAGAAGGGAGAAGTGATTTAGATTAGCTATTAGGAAAAGAAAATGTTACCCAGAGGGTGGTGAGACACTGGCACCGGTTGCCCAGAGAAGCTGTAGATGCCCCATCCTTGGAAGTGTTCCAAGGCAGGTTGGATGGGATCCTGAGCAACCTGGTCTAGTGGAAGGTGTCCTTGCCCATGGCAGGGAAGTTGGAACCAGGTGATCTTTAAGGCCCCTTCCAACCCAAACCATTCTGTGATTCTATGAGTTTAGAAAAACACTTTAGGGAGAATTGTCAGTGTAACAGGCTCAAAGCATACCTACACAGTGATGCTAGAGAAGTCAAAATACCTTACAGAGGGTCAAGAAAATGAACCATACACACTCATTAGAGTTTCTTTTCTCCAAAAGGCATTGACAATGCCAGTATATCTACATCAATGTAGGCAAAGGTATGGCAAGAATGGGTATTGGGGAGATACCACTTCTGCATATCATAATTAAAAAAAAAAAAAAAAGGATAATTCAGTTACATTTACAGAGATTGCTGAGAGCAATTAAAAATGGGAAGGCAAAGCCATCTCTGACTGGTGCTTCAGGTGATGTCTAGCCCACAACAGGGCACCAAAGACATTGGCTCAAAAACCTGGTCATTGCCAACAGCCTAGAATAACAATGATGTTGTTCAAGACAACAACATTTCTTGCCTCCTGCCAGGAATAAAGTCTGTGTCATTTGATGGTGAGGGACTTTTCCTCTGACTCAATGCCTGAGGTAAAATCTTCAGTGACCGAAGTCCCCTGCTTGTAATCCCTCAGTCCAAGAACAGTGCCCCCACACCTGTCTTCTGCGGTTCCTTGGGCTGGGCTTGGGCTTGTGGTGAATGCTGCAGATCCCAAACCAGCTCTATGGACCATCCCCAAAGGGATGGCTCTCTGACTAGAGCCAAAAGATGGAAAGTTGGAGGGAGCTTCCCATGTCCACCAAGCAATCCTACTCCCAAAGCCTTTGGAGAAAGAAGTACGTGCATATGTTATTTTTCTAAGTGTGTATACATATATATATAAATGTGTGTGTGTGTGTGTATATGTGTGTGTGTCTATATATATATATGTGTGTGTGTCTATATATATATATGTGTGTGTGTCTATATATATATATGTGTGTGTGTCTATATATATATATGTGTGTGTGTGTGTGTATTTTGGTAGTATATCAACCCTGAAGAAATTGGTGCAAGACTTTGTCAGTGCCAGAGGCCCTATAGCACAAATGTGCAATGCATGTGGGCTTTCACTGCAATGAGAATGTGTGCAACAGCCCACCATAAGGACATACCTGGGACTGTCTACTTTGGGATGTGCCCACTGAACATGCAGTGGAAGCAGCCTAAGAAAACTACACTGACATAACCACAGGAGGGCTGCTTCTCCTCCACTGGCCCTCCAGTTCTTCCCACTACCCCAGAAATCCTCTGTGACCAGTGAAAATAATTTGCACGATGAACATGCTGCATGTACAAAGCATATATATCATATATCATTGGTTAAACATCCATCAGTCAGTCCTGGTTCTTTTGAAAGCCTTATATCTTCATCTGTAAAACAGGCTTAATAATAACAAGCTTTGGGTTTTGTTTGTTCTTTCTTTTTCAAAGAACATGGAAAGCCACAACGCAGAATTCCTTCATGTAACAGATAAAAGCTATTAGCGGTGTCTTCATGTCTCCGGCCAATAAAGCGGAAATAAATTGCTTAGCTAGAAAGGATTATGAATAGTTTTATTAACATTTGCAAAGTTCTTTGAGGCTCTAGCATGGACAGTGGAAACAAATATTGTATAAACATGCTGTTATTAAATGACCGCTCATCTCTGGGAAATGGCATGGGAGCGGTTTTTCCATATTTGTCATGACTCAGTAATTCCAGGTAAAACACACGTGTTTCACAAGTTAAAAAAAGAGAGAACTCTTAGCTGTCAGCTCTGTCAACACATCTGAGGAGTCAAAAGCCAAGCCATGTTTTTCCTGGCTTGCTGATTAACACCACTAGCAGCAGTGTTACAGGGGAAACGCTCCTTGCTCCTATTCCACAGGATTTCACCTGAGGATGTGAGTATTCTGCCTGTAGGTGAAGGGCTGAGACACTGTCAGTCATTGCTTATTTAACAGTGCTTCTGACAGACAATTAATCCAAAAGCCTTCAGCTCTCCCTCCTTGTTCAGTTCTGGCTCAGCAGAGTTTCTACATGTAAAACTGTCAAACATTTCTTTTGATTAATAAAGCCAGCAATGACTAAATTCACACTGAGGATAAGTATGTTGGGTGAGAAACACCGTTTTCACACAGTCACTCTGAAGAATGCAATTTGAGGTACTAAATCACACAATTATTTTTTGTCAAAATGCTGAAAATTATTCATCTTGTCCCTGCCTTAACAACCCATCAAAAGAGTTGGTTTCAAAGTCAGTTCCTTTTCAGTGCAGCTTCTAACCAGTGATATTTAACACAGGTAATTATGCCTCTTCAAATGCAAAGCAGTCAAGTTTTGTAAAGCATGATGCATGAAGCAGTTTTACCAGCTGTTTTCCCGAGCCTGAACTCCTGAGCTAGACTAATACATTGTGCTCCTGATGCAGGACTTCTGGTGGTTTCATGAAAAGCGTCGGGAGGCGAAAACATTGTTGTATTGTATTTCTACTGTGTTTGGATGCTGGCCCATGTGGGCTCCGACACCCCCAGAAGCAAGCTGGAGCTGGCCTTGTGGCCATTGACACTGCTCTGGATATGGCTTATGGAAAAGTTCCATTTAGTTTTACACTTGCAATAACATTGTGCCTTGTGTGTTGTTTTTGTGTTAGCTGAAAAGCATATGTTTTGGCTTTTCCCATCAACGTAGGAGAGAGGGCTTGTATTTTAAGTCATGGGACAGAAAAGGAATAACAAAGTCAAGGCTTTCTTTCCAAGCGGCTGCACCTACGCAACATTTTAACAAGCTTTTTTGCTAATTTGCATAATTGCTTTTTGCTATTTTTTACTCACTTCTGCTAATTATCATCACTCAATTTTTGCACAGAATTAACAGCTTGTGAGGACATTTTCATAGCACAGAAGCAAATTTTCTCTATGAGAGTATGTAATTATTCAATTCTAGTCAAAAAGTGCTGACGTGCATAAAATGCATCAAACATATTACCCTCTTTACTGGTCCCTAGAAAATCTAATAAAATCAAGAGGCACAGAAAACTTTTTGCAAGGTGTTCTGACACTGGAAGACTGGGTTTCATAGTTTATATGGATTTATTAAAGCAGTTGATTTCCTATGAATTGATTACAACTAACTCGTGTCTGATTTTACATTAGTGGCCAACAGCCATCACTCTTCAGACCTTGCCAGCTGATGCACAAAAAGCAGAAATTTGTTCTGATGAGATCAGCTGTGAAGCAAAAGCTTACTCAAACTAGTAAAGCTATAAAGACCTGGCACTGGGTACAAATGCCATCTTGTTACACACTGGACTTAAGGTAACGTCCATCCAATAAATATTAAAAATATAAAAAATGTACCCTTTTTTCCTAATGCAAACATCATAGTTTTGAAGAAATAATCACTCTAAAATTGAATAGCTGTAGATTTTACTAGCAGACCCATCAGCTACTCATCTCTCATTACACCTCTTTCTACTATGATTGTAAAAGCAAGCTCCTCCATGATGCTGAAGCATAAAAAGTTCTTGGCAAAATGATAACAAAAGCCACAAGATGTCTAATAGATCTAATTCTGGAAGTATATTATCTGACAGTCAAGTAAATTGTTGATGTGAAGGGAAGGACTTTTAAGCATGAACTGACTAGCATGATTCCATTTTATTTAGTTAATAAGAATCAAAATTTTAAAAAATTCCCCTAAACCAGTGCTGGTGTATTAATACATGCTGCGACCCAGCCTGCCTTTTTGAAACCACTTTGGGTGACAGCTCAAACTTCTGAATGTCTCCAGAGGTACTTTCTTCTTCTTGGTGACTGTAGAGAGAATTTTAAAACTCTGTTAGGAAAGAATGTTCCATCAAGCAAACCAAATTTAGGTCCCCTGCTAAGCTGGGCTGAATAGATCCCAGGTAAATATACGAATTGAACATAAAAAAACAGAGCTCATGTAAATTTACTCTGGGTGCTGTGCTGAGTGAACATGCCCACCTGAAAGCTGGCTCTGATGACTTTTGTAGCTTGTGTGAGATCCTTGGTATTTCTTAGAGATTGAAGTCCCTGCCAGATGACACCCCAAGCTGGGGGACTGTCCCCATCTCAAAGCTGACAGTTTCACAAACATCCATTTTCATAGTGTGGATTTACACTGGAGGAGAAGAAGGTTATATTTCAGAATGGGAACACTGCATTAGTGAACTTTGCCTTTTGTTTTACATGGGATGGGAGATTCACCCATGCCAGTTATTATGCCCAAGCAGGGCAACAACTAAATGAGCCATGGGGACAGCCCAGCTCAGAGCAGGGGCCCTGGTGGGATCTGGCTGCCTCTGAGAGCACAGGAGCAAGGCTCACCAGGCTCAGCCTCACAAGGGGACTTGGTGCCCGCTGTGCAGGCGAATCGGTTCGGAAATCATGGACTGGCCTTCTTCTAAACTGCCACTGAAGAGATTGAAGGTGTTGAAGGTTTCATCACATTCAACAGAGCAGACACTGGAATACTAAAACTGGAAAAGACAGAATGCTTATTTAAGCTAGCAGCAAGGAACTTTTTTTGGAGAAACCATCCATTTGCAGAACGATTTGCACCTAAAGTTTTATCCCCAGTGAGTATTCTTGATTTTTGTTCACAGGCTGCATGTAGATAATACCTCTCTCTTAGTGACACACCATACTACACACAGAGAAGTCAGACACAGCGGTGATTATCTTGTGGACAATCCCTTGTTTCTCTTGGAAACGTTTCAGGGATGAAGTAACAGTAACCACACTGAAAAAAAGTCAAACAAACAGTACAGTATTATGGCAACTGATTACATCTTGTTCAAAAAAACATTAAGGGTCCTGCTCTATTTATTTTTTTAATTTTTTTTTTTTTTTAACTTGAACATATATTTTTTCCCAATCCCTGTCCTTCCTCCAGCACCGCCTCTCCCAAATCTTCCTGCTGGGATTCATGTACGGAGCAAAATAGTTAAATTAACTGTTCAATACTGTTCCCAGACAAGATCCAAAATGTAGGATACACACTGTTTTCAAGGCTGCTAGTCAAGTAGTGCATTTGACTGTGAAATTAAAGATGGCCCTGGGGATTCCTTTTGTGGTCACACAGATGAGTAGGGTAAATTTCAGTATACAATACATAACATTCAGAAAAAGATGATCACAAAGGTGGTAGTTAAGGCAAATTAATGGTCAGCCAAGTAAAAAAAAAGATTGTCATGATCATGCAATGATCACTTATCACTCCTGTAACTTCACAGATTGTTCCAATTCCTAAACAAAGCACTTCAGGGTATCCCAAAACTTAAATTGCACCAATAATGAAATCATTCTTGGACATAGCTGCACAAATATTATACTCAAGGCTAGCTACCATGTTCTACCACAAATTATCTGGCCTTAAGTACACATTTGCTTCTAAACTCCTGGAACTTATACACAAATGTATAAATAAGCACTTACCCTAAAACTATTTGGTCTGGGAAAGGAAAAGATCCAATTTAGACTACAACATGAAGGATGCACTTCTGGAAGCTACATTTCTTTAAAGTCAGGATAGTCCTGGTTAAATGCTTCCTCTGGTTGCAAGGCAGTATGGCATGAATCAAGAACCCATTTTTTAACTGAGCAAATCAAACCAGAATGCAAATAGAGTTAACTATGCTGGAAATCATAACCTCTGGGATGACTGGCTGTGAAACACCAGTGTCACGAGCTGGCACTAAATTACACCACGTGATGATTGTGCTTTGCTTCATTTTCTGGAAGGAGTGAAGGTACAGTTTTATGGCAGGGGTACTGCCTAAACTCCAGCTGGTATGTACACAGCTCTTGGTATCTGGGTCTAGACTCAGAAGCAGACACAGCCTTCTACCCAGACTGGCTGAAAAATGTTATTTATTTGAGCCACTGCCACAGGGATGAACAGCCACCACCCACTTCTTCCCATTTGGTAGTGCTCAGGCATCACCAGATCATGCCACACCTTGTGTCCTTATTCCTACCATGAAGCATAATGAACAGGAAGGAGAAAAGGAAAGGGAAAGGGAAAGGGAAAGGGAAAGGGAAAGGGAAAGGGAAAGGGAAAGGGAAAGGGAAAGGGAAAAAAGAAGAGGCAAGATAAAACTTGAAACAGAAAATAAAAACTAGAAATAGCTGTACTTCTAGTTAACCCCTTTTGAATGTAGCCAACATTAAAAAAATAAATTATTTGAATACTTTCTGTCATCTATGTTTAAATCAAATTTCACTTAGAGCAGCAGATTTCTGTACTACTAATATTTTGCTACAGGGCTGCCCACTAAACCAAGGGCTGCTTTCCAGTAGACCCCTCACTCTGCCACAAATTGCACAACAACACAAGGAAACATAAATAATGCATCTGGAAATACATGACATATTTAAAACCTGCAATCAAAGAGAGCCCAATGGGGAGCAAAGAACACTGGTAGAGGCTCTAAGGCATTTATATAGCATGGACCCTTTGCCCCTGAATACAATCTGCCTGATACATGCTGGAAAACCTCACCGGGCCTGCCCTTCATTCCTGATTGCCCTCGGCACAGATCCAGGTCTAACCATGCTGGCTTCAGCCAGATAGATTACTGAGAGAGTGAGGGAAGATGGATAAATTCACCCACTGGTCTGAAGGCCAAAAACATCTGCTGGAGTCATGGAGTTGTTGGTTGGCTGAGTTCACATAAAGGAAGCCCTGCTGGGAGTCAGTACCCAGCTCTTTTGAGTTTTGAGGGTTGTCCTCGGAGACCGCAGCTTTTCGCTACCTAGGGGCAGCAGAATGTCAAACCGACCAAGAAACCTTGCAGCCTATTAGCACAGCATGACGCAGCCAAAATGCTCTTTGTCAATATCAAATAGATATTAAAATCAGGAGGGATTTTTTTTTGGGAAGTCCTTGAGTCTGCACACAGCCCAAAGGCTGAGCTCACTCCACTAAATTAAAGGTTTCAAATGTGTAAAGATTTGTAGTGCGTCCATCTGGGGAGATGTGAATGTGGCACCAAAGTGATGGGCAGCTGCACAAGAGCTGAAGACAGTTAAAATGTAGAAGCTTTTCTTTTTGAGTAGTGGGACCCAAACAGAATTAATACAGAGATTAAACAGGAGGGTCGTTTCTCTGTTAGGAAATTTTCAGAGGAAGTTTCTAATCCCTGATGCTAGGTACGTATTTCGTGTGGTGGTGTCTGGCCACAGTGTTATATCAGATTCATTAGTGTGATTTGCTTCCCCTGCTTTTGGAGTCAATGGATGTTACTGAAATAACCCACTAATCCACAACATTCTGGATAAAATAAATCTTAGAAATACCTTAATCTTCAACTCCTAGATAAGATTAATCTTAAAAATCCATATGTTAAATGAATAAATTAATAATTGAAAAGCTGCATACTGTGACCCGGTACCAGACTTTACAACTGAATTTTGCCACTCTCTGATGACTAAGGAGTTGCAATAAGTGTTGTCCTTGTGGTATAAATACAATTTCCTAGCAGTCTGCTGTGTCTGAGTCATCCCAAACACTAAAGGAATAAAACGTTTCTCCCTTCAGTTTTTGCTTCTCATATCTGAGCAGGAGGCACAGAACATTTTAAAGACCATTCCCGGGTTCAAAGCCCATTGAAATCAGTAGGAGCCTTCCTGCTGAATTACTTAGTTTTGGATCAGAGCCACAACTCTTTAATTAAACACTGAAGTTTAAAAATTGCCTCCTTCCATTACTCTTCTCCAAGTATGGAGATGTTTTATAACAGTTATCTTTATAAATGGAGATTGCAAATCCCATTAACCTGGTCATTATGGGAAACACATATGTAGATACAAGGTAAGGGCCTGATCCCCTACAAATATTAACTCATTTTCAACTGAAAGTTATGCCTTTGGCACTCATACAGATGTTGCAGGTGGGAGTTAAGGCAGGAGTTAAATGTGCATTTTAGATGCGCATGGTAGAACCTTTTGAAGAGTAATACCACTCTGTAGCATGACAAATCTGCTGCTATACATTAATACTGCTGTTGCCTGCCAGTTATATCCTTTCCCAGTCAGCTTATTAGTTATAGATCACAAGCCATAGAAATGCCAAACCTATTTTTCCTGGGGTTCACACTTCACTGGCTGTGAAGCATTGGGAAATCTGCAGCATATCTTGTGATTCCAACTCGAGCCCCTTAGCAAAGAGACTGAAAAGCAGGAGCTCAGTGGTTTGGACTACCATCAAACACACAGTGTCTCTCTGCACCGGAATTTCTACTTCTGTAGAAATGTAACCTCTTCTGAGTATGACAGAAATAAAAGTTGTGTTAAATGTTCTGTGAGCACTCTGAGAAGTTCTTTACAGAAAATAATTTCTGATTAAAAGATAGAACTCTATTTCATGTGATAGACTAAAGGTCAGACTGGATTAGAAGGGGGGCTTTTGTTCACAGACATGTTCTCATCAAAACTTCATTTTCATGCTATGACATAGGCATCAAGACTGATTTGCCCAGACTTTTAGAAGAATGGGAATGAATTCTTAGTACACATTTATTTAATGGGGAAGGAGAAGATAGGAGATATGATCTGTCCTTCATAAATTTACTGTGTGGTTAACAAATATGTGGAGAAACAATCCTATTTTAGTGAAGTGCTGGCTAAATATTTAAACACTGAAATACTAATTCCACAGCATTTTTTATGTTACTATCCATCCTATTTCTGTAAAATGTCTCCTAAGAATTATAGTGTTGAATCCTGAAATATTTATTGAAACAACACTATGTTTTCCCTGGGTAACAACTCAGTAATGACTTCAGCATATAATTCGTATTATTTAAGTCATATGCAGCATCCATATTTTAAGCAGTATGTCAGCTCCTTTAAATTGTATCAACACTGTGTTGTATAAGCTTGTGGCAGGAATAGAAGCAGCTTTTGTTTGAAGCTACTATTTAAATTTTCACCAGAGAAAGAGAAGGTAGTAATTTATCCATGGAAATAAGATGTTTCTGAATATTACAAAATAACCATTATTTATGGTTAACTGCATCCAGAACCTTTTCTAAACTTGATGTGAACTTCTACAGTCCTTCCAAAGAATGTTTTTAGTCAATCCTGCATGACATCTATAGCCATAATCTGAGGAAAGTAGAGTAACTGGATACCAGTATTTAGTACCAGTAGGATCTACTCTGTCTCTTGCTATTTATCTATTATGTTTGTAATGCCCAAGTAGCCAATGAGTACAATAAGGACACTGACTACCTTCTTGAGAAATGAGCCTTTTAAATTGTAATGCTGAGCTGCTGAGCTTACAGGCAGACAGATAAAGAATCAAATTAATATTAAAGAAGAGCTTTATTATGTTGTGATTACAATGTGATGTAAAAAACTCTATGCAAATCAAAACCATAAAAAAGTTACTATCAATATTGCTTTTTCATTTTTTGAAAGAAAATAGACTGGATTTTTTCTATCAAACGCAAAGTAAAAATCTTATTTAGTTCAGGATCAGTACCTGAGCACAAATTAACTGATTTTTAGGTCTATGAAAATTTGTGGTGGCACTACTCATCACGTTCCCATCTGTCATGGAATAGGAATAGACATTATTTTCACTGTGTGCATATGTGTAATTTTCCTGGGCCTAGTTTAAAAAAAGTAAATAAATCAAGATGCTTTTGAGAGTTAAAATTCAGATATGAAGCAAGATAATGTTCCTGAAAAAAAGAATCCCAAACAACCTAGGGTGGTTACATCAGGCTTTAATTTTTAACATGGCCATGATTTCATCACTCTGTGGTTAGCTAAACAGATCACTAACATTTTTGGTAATTAACACTTTTTTTGTCACTTTGCTGAATTGTTTGCAAATCTATATTTACATAATTGCTTCTCCAAACTGCAACAGAATCTGGCACAGGCATGCGTCACGGAACGAGCTGGTTTTAGACCCACTCCTTGTCTGACCTCTCTGATTGTAACACATACAAGGTTTTACCTTCATCATGCTAATTAGCTGGCCCATGTTGTCTTGAGGTCTTTTACAAGCTTGAAAAGAAGAAGCCTCTGTTTCCTGGTAACCAAACTTTAGAACTGTCACAGACATTGCAAAAGAGATTTCATTTTGAGCTGCAAAATAACATTCATACAGATAGTTATCTTATTTATCTGTTTTCTGTAGTCACTCATAAGAGTAAACCTGTGTGTAAACTATGTAATGTCAATGAACCAAGCCAACACCTCCAGTACTGGTCCTACTGCAATCTGCCTGTGTGGCATTAAATCAAGGATCAAGGCATTACTGGGGTGCTCAGTTTCACTCTTGTTCAAACAATGACTGCATTTTTATTCAAAGAGATACCCTCAGCAGTGAGGCACCACGTATTTATGGCATTGAGCTTCAGCTCTCTCCTGGCCTGGAGACAAATGCTGTGAAGCTCTGGACCCCATGGTGAGAGCACCAACACAGAAAATACATCCTTTGGAAAATCAGAGTTATCTTGTCTCAGAAATTGCCTGTAGAGTCTCCTATTATGGACATGAGCTTTTCATGTTTTCATTCTGAAGTCTATTGTGAATGTTGAAATCCTGTCCTTCTTTCTGTCCTAATGCTTTCTGTAAGGCAGCTACAGAAAGGAAATTTCAGGCTGTGCCTACTCCTTTGTATGTGAACAGAATATTAAACTGTTAGAGAACAAGAACACTGGGGAACAAAAAAACAAAAAGCACTGTAAGAAGGAAAAAAATAAACATACTTGTATTCTTTCTGTTGGTACCGGTCATACAGCAGCAAATTTGACCCACCTTTTTGAGCTCTCATTGATGGGTCTGTCATGTTTCTAATTATATCTTAGTCGTTCACAAAGTTTGGCACTCTGTCCACTACACAAACAGAAGATGCATTAATCCCACTGTAAATTTTAGCAGACTGTTAAATTTTGTGTTCTGCTTCTTTTTACGGCTGCTTACCATGGAGCTACCTTTACATAAGGCGCTTTCTAAAGCTTGGAAAGAAAAACTCCAAATTCTCAGGGCAAAGCAAGATGTTCACAGATGTTACTGTGCCTTAACACCTCATCACCCCTTCCACACCACTCTTACATGCCTTTTTATGGCATTTTTGGCACATCTGAAATGACCACAAATTATCAGACTGTTTGCTCTGTTCCTCTCACCATGTGAAAAATCATATAGGATGTAACTGGCCATATGGCAGATCAGGAAGCATAGGAGTAGTTGCCACATTGACATTCAACATTTCCTCCATCCCCAGCTGCAGGATCCTGGATGAGAGGCTGTTGAGGGGGGAAATTCCACATCTCTTTATTTGCTCAATGTGTTCACTTGTGTCAGATGTTCTGAGAGGTTTCTTTAACCACTTAAGCAAGGGTTATCCTGTTTCTCAATATCTGACTGGTATTGATGCAGATGTAGCAGCAAAGTATTTTAAAACAACAAACTTAGTAAAGAGTTATGGTTCAGTGTAAATTAAAGAACAACCTCTCTTTGGAGCCTTATCATTCCTCTACTGTCTTTTTCTCTCTTGATTCATCTGGAAGGGAAAGACAGTAAATGTCAAGGAGAGAGACTTCTATTTTGAGGGGCATGAATCAGCCATTCAAGGAGGCTCTAATAAATGTGCATCAGGTAAAAGACAGTTCTAGCTTTTTCTTTGTAGTTGGTCACACTAAATTCCTGGCTTTACTGATGACTACATAGCCACTTCACATGGAAAACTGGGAGTTAAAAAAAAAAAAAAAAGCCAATGGAAGACTAAACAGAAGAAACAGGATTAGAAGGTATCTGTAAATGTGAATTATCACTAAAGGCTTAGTTCTGTTGCCCACACACAGATATTTAGAGGCACTCGATGCCCCCTGTAGAGCCGTGCCTGGACTCCATCTCCTGGCCCACAGCTCCCTCGTAGTCTTTGTGTCCTACCCCAAAGTACACTTTGGATGTTTCAGACACCACGTAGCATCTATGTTTAGGCAGCCTGATCCCTCAGCCACAAATGTTTGATATTCAGGTCCTGACTGCAGACACATAAATATACTTTCTAAATGTGGGTGTCTTCATGTGATCCTGCTCCCATTATAGCAGGTGGAGACTAGTCCATAGGGGCAGAGGAGTCTGGAGAGCTGTTCTGCCCTCCCTGAAGCAGACACCTGTGTCTGGCTGGTTGAGCAGCCCCCCTGACTCTGAGGATGGGGATGGCTAGCTCACTTTACCCAACCAGCAGCTTCTGCATGGCTGGGAGATCAGTGCTTAGACCTAGGAAGTGTTCACAGCCGAGAACTAAACCCTGCCCTGAAAACCCAATCATCTTTTGTGAGAAGCTCTTGGTGAGAAGGAAGGTTCCAGGCTGAAACCTTTATTCCACACAGTCTCAGACTTTTCTGAATTTCACTGACATCAGCTGTGACGTGTTGAGCCCCTGAAGAGGTCTGTGCAAGTATTGCCTGACAGATTATACCAGGTGGGCTTTGCAAAATGCCACAGAAATAGAGGTAGAGGGGCTGTGAAGACATGAGATGCCCATTAATACATCCTCCAGTGAATGACCTTCAAGTAAAATGTGGCAAGGCCAGCAGAGAGGAAGCACCCTGAACAACACCGTGGTACAACAGCTCCAGGGTTGGCTTCAGCTGCCATTAACAGAGGATTGCAGACCTGGCAGGGGCTATTAAAAGTATTCTTTTAATCCACACAGAGAGAAAAGCTGCTGAAACATGTTTTCAACTCAATGAATCTGTTCTCCAGGGTTCTTCAAAGGCATCACTGCTTTTCTCAGCATTCAACTGATCCAGAGCAATGCACCACACCTGCAGGAACCCTGTGGAAAAGTGTATTAGCTCTAGTAACACCACCAAGAAAACCCTTGGGCAAGATGCAACAAGTTACAAAAGCAAGTAATTCCTGTGTTTTGCATATAACAGCCCTTCCACAGGACCAGATAATGAAGTTTTCTCTTCATTAATCTCCTACTGCTCTATGCCTAAGAGGGTCATTTTTTAAAATTTGAGATACATTTAAAAACACCAGAAAATTAAGGGCTAACCCACGACCCAAAAGAAAAAAGGTTTACCATTAACTGAAAGCTAATTCAAAACCATCACCCATGCTCCAATTTTCAGAACAAGTACTCCAAGGAGCAGCAAGAGACATTGACAGCAACAAAACAGGACAAAAAGGGGGAAAGAAAAACACTTCTTGTTGTCCATCTCCTGCTATGCAGAGCAAAGACTTGCAGTATTGGGTGTTAAAAGATAGTCAGTGCCTACCATTAAATGTGAAAGAAGAAGAAACATGGTAAGTATCTGGGGAAAATGGGGATTTTTTTTCCTTCTTTCACTTACTAGTTCACATGATTTATATGTCTCTGTAGCTACTTGAAACTCGTGTGAATACCAGCATTTAACACCTGCATAGCAACAATAAAATAAACAATTTACAAAAAGCTTCTGGAAGTTCTCTGAAATTCAACATGACAATATCCAGAAACAAACAAACAAAACAAAACAAAACAAAACAAAAAAGAAAGAAGAGGGAGGAAAGTGGTTTATTTTCTCCCTAACTAATATTTTATTGATTTCTTAGCTACCCATTCTTGTGGACTCTTTACTGTGACAGACTTTTGTCTTGTGAATACCTTCCTCTATTTTGATAAATTCAATACAATTTTCACTTAGTCTGGCAATATTCCTGACACCTATTTACTTAATATTGTTTTCTTTTCTCTTTTAAATTTTTTTAATAAGGTAGGTTTATGAACATTTTTTTAATGGGGAAAGGAAATTTTGGGTAGCTTCTACTGCATTTGAAAATGCCTTCAAAATATACCTCACATTTGAGAATACAGCACCCAAAGGAGAACAATTCTGATTTTGCTCAGAGCCCAGGAGAGTGGCTCATATGCTTTAAGCTGATCCACATTCTGTGTTTGGCTGGGTACTGAAGCATCCAATTTTCAGAATGAAACCCCCACTGATGACAGTACATGATATTGAATCCATATTTATTAATTATTTTGATACTATATTTTCTTTTAAAATAATGTTTCCAGAACTGGCTGTTTCAGTATTTATCCTGAATACCACATGCAGTTTCCAGCCAGACAGACACTGAGGCATCAGTATTAAACTGAAAGGATGAATGTCAGCTCCACATATTTCCTTTCCTATCTTTCACAACTAAGAAGACACAGGCACATGCTTACTCAGTGTTCACTGTGGATTTCTGACATGTCTTTCTAAAGTCCCAAAAAACTACTTGGTGTGACTGTGCTGTTGAGCACTGGCTTCCTTCCTATCAGTAGAGAGGCCTCTAACTCTTCCTAGGAAATACCAATAACTATGACAATGAAATAATTATTCTAGTTATGCTTAATTCTATGAGAGAAAATGGAGAGTGTGCAGAGAAACCTTTTTAAGGAAAGAGGATCTGAGTAGTCTCAGCAAAGTTTGTCCATTGTTTAAATATATATTTTTTTACATTAAAAAAAAGTCATTCAAAGCACCTCAGCTAACAGTTTGCTGCCTGGTTTGAGGCAGTTTAACCTTAAGGTGTGGCAAGCTCTGGAAACTTAGTGACTCACTGAGTAATAACCAGCTACAACATAAAACATCAGCCTACACACAATTTTCCAACCTCATTCTGTAAATCTTTTACTTGAAAAGAAAAATAAAACAATTATCTCATTTAGTCTGTTTTTAATCTTTATGGCAAAAAGTAATAGACTTAAGGACTATTATTCTTTCTTGAAAACATACAAAGATACTAAAGAAAATCATAAACAAGGCCTCGGAAACTTCTTTGAGGTTTTACTCTCCATTTCTTCATTTTAATTTTATTAAAGGCATATAATATGCAAGTATCTACAGCACAGAAAAATAAACTTGTAATGTCTATGGCATTATTGTTATTGGCAAAAAGGCAAGAATGGGGCACACAGATTTGTAAAATAATAATACAAGAAAAACCCAGAGAAAATACATATTTTCTTTATTCTTCCAGACAGGATAAGTGTTATGTTACCCCCCCCGATCTCCATGTGAATAATCTTTGTTTGCAGAAATATTCCAGATTACTCCAGACAGAGGACCAAGTAAAGAATGCCGTTAGCTCTCAAAGGTTTCACCTCACTAAATTTCCTTTTTCCAATGGGAAACCAACATTTCTGAGGAGTGAGAGAAGGAGGAAGAGACACAGGAAAGGCAGAAAATCTCACCCAAAATTGTAGTCAGGATGTGGCTGGATGCACATCTGGATCTGAGAACTGCAAAGTGCTCCTAGAGTCACCGTTCAGGATTTAGTGACTATGTACATAGACACATAAATCCATACAGCCTCCAGTGAGTATAGAGCAAGGCCACCCCCAGACACAAATATTCTCCATTTACTAGAATGCAGTCAGGTAGCAGTGACATTCAGGATATGATCTTCTCTCCTGGAGCTGCTCCAAATGCCTTTGCCTAGAAAAATAAGGTTGTTCAAAAGTAAGAGGGGATGGGTCTGGTGGGAAATATCTCCACAGCTGGTGGACTGTGGTGGGTTGACCCTGGCTGGATGCCAGGTGCCCACTAAAGCTGCTCCATTGCTCCCCTCTTCAGCTGGACAGGGGAGAAAAAAATCTAACAAATATAACATTCATGTGTCGTGGTAAGGGCAGGGAGAGATCAGTCACCAGTTACCATCACGGGCAAAACAGACTCAACTAGGGAAAATTGATTGAATTTATTACCAATCAAATCAGAGGAGGATAATGAGAAATAAAAGCAAATAATAGAATACCTCTCTCCCACTCCTCCCTTCCTCCCAGGCTCAACTTCACATGCAAATATTCTCCCTCCTCTTGCCCCACAGCACAGGGATATGGGGAATGGGAGTTGTGGTCATTTCATCATGTTTTCTCTGCTACTCTTTCTTCCTCAAAGGGGTGGACTCCTCTGCCTGTCCTCCAGCATGGCTCCCTCCCACAGGAGACAGGAGACTCCAAAAACTTCTCCCATGTACATCCTTCTCCTGGGCTGTAGTTCTGTATGAACTGTTTCAGCACAGGCCCCTCCCATGGGTACAGAGCGGGTTCCCCATAGGATCACAAGCCATCNCTACTCTTTCTTCCTCAAAGGGGTGGACTCCTCTGCCTGTCCTCCAGCATGGCTCCCTCCCACAGGAGACAGGAGACTCCAAAAACTTCTCCCATGTACATCCTTCTCCTGGGCTGTAGTTCTGTATGAACTGTTTCAGCACAGGCCCCTCCCATGGGTACAGAGCGGGTTCCCCATAGGATCACAAGCCATCCCCCATAGGATCACAAGCCATCCCCCATAGGATCACAAGTCCTCCCAGCAAACCTGCCCCGGTGTGGGGTCCTCTCTCCATAGCGCCATCAGTCCTTCCAGATTTCTCTTCCAGCATGGACTTCCCATGAGTTCACAGCTTCCCTCATGCTTCTACCCACTCTGGTGTGGGGTCCTCCATAGGTTGCAGGTGGATCTCTGCTCCCCCTGGAATCCCCATGGACTGCAGGGGCACAGCTGCCTCACCATGGGTGCACCATGAGGTGCAGGGGAATCTCAGCTCCAGTGCTTGGAGAAGCTCCTTGTCCTCCTTCTTCACCAACCTGTGTGTGTCTGCAGGGCAGTTTCTCTCACATGCTCTCATTCCTGTTCCCAGCTGCTGCTGTGCAGCATTTTTTCCTCTTTATAACTCTGTTGTCCCAGAGGCACTGCCACCATCACTGATGGGCTCGGACTGGGCCAGTGGTGTGTCTGTCTTGGGCCCACTTGGCCTAAACTCTGTCAGACACTGCCAGGGCTTCTGGCAGCTTCTCACAGAAGCCACCCCTGTAGCCCCCCCACTACCAAAACCTTGTTATGCAAACCAAATACAGGCACATGCTTTGCAAAAAGACCAGATTAATGATTGAAGGGATGTCTTCCAAACAAGAAGCCTTTTATCAGCTCATCCTACTCAGAACTAAACTTAGAAACGAAACCGTGAAGCATCAGTTTTGCTTTTCCTTATGACCTTGGATACCACAAAATGTACTTATTTTGAAAGACTCTGGGATATAATTCACTGCTGTATTCTGTATCCCCTTTCCAGATGCCAGAATGAATGCAGCCATTTCCAGTTTCTATTCCAGGATTTAGATGAACAGGTTTGGGGAGGCAATTTCCTTTCAGGTAAGAGCCTCACCTCTCTTGCTTGGCTCCCTTTACTGACAAGCCTTTGGTTCTTGTCTTGGACAGCTTCTTCTACCAGAGTATACCAAATGAAGGGATTAATCAGTGGCAGAAAAATAAATAAATACAGAGCTCTCCACAAAGTTTAAATTCTTTTTAAAAAGGAGATTTTTGAGTCCAACATCAACTGCCTAATTTTGGTAGGAAGCATGAGGTTACTCCAGAGAGGGGAGGCAGTAAACCATGTATTTGTGGCATTCAGATTGGTGATACAATCATGTAGTTCCAAAACAGGAATAATCCACACTGCCAAAAGCTACAGAATTAAGTGTGATGCAGATGATGGTCAGAGGTGCAGAAACACAGCAGACTGATCATTTCTAGTGTTGCTCCATTATGTCCCAGCTGTACAGGTGAGGTCATATTGGAGCCCAGCACTTTCTAGAAAGAAGCATAAAGGCAAAGTTTGGCAGTTTACAGACTGGGAAGTATTAAATACACCAAATTGCCATACTGATCCTTTTAGAGTCAATGCTTTTCTCACAAATAACCACAGCTTTTCCAGCCTTGTGTTTGAATACCAAGAGAAATTGCATGGCTAATTTAACAAAACTGCCTTGGCATGTGTGAACCAGGTGAGTGCATGTACAGAACCCCTAAAACAGCCAAGAGGCCACAAGGGCAGTCAGCCTATGCCTGTAATTACTGTAACAGCACAGACACAGTCTGCACAAGCTGTATTTTGTCCTTTGGTATTTACTATGTGAATGTTATATATTAAAAGCAATGCAGAAAAAAAAAAAAAAAAAAAAAAAAAACAAAAAAGAATTTTCCAAATTNNNTTTACTATGTGAATGTAAATTATAAAAAAAAAAAAAAAAAAAAAAAAAAAAAAAAAAAAGCAGAAAACAGAAGTTTTCCAACCTTATGGAATGATTTACACAAGGGTTTGGGGGATTGGGCCCCAAATGCATGAAACAATGTTCTGTTCTGGTTTTAAATTTAAAAAATAAATTTAAAAAAAAAGCAACTCTAAATATTCTAAATTTATAGATGTCACAGTGTATTACGCTCTGCAGCATCTCACACGAATTTTGCTTGTGGCCATCTTGAACGCCTACAGCTCCAGATACACTGTAATTACCCCAACCCATGCGATGCAGCATGTGCTTTCCTCTGCCAAAGGATAGATGTCTTCTCCATACAGCAGTGTCCCAGCAGTATATTCCACGTGCCATAAAGCTCATCCTGAATACAGTGGGAGTATGACAGGTCAATGCAAAAGGAAAGCAATTAATCTGGATAGTTTGCAGCCTTTGAATTTCCTAGACATATTTAATATGAAGCTTACATAAACACTGTCAGAAGAGCTAAGCCATTCCTACGTGCTCATATAAAATCAGTCATTTATGCGTGCTCAATGCAAGAGCACCACAAAATCCACACATTCAGCTAATATGGCATTAAAAAGCAGATGTATTAGTACATTAAAAAGGAATGAAAATACAGTCCCCCAATACTATAGGTGAATGCTTAGAGAATCAAATCTGTAATTGAAATTGAAATGAAAATTGCTTTGACAAAGCATGATAAGCTTCAAGGATTTAATGGCAATGATCATAAAAAAGGAAAAGAAGTGCTCAATACTCCACCTTTCCTCAGCCAAAGAAAACACAGACAAAGGCAACAAGCTACAGCTACAACATGAAGTCAAGAGATGTAAAGAAGCCCATACAAATATTTACTGCTGAGCTTGAAAGAAAGCCACTGAAAGTTGCTATCAAATGCGGGAAAGTCTGCCCCAAAAATCCCAAGAGTCTGAATTCTCTAACAAAGCAAGCAAGATTTCCAGTCCAAAAAGTGTAAATATTTTTAAGTGCAGTGAAAATACTGTAGAATGATGTTTCTTTTAATAAATGCCAAGTCACTATGGTTTTCAAAATTAATAAATGTATGCCTAAAAAAATGTCCATCATGCTTAAATTGAGCAGCATGGAATAGATCTGTTGGCATGTAATATCTGTAATTAAATATGCACTCCTAGTGGGGCTTTGTTGCCTAAATGGATAAATTCCATTAAATCATTTCTAGCTATTCATTGTTCCAATTTTAGCTCAATGAAATATTAAGGAGCAAGACAGTGAGTAATTTTATAGGTACATGTTTGCATTACAAGCAATGGACAATGCGAGTAAAGTTTTATCATGGATGTTAAATACATCTATGCTATCCCAGTGAGGCTATTTTTTGATTAACTGTTTAAATCTCTGAGGCTTAAGCTGTAAGACTGCAAGCTTTGCCATAACAACAGAACAATAGGAGCAAAAAAGAGTGCCTATAGAGGATTTGCAGAAACTGAAAATAGTTACATTCCCTTTGTAAGTGCACACACAAACATGTAAGAGCACAGAAAATTATCAGTTGAGGCACGTGCATATTTAAACCTCTGCTTTTTTCAAATACACAATTGCAGAAGAGTCAAATATCTTCATTACTTAGAGCTGCAGTTGAAAAATCAGTGATCTCTGGGATACGTGACAAAGAGCTGACAGAAACTCCACCACTTTCAAAACATATTGGATATTTTTTCCTAATTTTTAAATGGCATCTTTCTTTCAAAACGTACAGAGACCCTTGTGGGGTTTTAAGTAATTGAAAAGGGTGTGTAGCATATGAAACATTAACAATATGAAACATTAACAATATGAAAAATTTGAATTGATGCCTATTAATTTATTTAAAAGTTCAAATTTTCACCAGTAAACAAAAAGAAAGAAGAAAACCAAAGCCATCTTTGTTCAAGCTTCCTTTGGATGCACATTCGTGTTTCGCCTGCTTGTTTTGAAAAGCTGTCCATAAATCCTGTCCAAGTGGCATTGTGGCTCCAGGGTTCCTAGAAGTAAGAGATAACAAAACACTCCTAGATCACTCAGTTCATCTCACTGCTAATGTCAGACAAAATAACAACAAAATAACAGCTTTTACTGCCAGGAAGTTTCTCTTACCAGCTACCAATGGCATTTTCTCTCACTGTTTCACTCCCTTGTGTATGCCTCGTGCACAAGCTTGAGTTATTCCCTCATTTTCTCATATTCCACCCACTCAGTGACATGTGGCTGTAGTGTAAAGCTACCCTCCACTAGGCACCCGTAACATGTTAACCTCAGACATTTGAGAATCGTAAGGTGTGACCCCAAACAGTGGCTTTAGAAGAAACCCAAAATTTTTAAAGTTATCCGGTTGAATTCTCCTTATTCAACATTTCAGGCTCTTGGGGTTCACAGTTTAAAATAGCTTTTTATGCAGCTCTAAGGGCTTGGACTTCTCATTATGTTTTTAAGTGAAAGCTTTGATTTTGTGCATTTACTCAATAGAAAGACTAGAGTTATAAAGCTAAAAAAGGTATGAATTCTTAAGATTTGCAAAATATTTACAAGTTTTGGATGTATCTTACCCATTTTTTTTTTTTTTTGCATTTTCCCCAATATTTCTGGATTTATCTAGAAATACTGCCCAACCCTTTTGTCAGATACAAGGACTGAGTTTATGATTGCTGCCATATAAACTTGGCACTTTACTCTGCATTTCCAAGACTCACGTTTACTGCAGAAACAATTTCCTGGGAGTTTCCTGTGTCTGTGGAGGGAGAGAGGAGGTGACAGCCAGCGTCTTGTGGGAGGCACAGTCTAGTTCCTTCTCCATACAGTTCTGATTTTACTAAAACAGATTAATCTCTTGAGCTTGTGCTCACCTTATTCCAAGCTGTCTATCAGCTGCCAGTCTCTAGACCATATCCCACCACCTCCCATTTTTAATGAAGACTTGTATTTTCCTGTGAGCGCAGAATGGAAACAACAACTGAAACCTCAGAAATTGCCACACAGCAAATTTTTCTGGCAGCTCTGTTCACATGGGAATTTTCAAAGAGTCTTTAATAGTCTTAAATCCAGAAACATTCCCATGAATTTGTGATTTTCATCCGCAATGGTCAACAGTTTCCATGAATTGCAGTTTAGGAGTAAGTCTGTCCAGAGGAAGATCACTGCCTGCTTTCCCAAACCTTTGAAGGAATAAATGAAAGAGCTGCCTCTGAGGAGGGTTTCTGTCTCTGCTTGTTTCCAACGAGAAGAAATCCTATCCCGCTGTCTCGGTTAGGACGACGCTTCCCCCTTTTCTATGTCCATTCCCGACAAGGATGAACAAGTCAGCAGAAAACCACAGCTGGATGCTGGCTTGATCCAGAAGTGTTGACTGGGTGGAAGGAAGGAGGAACCAAGAGGGGTCAGGGAGACAGCTGGGCGAGAGAGCAGGATTTAGGTACACAGGGATGTGTGGAGCAAGAGAACAGATTGCACAAGGGAAAGCGGATGGAGCTCCAGCGAGAAGTGAGTAAAATGATTTGGTGGGGGCAGGACCAAGCTGCAAGAGCAGCTGAAAAGTGACAGCTGAGTGAAAGAGCAATGCGGGAAGAAATGACAGATTTACAGTCTTAATTACAAGCCGTGAACAGGATCTTCTTTCCTAGAGAGCGGGTGAAACGGCTGGACCTGCATGGACACATTTGCCTCGCAATCCCTAAGCAGGCAGAGCAATAGCAGGATGTATTTGCTCATTTCCTTCTCACATCCTGGATTTTAAGGCTGATCTCCAAGTGTCTGAAGGCGGTAACAGCGTAATGACAAGACTAAGGATGCCCAAATGACAATTTCAGTTTATATTATTAAAACACCTGTGTGCCAGCTGCTGTTCAGACGAGCCCTCAAGTGTTCCAGCTGGAAATGTTTCTGATCTAGGAAAAGACTGAGGTGCTTGGGGAAAAGGGAATTTCTCTTACTAGGGAAAAAAAATGTATTTCAAAGTTTTAGAACCATGAGCTGTCATTTTGGCCAGGATTTTATGGGATCCTGGGGTCCAGAAAAGATCCATTATAAAAGACAAATTGGGGACATCTGATACAACGAAGTGGAAAGGGTCATATTTTTGTTGAATAAAAAAACTTTCCTTCATAACTGAACATTGAGTTTTGATGAAATGTTGATGTGTACAGGAAAAGGCTATTGTATTCCACATGGGAGTGTCCTTAAGTCAAGAGAGTGAACACTGAGACTTCTGATTGACTTTTTTTACTATTCCCCACTTTCTGTTAAACCAGATTAACATCAAGCTAGGGAATTGCACTTACTTGCATCAGAAAACCTCATTCACATACCAAGATGTCAGAGCACATCAGGAAACCCTGAATTGCGCAAAGCCACAAGTAGCCTACTGTGCATTATATTTTTACTATGATGAATTAATACATAGTGGTTTTCTCTATTTGTTTCCTGTTCAGTATTGTCTTTAAAAAAATTACTCACTTGTTTGCTTACATTACTGGAGGGAATGATCACACTACAGAATCTGAAGAGCAATAATAACACAGAGCGTGAAGTCAGGCAGCATTGCAATTCTCTAGCAGCTCTACTTCTTTCATTTGGTTGTACTTAGTTAAGGAGGTCCTCAATGTGGAATTGTACTGCTGTTTCTATGGTGATATGTCACATACATATCAGCTCTTTGTGGCATTTGCAACCTTCTGAGGATTCAGTTTAACCTAAGTTAGTAGGGGTAGATGACTGGAAATGCTCTTGGCAGAGGTGACTGGCTGTGACTGGCTGTGGTTAAATGCTGGTGTGCACAAAGCTTTTGGAAACAATGAAATGTGACTCATCACTAGATGTTGTGGGACCTTTCCTCCCTTACTATATCAGCATTTGGTTTTATATTGCAATTTGATTTATGCTTCGCTATTTCTAACATTAGAAATCACTTAAGCAAGGTGTTTAAAGGGAAGATGTCACCTCCACCACTGTCTTGTACTAGAAGGTAGTTATAGTAAGAAGAGGTAGGAAAATTTTCTGATAAGATTTCTGCTTATAATGTCTCTAAGAATGACTTTGTGAGAGTGCATGCTTGTCCTTTCCTGTATTACATATAAAACTGTTTGTCAAGGAGTGTGAATCACATTGGGTCAGAAAGACACTTTTAACAAGGGACTGCACATCACTGGTTTTATAGCATCATTTGTCAAAGCCAAAGCACAGTTTAAGCACAATGACTTCACATTAATTTGAGAATTCTGAGTCCCTTGAAATCTCTTAATCTCTTTTTCTCTCAGAATATTAAA
This sequence comes from Urocynchramus pylzowi, assembly GCA_013397555.1. Lineage (NCBI taxonomy): Eukaryota > Metazoa > Chordata > Aves > Passeriformes > Fringillidae > Urocynchramus > Urocynchramus pylzowi. The sequence continues at coordinate 1,697,516 of VZRH01004719.1, read as the reverse complement.
AAAAAAAAAAAGTAGGAAAATAAGTAAAAGTATACCCCAGTTATAGTAGTGTGAGGAGTGCACTTTCATCTTCACATGCTGAAAAAAATATTCCTAACATCTTTAGGTAGCCTGAGCTCATTTCCCAGCAACCAAGTTCATATTTATCAGGAAAGCCAATGGATTGTCTGTTTATGGCAGTGGGAGATGTGACATTTCTGAGAAATGTGGTAGAATTGTGATGGTTCCTAGTTGAGTGACAGATACCCTGCCTCAGTGTCAGAAGTGTAGGCTTGGAAAGCAGACTTGAGTTCCACAGCTCTTGACTTACCCTCTGATCAACAGGGATACTTACTGACACACCACCCAAAGACACCAACCCAATCCTAAAATCACTTCAACAAATTGTTCCCTCTTTAATACCAGAAGTCCAAAGATCACTTCAAGTAAGTCCTCCATAGATGCAGGAAAATAAAGCATATCAGGCAAAGTTTTCAAAGCATGGTGGAGTTTCCTACCAGCCATGGCCAAATCATCCAGCCATGTGGAAGTTCTCCAACCAAATGTCCACTCTGGCGTCACCAAACCACTTAGCTGTTGGAAAGTGGATAAGCAGCTGGAAAACTGCTTTACACATGCAGTCAGCATTCACAACAATGCTTTCCTTGCTATTATTTCTGCTATATCTAATCCACAACAAAATATTTGGTCCATCCACTTACTGCATTTTACTTTTAACAAAGTTTGTAGGCTAAGGGGTGCTTTTGCTTCTCACGTGTTCAATCCACACAGCAAAATGAGGTTTCTGTTTCGATAGCAGCTACTGATGGTTACAAATAATAGCAAAAATAAACTGCTGCTACTATTTGACATGACCTATTTCCAGATAGGAAATGGTCTATCATAGCATAACTGAGAAGATAACCCATTATTAACTCCTGTCTCCAAAACTTCCAAAAAGACTGATTATATGGTTTACTCAGAAACACTGCAATTTCACTAACATATTTGTTGAAAGCAATTATAATCTATACAGTACTTCATAGATCTTGGAATACAATAACTTTAAATGAAGTAAATGGCTTACATGTCCTGATCTCAATTGAAACAGGACACTATTATATCTTCGGAGGTTACCAACAAATCTCTCTCTCCTGGGTAAACAAAGAAAATCATGAGGAGGAGAGAAAAAGAAAATATTTTGAAAACTTGTGAGTCCAATTGTTCTCTGCCAACAGCTATGCAGACACTGGGGCTGACTTGTTGCCAGAGTCAGCACACTAGTTAGAGCTCTCACATTCTCCAGGCAGCAGCTTGAGGATAAAAAAGGAAAAATCTTTCCCTTCTTGCCGCCTTCAGCAGATGACTCCAGCCTAGAAGGGGGTCAGCCCAAGTGTTTGTAACAGCAATGTATTGAGTTTTTGCTCATTATAACCTTTGCCAGAGCTTTACTGCATGACCCGAGCGGCTGGCTGACTGAGCGCCTCTTCCCGGACTGCGCAGGCTGAGCCAGCGAGGCACTGCTCTCTCAGCCCAGTGTCCTAAACAGGCAAAAGGACACTAAACAGGCAAAAGGACACCCCTCCCAAAAGGAGGGGTTTGCAGCTCTCAGCCAGACAGGCTATGATAGAGAGCTGCTGAGCGGCTCACAGGCACTTGGGGCACAACAAGAAGTGCTGTTCCACCAGCGCGGCACGCGGGTCATCCCTTGGGCACAGGCAGCAAGGGTCCCAGTGTAGCACCCTGGTCTGTGTTCAGGGTACAGTGGAGGCAAACCAACAGCTTAGGAAGCCACAGAGTTAGATTTTTGTCCTCTACTCTCTCCTGCACTAGGGCAATGCAAGAGAGCCCTGCAGGCAGGGATCACAGAACCACGGAATCAGAATGGTTTGAGTCAGTAGGGACTTTTAAAAAACATCTAATTCCAACACTCCCATGTGGGCAGGAATACCTTCCCCTCAGTCTGGTTTCTTGAAGCCCCATCTAACCTGACCTTGAGCACTTACCTGGGGAGCAGCCCTGCAGAAAGGAATCTGGGGATGCTGGTTGGCAGCAGGTGCAGTGTCCTGGCAGCCAAGAGGGCAAAACACATCCTGGGGTGCGTCAAACACGGCATCACCAGCCAGGCAAGAGAGGTGATTATCTCACTGTAGTCAGTGTTGGTGCAGCCCCACCTGGGGTAGTGCACACAGTTCTAGGCCCCACAACTTAAGAAGTACATGAGCCCAGAGAAGGGCAACAAATCTGATGAAAGGGCTAGAAGGAACGTCCTATGAGGAGAGGCTACAGATATTTAGGCTTGTCTGGTTTGGAGAGAAGGATGCTGAGCTGTGACCTCACTGCTCTCTACAGCTTCCTGACCAGAGGAAAGGGAGAGGGAGGTGTGAGCTTTTCTGCCTGGGATCCAGTCATAGAATGTGTGGAAATGGTTGAAAGCTGCATCAGGGGAGGTTTAGACTGGACATTAGGAAGCATTTCTTTACCAAAAGAGTGATCAAATGCTGGAACAGGCTTCCTAAGGAGGTGGCCAATACCCCAAGCCTGTCTTAGTTTAAGAAGCATTTTGACAATGCCCTAAATTGTATGCTTTAACTTTTGGTCAGCCTTGAACTGGTCAGGCGGTTGACTAGATGATCATTGTAGGTCTCTTCCAACTGAATAATCTATTTTATTCTTTTCTTTTCTATTCAATTCCTATCATTTCTAGTGATGGGGCATCCACAACTTCTCTGGCCAACATGTTTCAACATTTCTCCACCTTCATCATAAAACATTTGTTCCTTATATGCAGTTTAAATTGACCCTATTTTTTATTTAAACCATTAACCCTTGTCCTATCTCAACAGGCCCTGCTAAAAATTTTGTCTCTGTCTTTCTTATCAGCCCCCTTTAGGAACTAAAAGACTGGTCTAAGGTCTCCCTGGAGTCTTTTCTTCTCCTGGCTGAAGAAACCCAATTGTCTCAGCCTTTTCTCATAAGCAAAGTGTTCTATCCCTCAGATCATTAGTGACCCTCCTCTGCACTCACTCAAACAGCTCCATGTCCTTATTGAACTGGGAACACCAGACCAGAGCTGGACACAGTACTCAACACAGGACTCATGAGAGCAAAGCAGAGGGTCAGAATTGCCCCCCTCACCCTGCTGGCCTCTCTGCTTTTGATGCAGCCCATGACATTGTTGGTTTGCAGGCTGCAAGCACATGTTGCTGGCTTATGTTCCATTTTTCATCCAGCAATATCCCCACGTCCTTCTCGTCAGGGCTACTCCCAACCTCTTCATTCCACAGCCTGTATTATACTTTTACTGATGATTTCTGCAACCCACTGTTCAAAGATCATTATCTATGTAGCTTTCTGCCATACCAGACTGGAGATCTGTTGCCTTAGTTATTGATCTCACAACTCTCTGGCTGTGTTATGGAAATAACAGATTTAGGAAAAAAAAATAGATAAAGATTACTATGAGTGGGGATTCTAAGGCATCCCTGCATCCCTAGTCCTTCCTCCTGACTGGGTGGAAGTGGCTTCCCAAGAGCATATTTAATCCTTGATGCCAAGAGCAGGCCTGTAACTCCATAACAGAGAATGTCCAGAATGATCATTTAAGAGTTTGGGCCCCTCTCCTAAGCACCAAAAGCTTACAAGTACCTGTATCCCTTTCCACTTCTGTTTTTCAATACCTCCCCAACATGAAGGTCTCCTTTTTTTTCCAAGGCTCAATTCCCAGATAAGGTGAAATCAGGGGTTTCTGCTGGTGAACCATGGATGTGAAGGAGCAACCTAAAGAGTCAATGGCTGCTTCTCCCTTGGTGAAATAGATAAGAAAAAATGAGGTTCTTCTTTGTCCATGTGGTATGGTTTTGTACCCTGTTTCCCAAAAGCATCAAGCAGAAGTCAAAGAAAGTAATTTGTCATGCCTCTTCCTGCCTTCACACTGTGTGTGCATCATGGGGCAGACCTGCTAAGAGGAAACTTAGGGAGGATGTGATGTTCCAAAAAGAGTCTGGGGAGTTTTTGGTGGTTAAAATACACACCTCTGTCATCAGTTCTTAGCAGAAAATGACAGTCAAAAGACCAAAGTATCTATGAGGTAATTTAGAGAAACTAAAAGGTCCTCAAAATAACAGAGGTTTTGTCTCTGTAATCATGCTGCACTGAGGAAATCCATTATCTTATTTATGGTTTGTTTTTCAGGGTCAGAGCGGACATGGTGCTGTATATTGAGAAATACAGGTTGTAATGCTGTAACAGGCTGGGCCACCTCTGTGGGTTTGTCATACAGTCCTGTACAGTTTGTTTTAACTAGGGTGTACTCACCAAGTGTACAAAACCAGTTCAAACTTTACTGAAAACCAGGCCAGGATCAGCTAACTTGCAGTGTTTTAATTCTGTAAGACAGTCCAAAGGAGTCTTTGCAAACCTATTCCAAGAAACAAGAACTCAAATTTATGAGAACAGCAGATAAAAATGTCAGGACACTTAGTGTCTTTCATTTGGCCAGGAGAAGAGCCAACCAATTTAACCGAAAACATCTGCAAGGGATGGGTAGTATCTGCAGGGCTCTTGAAACAAGATTCATGAATTCCATCAACAGCTATCAACCAGTTATTGCCACTCAGAAGCAAAGTGGTATTTTGCAAGCACACCATGTCTGCACAGAGAAATGAACCCAAGAAAAAATTCAGTGTTTATAACACCTCACAAAGTATCCTGTGCTTCCTCACCTGCTTTCAGTAATGAAAATACCAACACTGGCTGTGCCTTGCATTTCATCTAGCTTTATATCAGTTCCATGCAGTAGTCAGCTTTTGGGTTAGGCTGCTATTACTGTCATCCACCCTCTTCTTCTGACCTGTTTTAAGTGTCATGGAGATTAATATCTCCATAGAAGTGCTTCTTCATTGAGCAGAAAGTGAGTCAGGGGTGATGAAGATGTCTGAGTTCAACTAATCCAAAATCTATATAGAGAGATGAAAACTCATCTGTTCAAAAGTGTGATGGCATCACACATCACTTTTGCTTTGGGGTGGTGGGCATGTGCCATTTTTGGAATTTACACATACATAACCCCCCTCCCCCCCTTTATTGCTTTCAGTCTGAGTAGATCTGACACATTCTGTGACTAGGCTGGTTTCAAACAAAGTTCTTGGTTATCCAACTGGCAGATGGTGGAACCAGAGAAAGTTCAGGTATGCCTATCCCCAGACTTTCCCAATGGATTTTCATGGCAGCTTCTGAGGAGTCATTTGGACAGTGTTCTTTTCCAGAGGGCTTCAACATCACTTTCTGACAACTTGGAAAAGAAAACCCAAACTCCTAAATTACTCTAGAAGTGTTGCCAGTATTTGTGGTTTAATGGTTGGGACTGAGCATGTCTGGTTGTTTTCTTAAAGCCCTAGACCCTCGAATCAGATTATTTATTACCTGAGAATTCCACCTCCTTTCATCTGAAAGCACTTTTAATCACAGGGAGATCACAGGAGAAAAGCCACAAGGGAACAGAAGGGAAAGGATGTGAGTATAAAGGGAAAAAATAAAAGTAGTTCAGTAGTAATGATATTGGGAGCCGGATGATTCTTAAGCAAGTGTCTTAATTTGCCAGAGTCTGACACAGGTTTTGAGCAAATTGGGCTATTGCTTGTCACTATTAATTTGACTGGTTCTTCAGGTTCCTGAGGACTTTTGCAACCTTCAGCCTTCTATCAGGCGTCAAATGATGAAGGTGTGCACCTAAGAAGCATGTTCTTCCATATTAGCCAACTTTTCTTTAAAATTAATATCCACAGATAGCCTAAACGATTAATTTCATTGAGACCACTTTGGAAGTTGTTCAACCAAAATGATTCTTGTGCTGACCCATCATCTCTTCTTGCATGTCAGTGTGTATTGCTACAAGCAAACCTCATGCTGTGAAGGAGGATCAAGGACAGAAAGTTTCCAGGTTTCCTGACATGAGGGATCACACATCGCTACTGCCTTGGGGTGGTGGGCATATGCCATTTTTGGAATTCACACATCCCCCCACTTCTTGCTTTCTGAGTAAATCTGAGTAAATCTGACCCATACTGTGACTAGGCTGGTTTCAAGCGAAGGCAGAGTGCGATGGGGTGGGCGGATAGGATAGGAATTAAGGTAGCTAGAAATTGAGCATGAGATGGTTGGTGTTCATTCATATCAAAAAAACCTTGTCCATCCCAGCTTCTGGATACAGCATCATGATCTGTTAGAGCCTGCCTATAGCTGTTTTGGCACCGAAATATCCTGGCACTGGCAGGATGTGTCATAACATAAGAAGACTGTGTCTTCCATCCATCTGGTTTACTGCCTCCAAGTGCTTTTAAAAGTTCTGACTGAAGATACAGAACAATAAATCCACAGCTTGCCATTCAAAGCCTCAAGAAAAATAAAAACCTTGAACCCTGTCCTGAAATTTTATCACTTCATGCTCCAAAAGGACCTCAATGTCTCAAATGGGCTATCCATCTTGAGAGGCCTGTTTTATTGGCAGCTCACTCTGACACAAAAGGGCTAAGAGTGCATGCCTGGCCTTAAAAACATCCACTTGAAAGTTTTCTGAAAAAAAGCTTTAAAGTCTGCCTGGCTGGTGGCTTGGTTTCTTGCTGCACTACCAGTAACTTTGTATTTGCTGTGTCACTCAACAAATCGGTGGGCCAAAAAGTTTCTCTTTGGAAACTTAATTTCCTCCCCAGCAGCTGACAGCCTTCCATCTTCCTGGTAGCAACCCTCAAGACAGCTCTGTGAGGGTACCAGGCCAGCATGAAAGAGTGCTCTGCCATGGCAAATTGGGTTCTTTTAAACTGTGTCTGCTAAATTAATTTTCAAGCAGCGGAAGGGAACAGCCACAGGGCGCAATACCTGATGCCAGCATGACAGAGGGTGCAGGGACACCAAGGTGGGCCTGGCAGGGGGGCAGGGCTGGGCCAGGAGCAAACACTGATGTGAAACCCCAACTTTACAGCTTCCCTGGGTCCAGCCAGCACATCCCACCTGAATGCACCCACTGTGCAAGCCCTCGAAGGCTCTCAGTCATCTCTTCTCATGCATGCCACCAGAGCCAACAGTACTGCTGGCTTTGCCAAGGCTTGTGAACTTGTTTTCTACTTACAGAAGGCCAATACAGGACAAAACAAAGGCCTCCCCATCCAACTTTTTTCTCTCAGGGTTCCTATACCTCATTGCAATCCCTTCTAATGTCCTCACAGCCTTCTGTGCATGAGGTTCTGACCAACTACCACATTGTCTTACCTCTGAGGCATACAATTAGATTTGCTCCTGCATTTGTTGCCTTTGATATCAGCTGCCCCCATAGCCACACACCAACAATCATTCTTGGAGCTGAGAACATCTTTCTCTATTTTTCTCTCTCTCCTCTGCTCAAGCCAGTTTTTCACTCCAGTTTCTACCTGAGAACTGCTCTCAAGTGCTCTCAACAGCTCTCAGCCCCCTCTTCCTCATGTACTTCTTGTCCTGGCAGCTCAGGCTTGTTCTGTGACCCATATCCCTTCAGATCAGCCATCAGGCCATGCCCAGTGTGCTGATGGTGTCTATAGGTAAGTAAATGGCCTTTTCTCCATCTCATCCAAGAGCTTTTTAATTCTCTTCTATAGAACTAAACTCTGTGAAAGACTGCAGTTTAAAAAAAATCATTCCTATGCATGATTAATTTTGCTTGTGTCGAGACTTTACTTCTTTCATCTTTGAAGATGAGTAAATGTGTTTTCTTTTAAATCTGGCACTTTTGGCTCATCTTTTGTCACAATATTTATCAGCAAGCAAATGGGATGGCTGCCCACCATCAGGAACCAGCAATGCTAGTGGCAGGGAAGAGTATGAGGGTTTTCAAGGATGAACCAAGTTAACTGTTGTTACTGAAACACAATGATAAAAGCAAGGCATACAAGTATGTAATTCCCACAAAAGCACTTTGACAATCTGCAGGTCAGAAATGTGTCACTTCTCCTCTAAGCACCATCCTTAGAATAGGCTGTCTAAAACATTCCTGATTTTTTTTTTTTTTTACAGGCAAGAGTACTTCCAGCATACCATCTGATTGGAGAAGTCTCTAAAATGTTCTGATGAAGGTAAAGCTGAAAGGCAAAATCTGAATGTTGTAAGGGCTGTGATAGGAAACATTTGTTGCCCAGGATACTAAATATTTCTCTAAATTACTGTATGCCCAGGTACATCTCTACTAGTTCTGTCAGCCCGAAGAGGAAGCACAGCACAATTAATCTCTGCACATATGAACTCTTCCATCCCACAATGGCACTGCTTCTTCTGTACCCTCCATTTGGAAGGGTCCCTTGGCCACACCACCCTCCAGTGCCTGCACAGTATGTGCTGATTACTGGTTCCAGTGCTGCTAGTTGGTAGAGCCCAGGTGGCATTTTTTAATCTGTCTCTTTTGATTTCTAAATTGCCAATAGCTAGTGATGAAAACAAGGCTCAATGACTAGTACAAAGTTCCGCCCAAAAGAAATGAATCTTTCCCTATGGGTTTAATTCAAGTAACTAACTGCGTGTGGGAATCATGGGCAAACTACTATGTAATACCACTGCTCTTCTTCTTACTGTTCAGTAAAGGTACAAGACTCAAAGACAAATCCATTGGGTTCCCAGACACACACTGAGACAGGAGAGTAAATGCATCACGGCTCAGCTAAGTGCACAAACTCAGCCATGGGCTATGAAATCGAAATGGAAGCAGGGTCTTCCATTCCTGTTGAGGGAGGCAGGAGCCCAGCTTTTTTGATAACATAAAGTATACTCAGCTTCATAAAGGCTCCAGCTATCCATGACAGGTCAACAAGAGATGAGACAGGCCAAGATATGCTCAGACATCTGCTCACAGGAGGGAAGGTTTGGGACCCAAATGCTAGGGATCAGACAGTGGGCCTGTCATCATAGCAATTTAGTCATACAACACACATTTATGAATCTTACCTTGGATTCTCTGAGTGTAAAAAAAAATGAAATATGTATTTAAAGGTTTTAATTTGATTTTCAGCTGCTGCTGCATGTGCTATACACACATGCCAGTGTGAGGCCCAAAGCTGAATGGCAGACTCTAGTCAGAACACTGGTGTTTGTAATTATTTGCAGCATTTAAAATCTATGAATTAGTTTGTGGACCCCCATGATACACTGAGTAACTTGCTATAAAATAAATCTTGAAAGAAGCTGAATATCATTAAAACCTAGGAAATTAATAGAAAAGCTTTTGTTCTTATTTGTCTTACCTAATTGAGGTCAATGCATCCATCTCTTCCTGTATATACAAAGTCTAAAATGACTTCTACCAATGAAAGTATAGGAATGCATATGCACCAAGTCTTTCATAGCCAGCATCTTCCATCTAAGAAGCTGAGCAACCTCTTCATTATCTCCTTGTTTAGAAAGTTTAAAAATCATGCTTCATTTAGCCCTGGAATTAACAGGTGCCTGGTTGCACCAGAGATTAAATTTGTTGGAGTCAAAATGCACTAACAAGTAACAACCATTCTTCATACCTCAAGGTAACAGGGTTTGCTCTTGTTTACAGAGCCCCCTTATACAGCTGAAACAGCTTGCCTGAGCAGGGAGGAGATGACCTGCTGGCGACTGCCTGTCCCCCTGACAGAGAGCCAAGACTGGCTGTGCAGCGCAGGGCGGGAAACGTAACAGGAGACACGGGTAGGATGTCCTGCACCGCAGACAGGGCACAGGGCTTTTAGTGGTTAAGATGACAACAAATGTGCACCTCTGTCATCAATCCCTAGTAGCAAGCCATATCCATGGAGAAATTTAGACAAACCAAAAAGGTCCTCAAAAACAAGTGAGGTTTTGTTTTTTGAATAATGATAATGTACTGAGGAAAGCCATTATCCTATTTATGGTTTGTTGTTCGGGCTCCCAGCCAACAGCGCACCATACTCCGTGAATATATACATTCTAATGACATGATGGGGCAGGACACAGATGTTACGGGTTTGTCACACGGTCCTGCCTGGTTTGGCTTAACCAGCATGTAATTGCCAAGCACTTGCAATTGATAATGGCTGCCAGGCCAGTGTATACTAATTGCTATACCATGATTGCACATGAAAACAGGAGAGAAGGGGGAATAAGAAGGAGGTGATAAAGACAAAGGTTCAGGGGACCAGTCCAAAGAACAAAAAAAAAAAAAAATTCAAAACAATTCAAGTTGAAACCATGTAGCAATTTTGTTATGTCAAAGCAGAACTGCAACTAATTTAATTGACTAAAGAATGAAAGGAGACTCTGGTCTCAAATGCTGTCAAACACCAGTTGCTGCTCTTCTCTAGGGATGGCCAGGCAATAGAAAACCTAGCAGATTAGGATTCTGTATCACTTTGCCTCTTCCCAACAGAACCACTAAGGTGGAAATGTGTTTCTGAATCATCATTCTTATCCTTTTTTGCTTGTGTGCTTTTGTAGACAAAGTCTTACAAGACTTTAAAAATCTGGGCATTTTTAATATACCTGCCTTCCCCCTCAGGCTCATCTAACATGCTACTTCCCAAACAAAACTTTTAAAGGTAAGAAGTATTTGCAATTCCCCTTGACTTTTATTGCAGATTCCTTTAAATACTTGGTCTCTAGTCAATCCTCTAAATAGCTGAGGCACTGAAAATGAAAGGCCATCGTTGTAAGATGAGTTTTTCATTAATAATCTAGGTCGATCCATCATGACAAATTAGACAAATGCTCAGAAAAATTTGATTAGAAGAAAAGTGAATTGTTGATACAGCACAAATAGAAGTTTACTTGTATGTGGGGCTGGATTTCAAAGAGCATTGATTTTTGCAACTTTTCAGTGTTAGATTTCTACTTCTTCTGTGCAATTCAGTGTCTTAAGAGATAAATGAAAGAAGGTGAATGCCTGAACTGAGATCCAGATGGGCCTTTGTCCTCACTGCACAAATCTAACCCCCTCTTTATAGCAGGTTTGCCCTGGAGACACCTTCTGTGGGAAGTCTGAAACCGTGATGGAGAGCAAGCCGGCTCTTCAGCACGGTGAATAACTGGGGCTCACTTCCCAGCCCTTTTGTATTTGGCAATGTAGACATACCCTTAGAATCCTTCCACTGTCTCTGCAACTGGACAAGTACATCCAGAAGCCAATTCAAACTAAGGGAGAGCTGCCTTATCTTCTTTTGGATCACTCCATTGCGTATAGTGAGAGCCAAGGCAATTCAGTAACTAAATCTTCTTGTAAATCTAGCCACTTCAAAAAGAGAGAAACAAACTGAGGTTCTTGTGGGACTTAAATTTGTTTTTTTTCCAAAATATTTGAAGATTCTTGAGGAATACATTTGGTCCAGGTAGCTCAGTGTGAAGATACAGTGGGAGCTGCAGGTTGAGCTCTGGGTGGTGGGAGCCCAAGGCAAGAGGCCATGGACTGCAGACCCTTGGCATAACAAAGGGCACAGGGACCTGTGGCACCAGCCAGATGACCAATCACCCAGATACATGTCAGGAGCCAAGGATTCAACTGGAAGAATCCAGATTTTTGTGCACGTTGACGCTATGGGTGTAAAAACCCAGGGTTTCTTTTGTTCAGGATCCCTCCTTGAAGGCACCAGCTTGTGTGGTTGCTGCATCATGATAAAATTTTTTAAGAGAACCAGAGGCTTGAGACTCTGCTGTGGGAAACCTGGGGTCAAACCAGTGAGCAAGCCTGGCCTGACTGGGTGTGTGGGGAGCCACGGGGGACACATCAGTCACTGGAAGCACCTGATGTGAAGGGGCTTTGACCCAGCAGTGTCAGTCTCTGGTCTTGAAATGTGACTGCCAGTGCCTTCCAAATGCTCAGACTGGGAAGTTTCCTTAACAAAAAGCCATCACATGTTTATGAAGATGTTTAAAAGTCAATTAAATTTCAAGCACTTTGTAATATATTTGCTTATCTGAAATTTCATCCAGAAATACATTATTTGCTTTAATTATGGTCTGGTTCTGTTTGTAATCATAAATTTAAAAAAAAAAAAAAAAAAAAAAAAAAAAAAAAAA
>VZRH01004719.1:1654813-1685448 GCA_013397555.1 Urocynchramus pylzowi | reverse complement strand
AAAAAAAAAAGCAGAATTTTTAAAAACAAAACTATATTGTGAGGAGGCAAAATGAAACTTTACTCAAAAATCTATATGCAGAAGTGTTTTTATGCAAACAGATTCAATAATACCTATGAACACAGCTAATAAAAAAGAGGAATTTCTCTCTAGTGAGAAAATGGAGTAGGTCCAAATCTCATCACATTTCCTAATATGGGAAGAAGTGTGAATTCTTTATTTTAGGGAAGTTATACCTCAGGCAACTATCTAGGCATTCAGGTCAGACCATACCTCCATGCTGTATGACAGCCACAGATATCTATGATGCATCTCATAGAGAAGATGCATGTCAAAAGCCTGGAATGTCAACTGGAGAGCTCTATTCTTTGAAAAATATGAGGCTCTAGAACCCAAGAATCCTTTAGAACTTCAGAGGACATGGGTTAATATTAATACTAAATTAATCTTTTTTTCTTTCATTTGGATTCTGTCAAGTAACTCACCAAGCATCCTGGATCCTCCAACCTGAGGCAACAAATGTTACATGTTGATGGAAACATGTCAGAAATAAAAAAATTAAACCGTCTTCCTGTGGTAAATTTTGATTTTTATGAGAACCACATTTTCCATTTTTAAGATAGAATTTCCAAGCAACTCTTAAGTATGGCTAAAAAACATATCCACAGCCATCAGGAATCATTGGTTAGCAAATGGAAAGAAAGCTCAGGTTCAAAACAAACAATGCGGGTTTGTAACCTTTTGAGGTTTCACTGTAGGTATCACGATAACCAGCCCTTTTACCCCTAGCACCCAACAGCAAGAATTTGTTCACTGTCTCAAATCTCACTAAGAAAACAAAAATGTGAGCCCTGAATGCTCAACCACCAGCAAGAAAATAAAAACAACACAGAACACATTCTTTGCACATCTCTCAGTTTTGACTGGTTGGGGTCCTGACTCATGAGTGTTGAAAGTTTGGGGTTGCCAAATTGCTTTTGTTTGTCACTAATAATCACTCATCCCAGGGAACATGTGGTTTACTGTCTCATGCCAGGCCTCCAATGCTAGGGACTGAGGTTCCTTGGTGAGACAGCCTCTCCCAGCTCCAAGACACGTTCTTCCACATTATCAGAATATTTTATTTTTTTAAGCATCTGTAACTGTAAAACAAATAGGTCTTTCCCTTGGTAGACATTATGATTTATTTTTTTTTTAAGATTAACTTTGTTAGCCACAGAACTTTTGCAATGTTTCAAGACCACTGATAACTGACCAGGATGGAAAAGAACACAAGTACATGCAGCCTGCTGTTTGTTTGGTTTTAATTACTTTCTCTGCTATGGCTAGAGACTTCTGGAATTATCCTCTTTGTGGAAATAAAGTTAGGCAGTTGGGCTTTTCTATCAAAATAATTAGCTGAGCCATAAGGCTTGGGGAAAAAGTAACACAGGGTGAGTTTAGAGTTGTATAGAATTGTCTGGTGAGCAAAGGTACATTCTTCAGAAGTGCCCAGGTAAATTGCCTTTTCTAATGTGTTTTCATTCTCTACGCTTTCTCTGATAGAACAGTCTCAAGATTAGTAATTTGGTTTTCTAGATTGCCTCTTACAGGCAGATTCAGGCAGTCCACAAATACTACCTGTCCCAGAAAAGGCAATGCAGAGTTCTTAGCTGAGCCATAAGGCTTGGGGAAAAAGTAACACAGGGTGAGTTTAGAGTTGTATAGAATTGTCTGGTGAGCAAAGGTACATTCTTCAGAAGTGCCCAGGTAAATTGCCTTTTCTAATGTGTTTTCATTCTCTACGCTTTCTCTGATAGAACAGTCTCAAGATTAGTAATTTGGTTTTCTAGATTGCCTCTTACAGGCAGATTCAGGCAGTCCACAAATACTACCTGTCCCAGAAAAGGCAATGCAGAGTTCTTTCATGGCAGCCATTCTAAGAAATTCCCACAAGAAAATACTCCAGTTCATTTTCTGCTTGGCAGTATCTCTGCATGAACAAGCAATTCCACTTCAAGCGCTGGCTACAGCTGATGTCCATTCCCTGCTCCCAGTTTCTTCCAGGAATATGGTAATCTCAGAACTACTCCAAAAAAAGCCCTTCAAGCAGGTCATATAGAGAGGAATTTAGTATAAATATCTCATGAGACTGAGCACTTAATCCAAAGGCCCAGATGCCCAGAGTGGGACTCAACTCTACTAACATCAAACAACTACTATATAATCATCCCAGTACAAGAAAAATTTTACAGCACCATCATTCATTGGAACAGTCTCCACAGCGGCATGGTGGTGTTCCCATAACTGGAGGTTTTCCAGTTGTGACTGGATGGGGTGCTAGACAACCTCATTAAGGCTTCCTTCCCCCCAGAATATTGGACTAGATGATCTTTCGAGTTCTCTTTCAACCTGGACTATTCCATGATTCTGTGATACATATCAACACACTAACTAGTAATCCAGACTCCTGTAAGGTTTTAAGCTGGTGAAAGGACTGAAAAACAAGTTTTATGGGGAGTGACTGAGGGAGTTGGGGCAGTTTAACTTGGAGAAAATGAGGCTCAAGGAAGACCTTATCACTCTCTGAAACTACCTTAAAGGAGGATGTATGAAGGTAGGAATATGTCTCTTCTCCCAGGTAACAAGTGACAGGACAAGAGTAAATGGCTTGAAGTTGTGCCTGGAAAGGTTTAGATTAGATATGAGGATAATTTTATCCACTGGAAGGATGGCCAAGCATTGGAATAGGCTGCCCAGGGAAGTAGTGGAATCTCCATCCTTGGAAGCATTCAAAAATGTGGATCTGGCACTTAGGGACATGGTTTAGTGCTGGACTTGACAGTTCAGGGTTAATGTTTGGACTCTGTGATGTTACAGGTCTTTTTCAACCTTAACAATTCTATGATTCTATGTTTCTGTGATTGTTAAAAGAAATAGAGACATTTACTCTGTTTTCAAATGTCTCCAGGAAATGAGACAAATCATGCTCGTGAAGGAGGTTTTGTTTCCCCTGAGTCCTACAGGGAACTTAGAGCAGCTAATTCCAATATAAGTGCAAGTGCACCTTATGTGCATAGATTTCTCATTAATGACATTCAGCTCTGATAGAGACTTTGCTTGTGGAGTAGGAGTCTTTTATTACGTTGCAGGTTTTATGGCTGGGGTTTCAGCTATACCCCAAATCTCTGCTGCAATTCCAGACTGGAGAGGGAAGGGATTCAGAACCTTATTAAATTCAATGGGGAGGCTAGTACTATTCTGCTTAAGTAATGTCTAAAGGATGTGCACTCACAGGAGATCTGTAGACAACAAGACTGATCTATAGACAACACCTCTTGCTGTTCCCATACTTGCTTCTTGGTAGGAACATTGCTCCCAGAAAGAATGCACTTGCTTCTATGCCTGTCTCTTCTGAGGGGGGTTTAAACCACCAAGGCACTTGCACTGCTACAGCAAAATTTGACTTTACACTTCTAACCAAGCATTGCTGCAAAATACGCTGTGAATGTCAGAGTGAGCAACAGAAATAAGAGGAGGGTTCTGACTGTTGCACTATGTACTGGCTTCTTCCCCGAAGATAGAGAATGTTTTGGCCTCCCTTCTAGGTCTGCTTATGTATTTTACATGTCTCATTTAAGCTGCTTTGGAGAAAATGCATAAACAGTTGTGTTAGAGCTGCCAAAAGGGGGTCTCAGGCCCATTCCTGAAATGAAGCATTAAATGCTTTGGGAAATGTCTTTCCAGGTCCACCTTAGCATACAGATCTTGGCCTGACTATTCATTTATGCTGTCAGCCATGCTAAAAGGAATGGAGGGGGGATGTTATTAGAAAATAAAGTTATCCAGCAGCTGATCTCTCAGCCATTCAGAAGTTCACTGAAGAAGTATGCACACAACAGGACTCATGGCAGGTCCTCAGCCTGTCCATCAATGGTCTCAAGCTGCCTTCATACCTCAGGACAGGCAAACCAAGAGTGGTAGTCAGCAGTGGGCTTTGGGCTGAGAGATGTCTGCATTCCTCTAATGAGCTGATAAGACCATTTTCAGCATGAAGCAGTACATGCTACTATATTGTCAAATACTGTTTTTTATATACAGGCCAAGGACATTGTCCTGCATATTTCTGGGAAATATGTGCTGTAAATTTAGTCCCTAACAGAAGAAATAGATTTTGTCTACATAAACACACTGATTTTAAATTCCGATAGTAATTTTTTTTGTCTCATAAAGTAAATCTAATGACACCACTGTGTGTTTATTTCTGACTCTGAAACCTAAAAAAAGCCAATAACCCAGTAAGGAGTCCTAGCTATTTATTCTCCTCTTGATTCATACCCATTAGCGTACCAAAGTGGCAATTTTCCAAACAGGCACTCATTTTGACAAATGCATTTTACTGACCCCTTTTACAGAGGCAGACCTTGGAGGATATGTAGAAGTTTCTGTAGAAAATGACCTCACTGTTAAGTAGCAAAGATGCCAGATATCTCCATCTCAGCCATCCATAAGTCATCTTGATTTGTCACATGCATTGGCTTTTATAAAAGCTCAAGGTAAGAACAGCCATGGGAATAACAAGCTTCATCAGCTTCATTTTATGTTTCTAGCAGCAGTCAATAGCAAAGGTGTCATCTTACCACATGATTCTTGTACTTCCAAAAATCTTCCTTTATTTACATTATGCCATCAGTCTTAAAAGACTTTCCAATAACTCTCGATTCCAGTTTAAATAATTGCCTAACTGGAAATTAGGACCAGGATTTTCAGCATTAAAACCCTTAGACTGCAGCCATCTGTGATGCCTACACAAATGCGTCTCTCCAAGTAACTCAAAAGCTTTGTGAAACTGCAAACTAGAGAACACTGTTTATCTTCCTTCTCTCTCCATCTAATAAATCCTGACAAAAGCTGGGATTGGTGGCACATCCTCTAAAGAGCTAAAAACTGTGGACTGACAAGCTTCCAGTGGCAGAGTCCATATCCTAGAGCTAGATATGCAGATCTCTGTTTGTACCATGTACACATCTTCAGCTGGGCTTAAACCTGGGTGTTTGCACATTCAAAGCAGTTCAGGTATTCAGCTAAATGTGAGCTTATGCTTAACAGACAATTTGAGGAACAAGCAGACAGGCAGAGAGTAGACAATGCCAAATTTGATGACATAAGTAATAAGCAGATCCATCTTTGAAAATCTGTTACTACTATTGGGCTTCAGTAGGCCTGTAGTTTTACCTCTATCTGGACTTTTATTTCTGGTTCTGCAAATTTTGACGTTTTCTTTGGTTGCACACTGGCTGGAGGTGCACGTACACAAGCTAAGAGATCCATGCCTTTCTCCAAAGATTTATCTTTGCCTTACAGCAGAGTTGTCTGGTTTCATTTTTTGCATTAAAACTCTGACACATTATGTTGCCTATTTTTGTTGCTACTTAGAATTCCCCAGCTCCAACACCTCTTTGTTTTTCCAGTAAATTCTTCCTCTTCACTGACCCATATACCCACAGTTCAGCAACTGAGCCATATTGGGTGCACCACTGGTGCCTGTGGGTAACCTCATTCACCTCTTGGCCAACTGCTCTTCTCACTCTCTTGCAACACTTATCAAATGGGAAAATCCCCTTTGCAGAAACCACCTCTGTCATCTTCACAGCTGGGTAAATCTGCATTGTCTTTAATTCCAGCATTGAAATCACAAAGCCATAACAAATTTCCTACAATCTGGAATTGCCACTCCTACTGTGGTGAGGAGAAAGGTGACAGGGTTTTAAAGCAAAGCAAAGAGTTTTGAAAGTAAATTTATTTACGAGACAGGTTCTACTGTAATTTCCAGAGCAAGCTATTAAAAGGAGATGCAGAAAAATGTAAAGAACTAAAAATGGACCATTGTTATATCTTCTAAATGTCCCAGGACATTACTTATGGGATATTGCAGATGCTGAGTCTCTCTGACAGTGTTCTTGGTCAAGTGAGGGTGGGAGGCGGGTGGAAGATGTGGAAGATCACTTAAGGCTGTTGAAAATAAAGACACACCTATCTCACAGATACAGTTCACAATAAGGACCTGACAGGAAAAATTTACTTCACAAAATGTCAAAACCCACAATTTTATGTTCTGTGTCCTGGGTTCTATGGTCATCCTTAATGTAAAAGACATGAACAATTGAAACTTCTTACCTACTAAGAGAATACATGTCCAAAGAAAAAAAAAAGATCTGAATATAGACAATTTTCTTAGCAGTTAAAAGCCTTATTTTTGTGTCATTCTTTTCCTTCAAAGGCTGTTGAAATTTTCAGTGATTAGTACTAAGATTAAAGATGAGCAGAAGAACTGGTATAAAACTATGTGTAAGCTAGAGAGGTACACAAAAAGGGAGCAAAATAAAACAGCAATAAAAACAGGACCGGATGTACTCACTCATCACTAGACATGTTACATGATTAATCACTTGTCCTCATTGTAACAACGAAGCCAGGAAATCCACAAAACCTCAGTATGTATGTAATAGTGCATTTCTAGCTAACAAATTACAGCTATCAAGCTACAGAGTGAAGCATGCACTACATTTAGTGTAATTTAACATACTGGCCTTGCCTGAAAACCTGGCAAAGTCTGCTACCATGCAAGCCTATAGCATCAAAGCTCTGTATTTCTATGAGGGTGAAAATTCAAGCATTTCCATGAGATTCAGCCAGAAAGAGCAACGATCGCGGCAATTTGCACAAAGTAGCTCATCGTGAAGGTGTTTGTGATGGTCCAGTCTGGCCAAAACGTCCATCACTAACCATAAACACAGCAAACATTCTAAACAGGTTGTGGTGGCATTACCTGGAGCCAAAGCACAAGCCTGGCTGCATTTTATGTCAAACCACTGACCAGCCCTGCTGCCGCTTGGAAAGTATGGCCGACATCCGATTGTGGGCCGCCCCGTGAGGTTCACCAAACCACCAGCAGGAGAGTGGTTTTGCTGCTTTCTTCAAAACAGTTTTTGTGGCTTTCTTGAGAGCACGGTATTTGTCAGGTGAGTAGCACAGCCAGGATGGTTTTATCTCCTTGTTGCCATTATATGTGCTTCAGTACCATCCCAGAGGCCTCTCTTCTGCTCAGCTGTAAATAGAGTGTATGAAGAACCATTCTCTGGAGGGGCTGCAGGCATCAGAACACATTTTAAAGCTAACAAGGAGCATTTTCAGTCTGAACTCCCATACACCATGAGGAAATACCCAGTTATTTATATAACTCTGCCTAAAGTATTTTTTATTTCTTTCAAACATAACACGAACCACATTTTTACCTTTTATGCTGCAATTTTCAATCATGTCAACCCAGGACCAATACATTCTCAATGGGAGAGGACTGCAATTCTGAAATGGTTACTTCAGGTCTTCTCAAGGGGTGGTGAATTAGCAGTTAAATTAGCTCTCTGCACCTAAATTAACTCATGACCACCTAACATGCCTATTAACATCCATCTGCCACGCATCATCCTCTGCCAATGACCTCTTTCCCTGGAGCCTCATCAATCAAATTCAGCTTGGCAGGAGACTTCTTGTTCACGTAGAGGAGAGAGGGAAACAATTCCCACCACCTCCCTAAGCAAAGGGCAGGAGGCATCAGTCAGCTGCACAAAATGAGAAACAAAGAAGAGTAAGACAGAAGACCTACGCAAAAGATCTTCCAAAAGCCCCATGTCAGAGCTGAGCAGAGAATTCCCTTATTCCAGTCAATCACAGTGTTATAAACATCATACATCTTAATGCAGTCTTTACTGTTGTGGCTTTTATTAAGAAGTCATGCCCTTGGGAAAGCAAAACAAAGAGGAATAAAATCACGTGAAATGTTAGGTCCTTTTATTTCTAGTGTTATCTTTGGGAATTCCTAAACTTTCATGTAGCCATGGGTTTGCTACTGCCTTGAAGGTGTAATCACTTAGAACATGGCGAGACTTTTTATCCTTTTGACTCCCTACAGAAAGGTAAAAAAGCCAGTCAGGTACTTAGAAGGATAGGATGGTTTGGGTCAGAAGGGACCTTAAAAGTCATCCCATTTCGACCCCTCTTCTGTGAGTAGGAACATCTTCCACTAGCCCAAGCTGCTCAAGCTGGCCTTGAGCAATTCCACGGATAGGGCATCCACAAATTCTCTGGGCAACCTGTTCCAGCACCTCACCACTCTCAGAGTGAAAAATTTCTTCCAGATATCTGATTAAATCTCTCCTATTTCAGTTTAAAGCCATTCCCCTTTTTCCTATCACTACATGCCCTTGTAAAAAGCCCCCCTCCAGCCTCTGGCAGACCCCTTTAGGCACTGGAAGGTGCTGTAAAGGCCTCCCCAGAGCCTTCTCTTCTCTAGTCTGAACAGCCACAGGTCTCTCAGTCTGTCTTCACAGGAGTGGTGTCTCAGCCATCTGAACATGTTAGTGGCCTCTTCTGCACCTACCCAAGCAGGTCCATGTTCTTATGTTAGGGGGTCCAGAGCTGAACTTAAAAAGTCCAAATTATGAGGATATTGTACATGCAATCAGTTTGGGACAGTCCCTGAGTGATTTTCAGACTTGCCTGAAAAGGCCCACAGTTTTCAAGCGTTATTACAGCAAAGTATCTGAAATTGTAAAATATTAGTTTGATTGTATTTGGGAGAGTAATAAAAATGCTAACTATTGTGGGATTTGGTAAATGCAAGAAGTCATTGTGAATGTCCAAAACTCTTTAGAAGAGGCCAGGATCATTGTTCCATTCTACAGACTGACTCCTTCGAACAGATTTCACCTTCTTTAAGGGTATCAAACCTTCTTCAGGGTCAATGAAATGTCTGCAGCAAAGGACTTGAGACTGGGAGACCTCCTAGGAACAGAGAGTAGTATCAAAACCAAGTCAGGGAAGCAAAATGCAGAAATTCCATGGACTAGGTGCCAAGGATGCTATGTGGGGTCAATGCAATCCACAACCCCTACTGAAAGGTACTAGTTAGACTGAGAAGGTAGACTAGTTAAAAAGTACCACCCAGTAAGGACACTACAACCAAAAAGAAAGAAAACCTTTGCAAACTTTACTCTTCTCAACAACCCAAGACTGTAGAAACTGTACATTTAAAAATAGATATGGAATTTAGGACACAACTGAGTTTGAACATTTGACTTGTAAACTGTCTTTTGACAGTTAGAAGGAAATGAATTTAAGTTCAAATTAAGTGAGGTCCAGGGTCAAGACTGCATTGCGACCACAGTTCATTCTCTTTCATTTTCTCCTTGTTAATTAGAAGCAATTTCATGAGCTTTAGCTTTATTGCACTTCCAGTCTAATTACTGGAAAATGTTTACATTTTAAGACAGAAAATTGAAAATGAACGATGGAAACAAGCGACCTTCTCATTGCTACCATGTATTCAGATTAATGGCTATTTCCTGAATTAATCTAAATCATTCATCCAGTGCAATTTGGATGGCAGCAAGAAGGATGACTTTTTTGTGTACTTAAATTTTTTCTTAACAGTTGTGGCAAGCTAATACATGGAGAAAAATAAAGTCATATTTTAAACACACAGACTACCAGATGAGCATATACCATAAGCAGTGCCATTCCAACACTTGCAGAAGACAAAAAAAAAAATCTCACAAGATAATTTTAAACAAAAATTACCAAATTCTCTGAAACAATGTCTCTAGGAGCCTCTCACAAGCACTTTGATCATACTGATGAGGACTCCTTGGGGAATTTCCAACACCCACCTCTTTATTTTCTCAGGCAGTCACGAGAAAAGAGGTTTTGTTGAAGATGCCAGCATGTACTAAGCTTGTCAGGATGTTTCAGGCTTAACCCTCTGAAGACTCTGATTGTCCTGAAGATAAAATATTCATATTGTGGTTTACAGCAATAAATTAGGACACAAGCCAAGTTCTGAACCTCCTAAGCTAAAATAATGAAAAATGCATATGATCTGTTGCCACAGAAATATTAGTTTAGCATCTCACAGTCCTGTAACAGTTAGCTTGGATGCTCTCCTATTCCCAGTGTCTTTTAACTCCAGTGGATTTAGCTGTGAATTCCAACTCTCTGATACATACTGCATAACATACTGTAAAGAGTTCATCAAGACACCTGAGTATTGCCATTTCTCTTGACATAATTTCTCTGCTTTTACAACTTGGTTTCCACCGAGCCATATTCTAATTTCCTACAGAAATATAATGCGTCTCCTCTGAACTACAACTTCCAGCAGAAGCAGATGGTTCTTTGCTGTATCTCTGTCCATATTGTTAGCATTTTCATAGCATCATGTCTGATTTTGTGTGGTTATCAATCCAGTTGCAGCATCTGTTCACAGCACAATACTATGGGGCAATAACATGAAAATACGACCTTCTTAGGTCTTGACTATTTGCTATCAAAGGTTGCTGTTTATCTAAATTGAGACCTGATGCAACTGGGTGAGACAACTGGGATTTTGCCAGCTTTCTAAAGGACTGAGATCTGCCCTGTGTCTGGAAGCCAACCAGCAGCACACTGCACATACAGCAGCACTTATTATGGAGTATGTTTGAGTTACATTATACTTCAGTATCAACTTAAAAGTTACTTTTAGATCAGCATAAAATCCAAGGGTTTTGCAAGCAGTAAATTGGGTTCCAAACCAAAGCAACCACAGATTACTTTCCTACAGGAGTGAAAAACTCAGCCAAAAGCAAGTTTAGCTCTTCTTCACTGCTTGATGATTTCTGGTAGGCAAGCCTTGTTCCATAGCCTCACAGCTAAGACTCCCCTTGCTGGTTTTTAACCACTTCCACCAGACAAGAATAAGAAGGCCAGAAGTCACATCAGGACAGCAGAGAAGGGTCAAAAGAGAAGCTGAAGACGACAGCTGCACTACAACACTTGACAAGGGACAGAAAAAAGGTAGAAACCAGCAACAGCCACAAGGAAAGTGTAGGAAGACCCTCTGATTTAACTTAGAAGTTAAATGAGGAGGAGGCTGTACAAAATAAGAGATTGGAATTGAGTGGGCTACAGGGGTAAATAGCAGAAAGAAGCACCACATTATCACACACTTTCTTTTCTCAATACTCATCTGATTCCTGGTTGAAGCACCGGAATTCCAAAAACCTAAGTCAAATGAGTTGCACAAGTGTTCTCTTTTGCCCTTTCTTAATTAAAAACAAACAAACCAAGCCAAGTAAATGCACCCGTAACTCTTGTCACAGTCCTACAAGCAGCAGCAATTTTCAGAGGGATAAAGGCAATGCAGACTATATTTTCTGACTACATAAAGGTCCTAATTTCAATTTTTGTCATTTCTTTGGAAAGGTGTTGTGTAGTCATGGACTAGATAGCCAGTACCCTGACCACAGACACGGCCTCATGCTTGTCACTGTTGGTTCCCTTGGCCCAAGCAGTCACATGCTTCATGGTTTGCCTCAACAGCAGGGGAAGGAGACAGCATTTGATTAATATGGTGCTCAATAACCAGTAAGGTCAGTGATCTGGGTACATTTCTGAAGCCTTGGCATGACTCACTTTCCATAGCCACCTTCCTATCGGAGCCTCGAGGCATGGAATTCAGTCACACCAGAAGCTCAGGCTAGGGATTGAGAGGAAGGTTTGACCAACAGCAGCAAGAAATGGAGTAGCACACATGTTGGGCGAAGACTATGGACTAGCTGGAGACTTAACTCTCAATTTAATACACCAAGGTTAAACAAAGTGCATGGATACTGTTCTGTGGTTGAATGAAGCCAGCCAGAACCAGACTGCTGAATGAAAGAAAAATAAAGTCCAAGGCAGGAAGAAAAAAGCTCAGATTTATCTTCCACATGAGTATCTTCTTTCCCTTTATGAAAATCTTTTCCTTGTTTCCAGCTCACTACTTGCCTTTTTTTGAATATACAGTATTTGAAGAGTAAGCTATTTACTTGCTTCAGTTAACATATATTTTCCATGTGATTGACCATGAGGCATTACCCAAACAAAAAATCTTTGAAGCAGATATGGTAATGAAACACAAGAATGCTCCTTTTGGAAGCAATCTCAAAATACTAAAGAAACCTCCTTTTAACAACCATTGCAAAAATAATCAAGGAGAGTTACTCACACTTACTGGCTTTAACGTTACTTCAGCAAAAATTTCCTAATTCTTGAAATGAAACCCAGCTGAGAATGGTAGATTCACAACTTATACATTAAAAGACATTAGGACAGCTATTTGCAATAGCAGTACTTCTAAATCTTAGAAATAGTACTGTGCACATCATCTCTGCTCAGCACTATCATTTTAAGGTACTTAACAATACGCTGTTTAGTGGATTTCACAAGATTCCAAAACACTTGAGCACAGTGAAGAAGCCTGTGAAATGTCCTGTTTCATACATTTTCACTAGCAGAGTATTCTTGCATTTGTCCAGAAGACTAAAGCTGAGTCCTAAGCTAGTTTCTCAAATTCTGGACAAAGTAACCTCAGTCCACACGGAAATATCAAGGCAATCTTACTAGTCCAGCTTACAGGCAAGATGAAGCCAACTGGCTCTTACATCCTCCTTGTGCTGTGAGTAGAGTCCATGTGACACTTTACTGCATGTCAGTGGAACTGCGGGCTCACCTTTCAACCCAAAGACAGTAAAGCAGGGTCCTCACCCCTTGCAGGACTCCAATTTAACTCTGTAAGAAGTATGCCATCTACTGATGCACTGTTTACTACACCCTTCCTCAATTGCCTTCCTCACACAGCCACCGACAAAGACCGGTCTTAGCTGTGTTTGCTGTAAAGAAAAATAATATACCATGAATTTACAAGAAATGACAAGACTCTAGAAGCCAGTGAAATGTGTTTTATTTTAAGCCACTGCTAAAACAAGGACAAATTTAGTGCAACCTGGAGTTCATAATCTGAAAACTGAATATAGTTAAATTACTAAAATGGCAAAACTTGTCACCATCATACAGTACAAGACCTTCATATTCATTGAGTACAGTTACATAAACATTTAGTTATTCAAACTGCTTTTGGTATACAATTGCATCACTAACTGGGCTGTGAATTACTGTAACACTGCACAAATAAGCAGCAGTTCCAGCAAATTATAATAAATTTTATTATTAAATACTGTTCAGACATTAGAACAAAGGCCCTCTAAAACTACAACACCAGCTATACAACAGGAATGTACAAAGATGGTACAAAATAAAGTGACTACAGTGGCTGGGCTCTGTACCTGCCTCTTCAGAGCTCAAGTACAGTAAATGCTTGACAGTAGTGGCTCTTGCTGAAAAGCCAAATTTCTTTCAATAAAAATCATTCCTGAATCTTGTATTTTTCTTGCAAATCAACTGTCTAGAACTACAGGGGTTTGCGCTGGTGTTTACTACTCACTGTGTTCCCATCTCCAACAATTTATCTCTCTTCATGGAAAAGGTCCCAGACAAAGTTACATTAGAAAATGTAACACTTAAAATCTGGTATCATTTTTGAGAGACCTAATTAGTCTCGGAATGTGGGTTTCTGGGTTTTGGTTGGCTTTTTTCTAAAAAGCTTACACAATCTTCTAAAACTCAAGAACAAAGATACTACAGAAATTGCATTCACGTACATCGTCTAGGCTGCCTTTTCACATCCTTGTTTTGAGACAGCAAATCCTCTTTAATTTTAGAATATGGGTTTGAGTTTTGTTCTGTTTTTATTTTAAGGCTTTATGCATACTTTGTATTATTTATGCACCCCGTTCTGAAAGTTTAAACTAGTTTCAAATATGGCCACTTCTAACTTGCTTTACAGAGGGACTGTTTCTCAAAGTGCTTTTTCTACAGAATCCTACAAAACATCACAACACTTCCATTTTCTAGAACGCCAAATGTATTTATAAAGTGTTTGGGTGATTTCTGAAACAATAACATCCTAGGATATATTTTCCTCAACATAAACATTAAATTACCAGGGTTTCCCATACAGAAAAAATGCAAAATGAAACAAACTCTACCTTATTATGTTTGTTTATAAAGCAGAGTTGTATGCTTTAAAGGGACCAGAATGTGGCCCTTCATGTTTTTACAGTTTTCACTTACGTTTCTGTATTTGTGGTCAGGAGTTTTAAACACACTCAGTAAAAGTGCAATTTAATTCCTTACATTAGCAAGGAACAGCCTTCTCACTAATATGGCAGACAGCACCACTTAGATACAGTCAGAGTATGATTTTCAAAGATTATTAAAATTATTCAATTGTAACAATTTTGCCAGGCTAGATTAATGCTTTTTAACTTCATACAGAAGGAGGAAAGTCAAGCCATTCCAAACAAATTTAAAACAGTTTGTGTAGAAAACAGGTTTGGGATTTTTTGGCTTGTTTTCAGTAAAAATGAAGTATTTTATAACATTTTTCTCATGAAAATTTGGAAACTATGCTACTTTCCTCAGAGGATAATAAAACCATTTCTTCCTTAATGTAACACCAATCAATTGTTACAAAACATATTTGATCCCGTCTGAAAACAGAACTCCATTTATAAAAATATTTTTCAGTGCAACTGTTGTTCACCTAACTTTCTGAATAGTTGTAAGCTTTGTGAATAGCACAGTCTTCTGCCTTTCTCCAAAAAAAGTAAATGCAATGAAAAAGCACTTCACCAACTTTACAAAATCCAGACTTCTGAATAAATGAGTTTAAAAAAAATGGTTATTCCTACAGTGTTGTTTGTTGGTTGTGTTGTAGGTTTTTTTAAAGGTCTGGTTCTGCACATTTGCAATACCTTCAATATCTTCCTCACTGTACAGAAACACTACTATACTGTACTATATCCTCATGCCCTGAAATTCCAATTTGTGAGAAAAATTTAGGCATGAGGCACTGCTTTTAGCATTTTATTTCCTTGACATTTCAATTTTATAGGTAAATTTGTACAAGGAGATTATTGCTGTGTTAAGGGGAGGGTGTTATAGCCAGGAAATTATGTCAAATTTTTGTCTAAAACGATACTGAAAGTCAACATTAAAAAAAAAAAAAAAAAAAAGGGAAAAAGGAATACAAGGGGTTTTGGAGAGGCAGAAAAAATCCAGACAACCTTTTTACAATTCTTAAAAAAATATTTGCTACTAGAACTATCTTCCAAATACAGGAATTAAATAACGTCCCCTGACATGCTTTGGGTTCTGGAGAAAAATCATTCCTGATGCCTGGATTATATTACCTATAACAATACAAAAGGACTTGAAGTGGCTTTTGGTCTTTTTTGTCACATATATTGATTTTCCAATCAGTGAAATGATATATGAATTTAGGGAATAAACTGAGCATAACAGAATTTTAATTTAGGGGTAGAAGTTTGCACCAGCATTTCACAGCGGTGAGATCTCATATACACACAGATAACAAACCTGTGTATGTTCACATGTGAGAACACATGTAGGTGTATATACAAAAACATGAAAAATCTTTGGCTCTGTGAGAAAGGTGAACTTTGTGAGATCCAAGGCAGAAATCCAGATGACAAAAGAAGGACTATAACCAACCATGCCTCTGCAAAAAGGTCAGTGGAGTGCTTTCCTGAAACACAAAGACACTGCAAGAACAGTGCTCTTGAGTTTACCAGTGCGACACTTCACAGCAATTCACGGGATAGGGGTAATCAGAATTGTACATATGCCATTAAAAATCAGGAATAGATTTGGAGACCATATCTCTCCTTGTCGGGGATCACAAAACTGTGCACCATACCAACAGTATGTTTTTCTGTGGAAAAGCTATTAAGATTTTTTTGTTCATCCAAAATCAGTAACGCTCTATGATTATTTGCCAAGTTTTAGGTGGCAACCTGGTAATCACTAGCACGTGCCTTTTTCTCTCAAAGGATATATAAAGAAAAAAATCCCAAAAAACATTTTCAAACCACAGGATAAGTGAAGGTTCAGATTTCCTTTTTTCCCTTCAGACAGAAAGGCAAATCAGCAGCATTGGTGAGAAACCTGACAAGACTGCTAAAAATACTCAATTAAAAGGGCCTTTAAAAAAAATTCAGCTAAAGTAGTTAACAAAAATGAAAAATCAATTTTCAAGAACTTTCCCCTTTACATTTTTATTAGCTTTCTTTGCTAAACACTTCTGTGCTCACTGAGTAACAAAATTGTCTTTATTCATGAAAAGAAAATTCACATGTGGCTGCTTTGAAATAAGGAATTAAAACTATTCAAAAAGATGGCCAAAATCCTCAGAAATTTCTATCTTCTACTTTTAGCACATCTGTGTGAGAGACAAATGATGTACAAATTCTTTACACAGAAGTAGTGTCATAGAAGTATCTGCATACAAAAAGCCTCTGTAAAAAATTTAGCAATTCAAATCTGATTGGCAAGCTTCAGGAAATCTTGCTGAAGAATTTCATACGAAATTATGCTCAGCTTCTCACTCTGCCCTTCTATCAGAAGTTGCCAGCTCTACAGGAGTCAACAAATTCATGCATTTGCACCTCAGCAGTTTCAGAGCAGACTCTCCCATCTTCACATAAATTTAAAACTGATAAAGGTGGCTATGAAGCCAGACTGTATCAAGGGGCTGCTTGGTCAGGTCACAATTTTCTTCCTGGCAATGCTGCTCTTGGGCACATAACACCTGGCCAAGATGAGCAATTTTTTCACTGTCTGCAGCAAGGTATTCCAGAGCAAATTCTT
This sequence comes from Urocynchramus pylzowi, assembly GCA_013397555.1. NCBI lineage: Eukaryota > Metazoa > Chordata > Aves > Passeriformes > Fringillidae > Urocynchramus > Urocynchramus pylzowi. The sequence continues at coordinate 1,668,822 of VZRH01004719.1, read as the reverse complement.
GCTGAAATCAGTGCTCCTATTCCTGCTGTGAATATACCATACATAGGAGTGGGAGAAAGAGCTATCCTGGCACAAGGGGAATCCTGAATATCATGTCTGAGACTGTCTCCTGTGGACTATGATCATAGACAAGGGTTGTTCATAAATATCTCAGTGGTATGAACACAGCAGTAAATACAATTTATGCGTGGGTGGACAACACCGATTATGGACTGAATAAACATACCATGTGCACAGTATCACAAAGCACAGCATAGCTATTTTGACTCTCACCTCAAAGTCTTTTAATGCTGACTATTACTTAAAGATTCACTAGTTGAATTTTACTCTACACATCTCTGTTCCTTCTGCCTCCTTTCAGAAGAGGAATGAAGCGAAGAGTGTTGCATCTTTGGATTTTTCAGATATTTTCCAGAAGCCAACTGACCAAAGATTTACTTAGAGCTTGCTCTCCATCAGATGCTGTCTCTATCATTTCACAATATTTCAGCACTGCTTGCAAGAGATCTCCAACTTTCCAATCTCTTTCTCTCAGTCTTCTGGAAAGCTAAAGGGGAAACAGGGGAACACAAAAAATATTTTGACTGGGACATCCTGATTAGGTTACAGAAGTTATTCTTGAAACATTAGGTCATAAGAGATCAGTTGTAATGAGTTAATCATTATTCCCACATCTATAAAAACAAAAACTTCCGCAAGAATCAAGCACTTTTCTTTAGGGCAGTCTTCACAAAACTTTCTTCTGGAGGGAGCACCATTTTCAAATTATGTGGTGCCACAGGTATGAGGGCTGTGGTTCATCAAGACTGCAGAAAACAGGAAATTCTGAGCACAAGATTAAGACATTTGCCACCCCTCCCATGCCAATAATGCATGTATAAAAAGACAAAACTCTGTCTTAATAAAAGGATGTGGATTTTCCTTTCACAACATATAGTGTGGTTGGGGTGGCACGGACACTACCCTCAATGAAAACAGTTTCTTCAGAGTTGGGAAATTATAACATCTTGGGGAAGAGGAAAAGGTGATGATTAAACTACCACTCAGGAGCAGAGATCAGTGTAGCTGAAAACATTTCTCTTCCCCCAGGATCCAAAGAAAAAAATCTTCCATTGCTGATGTGTCAAACTCAGCTATATGTGTAAGAAAGCCTACCCTAAAGAAAGAACAAATTTGACAGCTTGCCCAGGACTAAAAAACCTAACATTTTTAGTTTAAATAAATAAACAAATACCCACACAAACAAAGTATTCTCTGTAGCTTTCTGGACACCTGTCAATGCTGAATTTTGTAAACACAGTTTAGAAACCCTACTTATTCTTTGGAGCTGTAAATTTTTACCCCCTTTTGCAGTCCTTACTAAGACATTCCATATATTAAGTTTAAAAAAGTAATACACAGTGTTCAGAGAAATATTTTTCACAGCTACAAAATTAAAAATTCATGTTCTTTCTACTATGAGACCTGTCAGATTGCAATATAAAGTTCTAAAAAATAAAAAGGAAGACAATCTTTCCCTGCTTCTTTACCTAGCTGATGTTCCAACTGCAACAAGGCAGGTGATAGGACTGACAGAAAGAACATGGGCATAAAAACATGTATCAAACAATTAACTTCTTGAGAAAACCACTAACTTGAACAAGCAAAGAATCCTCTCTAATCCAGAGTATAATTTATTCTGAACACTGGAAACTTTTCTCAGTGGAAAATAAGAACATCTTTTCTACATAAGAAGAGACTGAAATCTGTAGTTATTTCTGTGAATTTTAAAGCAGAGCACAGGAAGTAGGAGTTTTATAGTCTACAACATGCAATTTTGTAAATGATGTTTGTTGGTTTATAAAAGAACAGTCATTTTTCTTTCCTCTGCCAGAGGAAAGTGTGGCTAATGTCCAAATGCCTACTTCAGCAAATACAATATAAAACTTCGGTCCAAATAAGTTTTCCACCATGGTAAAACTACAGAACTGGCACCTAAATTTAAACTTTAGGTTTAATCTCACTATTTCTTTAGATGACCAATCTGTTTCTTACTGCCAGACACATGAAATATTAGAGTTTACTCAAAATAGGCATCTTAAAACAGGTATGGTCTCATTAAAAATGGAATACCTATGATTTTTTAATCCAGGCAGTTGCATATCCACATTGTCAGGCATCTCACAGAAGTCAAGAACTACCTATTCTAATTTACTGTTTCTTGTTATCCTCCTAACAAATGTATTTTGTTGCATAGATAGGTATTTAACGTCTTTCTGCCTTGCTGAGCATAACAAGCACCCTTAAGTAAGAGTTCATACCCAGCTGCGGCAAGTAATACCCTGCCTGATACACGCCAGGAGCACTTCTGCCTTTTCTGCAGCCACATCACATCGGTGGCTCGCTACCCTGCTGCGACCAGCTAACACAAGCCTTTCCTCCCTTCCAGAAGTCACCAACTGCTTATACAGCAAGCGGCTGTTTCCGAGGAGCTGTGAGCCCCGGCGGGTTCCCCAGGAAGCCGAGGTAACTCCCGAGGGTCCCCAGGAGATGCCCCAGGAGATGTCCCAAGCCCGCGGCTGCCGAGGGACCAGGACACCGGCCCCGGCTTCCTGCTGGGCTGCAGCGCCCTCTGGAGGGGCTCGCTCGGCTCTACAAGAGCCGCGAGTAACGACTGCCAATTAACTCGGTCTGGGCCGGAGAACATTCCAATTGGGAAGTGGGATGGAATAAAAAACAGGTAATCATTCTCTGCCTCCGGGGAGGGAAACAAAATTTCAATTTATTTTAATGTAACTGCATCTGAACAACTAAAAATAATCGATAAAACTAACTGAAACGATTAACTACTGTGGCATTTTCAGGACTGCATGACTACTGCCTGCTGGAAGGTCTCTTACCTTCAGATGTCAACTCAGTATCAATTTATAACTGAAGTGTCAAGTAGAAAAATATTATCATTTTTTAGGAGGGCACACATAACAGACACTGCTATTTTCCAGAGTGCTCTTCTCAGTATGTCCTCTTATTAAGGTAGCTGGAGTCATGCTCAGATACACAGCCAGCTAATAATATGTTTCATGTGTGTCCCGGAGCACTGGCTCAAATCTCAGCACCACAGCTCTGTAGTCTCTTAACTCAGAGCTGGCCAAAGAATGAGAGTCTCATGGAAAAATTTAAAAAAGAGGCTCCTGCCGTCTCTTTTGTGTCTTTCATATTATATTGTTAGATACACGTGTCTCAGAAAATAAATTTTTATTAACACCTGTGGGTCCTACCACTATTCTACACAAGTATTTGCAATTAGCATGAAACAGATAAACAGATCTTCAAGAGAAGGCAAAAAACTTCATGAGGTCAGAATGACTGTTATCCCTAACCCCGACTCACTGACAAAACCTTCAAAAACCTCCAGAGAATGCTCAGCCAAGCATGTGAGAACAGATAAAAGTGATGTATATTCTTTGCTGTGTGGGAGAACTTATAGAAGGTAACAAAGAAGAAACATATTAATATAAGGACTAAACCAAACAATTTCAAATAGCACAGAAATGGAGGAAAGTATTCTCAAACTGCCTTCCAGTCTACGGAAGCACAAAGTCCACTCTGTCAGAACGAATGTACAGCCAAATATATTCTTGAAATAATTCTAAATCAAACATACCAAGCTCCAGAAAAGGAGCACAGAACATATATTTCTATATGCCAAAATAACATTCCCATACTTTCTGGGTTATTTCAAATAAGAATGCAAAACTTCCTACTTCCAAAATCAAATACACATTCCATACCGTTACATAGGCAGAAAAACACTCCAAAATTATTATTCTCTTTGTGTGTGAGGAAGGCAGGAGCCTCTCTTAGGAAAATGCAGACCAGGTATGATCTAGACTGGCCTCTAGGCACCTTTCACATTCTTACCACAGGTCTCCAGTAACTGAGCACCATCAGTGCACACATCCATCCAGCTCTGGGAGTCTATTTTGTCATGCTGACCTTTACCTCCTAGTAACTCCACTTTTCTCCTGAAATGATGATGTAAGCTTTGGAAAGCCCCAAGCTGAAGAGTCAATATTAAATTTCAGAACTGAGAGCAAGCTTATTTTTCCTTAATATACTGGTAAGTACAGTAAGTCATTTTTGCCAAGATCTTAATTGTTAAAATGCTATTAATGGCATCACGTTAACAATTTTTCACAGTATCAGGTCACAAAATACAAATATTTCATAATTATCATTCCTATGAACCTCATCATTAGAGACAATGCCTATATATCTAATAAGTCAGGCTTTCCATAATAAGGTAATGTTAAAGTAATTTCTTGGTTGATTAAAAAATATAGGTTTAATGTAAGAAAACCCAGATTATCATGTGTAGTTTGGTGTGCAGCCATGAAAGAATAGGTTTTATGATTTTATTGGAATAATTAGTTTCTCTGGTGTTTCTGATTAAAATACTCAGGACAGTATTCATGCCAAAATACTGAGCCTTTCCAAAGACACACAAATTGCTAATGCCCAGTTCTTTGAAAGTTTGATTAATAAAATGAAGTAAAGGCACCTAAGAATAAAACAATCTTATTGAGAGTTTTGGTTTTAGTAGGCTACAGAATGAAGACTTCAAAACTAAACTTCTTTCTCACAAGAAAATGTATCTTTGCTATTAATAAAAAAAAAACAAACCAACAAAACATAAACAAACAAAAAACCCCACAAACCAAAACAAAAAAAACCCAACCCTAAGCAGAACACATTAAGTTAGAGAAAAATTTGCATGACCAAGTTCTCAAAAAGATTCAATTTATAAATAATTAATACTAAGTAGAAAATGCTTGAAAAAGTGTATTTTTCACCAAACAGAAATGATGTAATTGCATCCTTTTTGGAGTAAAACACTTGTAAGTGAAGAAGTGAAATAACCAGCTTTGATGAATACTGGTTTATGTATGGTATATACACAGGTGAAACATGCTATTCCACTTTGACCTCTCAGGATTTAAATAATGATTTTCCTCAGCAGTGAACAGCAAAGGAAGCAATAGCAGCTGGTATATGACATCAATGGAAGTCAAGGAAATCCTTCCCCTTTCCTATCACCCATCAAACCCGAGTACTTACAAAGACGAATTCCCTTGCAGCAGCGTCGCGGAAGTGAAGATCAGACACCTCTGTTTCAGAAGCTGCCAGCCACTGGAGTGCTGCTCTGAGCTGTGGCTCCACTAGATTTGGCTCCAGATCAATATTCATTATTGATAAAGTCTTTCGTGCTTGCTCCAAACCTAACATTAAATATAAAATAAGCAAATCCATAGCTTAAAATAGTTTCAAAAAAATCTCTGTAATTCACTGTTTATACACTGTATTATTTAAAAAAACCCCCTCAATTTAGTATACACAGATAATATGAAAGGAAAAAATTAGATTGGTCTCAAGTGTTTCAGAACTTTCCCATTAGGAATTACTGCTTATCCCATTTCCAACTTTGTGCAAACATAGCTACATATTAAAAAATACATAAGCTATAATGTATATTCCAAATGACAAGAAATTTAGCACAGACTTTCAAAACGTGAACAGCAATGACTCTCACATGGTCCATCAGTTCTTTCCATTTCCAGCTGCTATTTTTTGCTATGCCTTCATCTAACTAATTTTAAGTGTGTATTTCTGAATTTTTTCCTGCACTGATCAGACTGCCTCTTAAACTTTTCCAAAATACACCGCTGTTTTTTACTGAGGAATATCCAGTTTTTAAACATTTCTTTTACAGCATAAGTTCCAAAAGTTTTACAGCATTGGAAAAGCAGTTGTGTTAATAACACCTACAAACTACAGTATTGTCAACTTCTGTTCCCAAGCTGAGCTTCTGTATCCAGCTGCCACAGAGATCCACAGAGAAACAACTAGCCATCTAAGTAGTGCTCTCCAAGCTGGAGTCACTGCTTCAAGAATACTGCACTTGACTCTAGAAACAATGACTATATTAGCAACAAAACCATATATTCATGTTGAGTTGAGCTCAATCTCAATACTCTTCCAACTAAGGTTATGAAAATTGAGGTACTTAAGGTATTCATTCCCAACTGGCGAAGTCAAGCAAGTTGAAACAGATTCCCCAGAAGTAAAAGCAAGAGAAAACTAACTACCTGAACTGCAAAACAAAACAGTGCTTTCAGTGGATAACAGATTATTTGTCTAGGAGCCCCAAAATTTAACTTCTTTACAGAAGAAAGAACAATTTTTTAAAAAATTATGACAGCAGGTGGAAAGCATTGTGGTAACACTGCTAAGAAATTTTGGTACATTTTTTAGTCTTATAAAATAGATGTACATTTGATAATAAGGCTTTGATTCCAATTCTTTGGTGACCAAGGCACAGTCAGCTTAGAAAAAGCCCGACATTTCCAGGTATGGCATGAACAGAACTTACAAATGGACAAGACCAGGTACAAAGTGCTCTACCTAGCACAGTGTTTAAACAGTCCTATAATTACACTGTAATTATAAACAACAGAAAGAGCCTTTTCAAAACAATACTGAGAAGGTGAGGAACTTACACTGGAAAAATTTCACTAGAAAATCCTTAATACAGTATAAAGCAGTCTGTTACACTACAGACAGTAGGTGATACCTAAACCACATAAAGAAAAAATCCAATCACTATCCTAACTGAGCAATTTGAGTATTTGAGATGCCAGAACTTTTTTAAGTTGAAACCAAAAGAAAGCAAAAACATATTGATAAAGCAGATGAAACCTACAGAGCAGAAAATATTTTAATTACAATTATTCTAAGAAAAAAATACTCATTAATATAGCTTTATTTTCTCACATCCTTAAGAGTCACATCTGATTTAATACAATTAAGAGATGTTGGTTACTTATATACATTTTCCAGGAGCTTGAAAAGAGAGGAAAAAACTCCAAACCAACCAAAAACCCACACATTCTTTCTGCTTACACTAAGACTACTTGAAGATGTGCAACAAGGCAGAATATCCTCTGTAAGGAAGTAGCAGAGGTTCCTGGAAACGCCTGCTTTATCTTCGAACATACCCAAAACAAGGAAGAGCTCTGTTACAACTTGTTCTAACATCAGCTCATCTTAAAACCATCTTCACACACTGTGTATTCAAGCTGTTTTCATTTCAGTTAACAAACTTTGGCACATCAATCACACTGGAATCAGAGCACAGAGATCTTCTAACAAACCACAAAGTTGTAACAAGATTCTGGATAGAGCTTATGTTATACTTCACTAAGAAGATAGAGAAAATAGCAAATGCATCAAATCCAAGATTTTTATTGTTTTTCATTACTCTCTTCCAAGATTAATGTGCCCAGTTTGAGTAACTTCTTCAGCATTTTGAAGGCAACCATGTGGATACATTGTCATGGCTCCTTAACAAATATTTCAGAAAAAAGTTAAGCTCTGCATATAAATTCACACTTTCAACAAGCTGATCAAAGTTTCCTACCTTACGTCATTAAATTCATGTAAGCATCAGTAAGTAACTAGTACTTCCCACAGGCTGCAAATTTCAGTGTACTAAGAGGATTAAGTAGGGCATTAATCGAACATTCTGATGCTTGACTGACATTCATTATGATGAACAGGGATAATAGAGCTGTCACCTTGTTTTGCAGACTACGAAGGCAAAAAAATTATTAACAAAAAATTAATGTACAGCGCACAGGACAAGAACAGTAGTATATGCAGGAACTGACATTACCTTCTGCAGCATCCTTGGAATCTTCATCTTTATCTTCCATTCCATCACTGTATTTTAATTAAGACACAAAAATATGAATACAATCCAATACATGCAGTAAATGTAGTAAATTCTAAGACTGTAATGAATGTTAAACAATAAGAAAATCATAAAAGAATTAAGGAGTGATCATGAAAAGCAGCTTTGCTTCTCACACCATTTCATGTTGTTAACAGACTTATCATCAACGTCACAAGATTTTCTCTTAGGAAAAGAAGAGAGAAGAGAGAAATGAGACAAGTGTTAAAGGTGCTGCTTATTGATTTTAATAGTTTTGCTTCATATGTGAAAAGATTCAGCCACCTTATGTCACAGATATGAATAGTCACAGGTAAGCCTAAGTGGTCTATAAAAACCAATTACTATGCAATTCTGAAAGTTTACACAAGCTAAAGGGAAAAAAAACCCAGAAATCCTGTAGGAAGCAAGCTCTAGTCTGCATGAAAAAAAGTAAATCTAAAGACTTATAAAACTGCAGGCAAGAACATGCAAAAAAGGAACCCTTTTGCAAGCAAAATACATTAATCAGTTTTTAGCACAGAAAAATTTAATCATTCAGGATGGATTAATTAATGAAAAAATCATATTGTGATTAAGTGAGAAGAGTGTGAATAATGTATCAGCATAAAAAATGTACTATATTTTTATTTTCAAAAATTATTATTTCATGCATTAATTATGAGGAACCCATCTGGTTTATATTTCTCAACTCAACCAACCTGTCTGATGTTGGAAAGGATAAATTCTCCTCATACATATCCCCTTCTAAACCAAGACTGCTCCAGCTACTGCTGTTACCATTACTGCCAGGAGAAGAAGAGAAGACAGCTGAACTAGAAAAGAACAATAGCTCAAACTAGAACCTTCATTTTCCTTTCAACTCTTTTGTCAAGACATTTAATGCAAGAGCACTGAAACCTTCTAGGTTTACAGGAACAAACATGACTCTCAGTGCTATCCAGAGCAGCAATGTGCACAATAATGCAAAACTAGCAGGTTTCAGTACACTGGTGAAAGTATTAATTTGTATTCATTAATTTTTCAGATCAGTGCTAGCAGGAATTCTGTCCTCAGATCTAAGCACATCACTTGTTATTTCTAAAAGCTAACAATTTCAAAAAGATTGCTTATAATAGATTACACCTGTATTATTTGCTTAAGGAGCAGCTAACAGTTAATAAAATTATGCATTGTGAAGACATCTTCACATACTAAATCCTTCCATTTCACTCCAAAAACCCAGTAACAATCTCCAACAGCCTGATGAGAAGGAATTCCTAGAGCAAAGAATTTTTTTAAAAAAAATTAATATTGTTCTGCAAGTTGATCTTTTATAAAAAGGAGGTTTATAAATCTATGAAAACAATACTGAAGAGATTACTTCACTCACAGTTCACAAAAATACTGCATTTATTCTGACTACATTCAACCCAATGCAAAGAACTGAAAAAACTGAGCATGTTCTTACACTCGTTAATTTCAGTCATTATAAATAGCACAGTTTGTTAAACCTGTCAATATGTACAACACTGAGCAATTCATATGATTAAATCTCATCCCCCAACTTCATACCTCCCCCAGAGCATGTCTGGAAGCCTTCCAAGAACAGGACTTCCAAATATCCAGCATTCTTCAAGAAAGTAGACTTTCTACCAGAGATGGCATGAGAAGCCACAGAGTAACTGCAGAGAGCAACTGCTGCAGGAAGAGGCTTTCGCCACCTAAGTTTTATGTGACTGCTGAAGCTCATTTCCACTCACGGCAAACAGCAGAATGGTGGAAAAAACCATTTCAAGAGACAGACACTGATCTCTTTCAAGTGTTTGCTAGTAACATTATCACCTATCAGTGTCCCTTGCTCTTCAGCATGCCTGCTTGGATCCCAGTTTCAAAACAGTGAACAGCAGGTTAGAAAGTCTACAACATAAACACACTCAACATGAAAAAAGTTTAAGAAGTTGCAAGTGCCTTATTCAGTACATAATTGCTTATTTAGACTACACATACAAAGAAAATTCAAAGCGTTCTCTTGTTATGCAAACAAGAAAAAAGAAAATTAAAGAGCAGAAGCTGCTGAAGAAATCAATTTGCAGACAATTCAAACCTGGTCTAAAAAACTTTCTCGAGCTACTGTGTGAGACTATCACACTTTATATGAAATATTAAATTTGGCTTAAAAACGTCAAATTAGAGGTATAAAAATTTTAATATAGCCTTTCGGTATCAATACTTTGCACTCACAGTGCCTCTTTCAGTGGAAGTTACAAATGCAAAACAAAAACAGAAGTAAAAGCTGCGCTGGTCCGCAGACTGAAGGATAAAAAATTTGTAATCTAACAGAGTAACCTCTGCACACTACTGTTCTGATTAGGTAAGAGACAATGAACTTTACAAGGTCAATCTTGGTCTGAAATAATCATATATATTGAACCATATGACTACAGTGAGATATGAGAAAGGAATGAGACCTTTTCCTAATTAACAGTCAAACTAGCAGTCTGTAGAATAAACTTCTGTAACCACAAAACAAGCAATAAACAGACAAAGGCATTATAATGCCTCTGTAATGGTTCATGCAACTCTTCAACAAGAGCCAGCAGAAGAATAACAAGAAAAGCAAGAGGCTTCTGCTCTGAGTTATAACCCAACCTGGATGCTGGATGAAAAGCCTATGTCTATGCCTCTGCTTATACCTACAAATCAACTAGAGAGAAAGCTTAAGAACTTTTTAATTCTAAATTTAAGTCACCAGATTTAGGCATGAAAAGCAGAAGATACAAGCACTTCCCTGCATAACTAACTACCAAGTTCTCTAAATACTTTTCATCTTAATGGAGCTGCCCACAGGATGCAGTGAATTGATTTCTTATTTTGCTTTGCCTGTACATGGCTTTTGCTTTACCTGTTAAACTGTCTTTATCTCAGCCCATGAGTGTTCTCACTTAGACTCTTTCAATTCTTGCCCCCATCCCACCTTGGCAGGAGTGACTGACTGGCTGGGTGGGGCTTAGCTGTCAGCTGGGGTTAAACCACAACAGGGTATTATTACAGAATCTGGTCTTGTTACAGATCTCCACCTGGCTACCTTTTTTGACACAAGGCAATAACCCCAGATTCTTCCTTCTACCTGATAAACCTCAGCAACACAAACACATGTGCTGTAACCAAGCCACAATTGGTTCTGTACAACCAGCTGATCAATTTGCACATGCCTGTTTCCTCCATCAACACCTTGCTATCCAAAGTATGCCTCCCATTCTATGACTAACATGTTAACTCAGGTCATTCCTCCTCTAATGAGCCACAGATTTTCTTCCAAGTTATAAAAATTACCTTCTTTCCATCTACATCTGTTTTGGGAATGATAAACAAATCACAAATACAACACAGGCACTACTGGTCCAGAATTTTTTTTATACTTTTTCCCTTTATCAAGTAATCTATATTTTATTGTGTAACTGCCAATATAGTGAATATTCTCCCTTATACTCAGATTTTCATCATGATTTTCACTTGTTCAAGAGATGATGTTTTACTAAAATAACTCTGAGTTAATGCATTCTTTTACAAAATTATTAAGGTGTATGAGTGATAAATCGTAATAGTGGTTTGATTAATTATTTAGTTAAGCAAAACATGAAAAATACTGCAAACATTTAACTGAGTAGTTTCACTACTGATAACAAATAACCTATGTGGATATTAGCTAAGCAAGCATGTCTCCCATACTTTCTTTAATCTCAGCAATGCTAGAAGTACTAACTAAAGAAAAAAATCTCCCATTTCTGCTATTTTTCAACAGAAATTCTGAACTTTGCTTTATCAATCTTAAAAATCTAAGTTTATTCGTTCCTCATACATTCCTTATATAGAAGCTGGGGCCACAACTCTAAGTATAATTCTCCCTGGAAACAGGCAGAGACATTGCAAATTTTAGACCTGCCATTCTAATCTTTGTTAGTTATTAATCAGCCAGGAACAGTACAGTGAGAAGCTTTGTAGAAAAAGTTACTACCCTGAACAGGTAAGTTCCAGTATTACACACCTGCAAGTCTGTGGTTGGCAGTATATAAATACTCCACCAATGTCAGTTAGAGCAGCTTATAAATTGCAGTCCCAAAAGAGACAAAAATAGCTGTAAAAGCTCATCATGCAAATTAAGCTATTACCTTTCTTCAAAAATAAATGTATTTATAGAAAACATTTTCTCAAGGATTAGGTTTTAATATTTTAGAGCACAATTTATAAACTGTATTCTCAAGCTATATTTTACACAGGGTGGTTGTTTTTAAAATGCTTACATCTTTTGCTAATACTTAAATTTTATATGTACAGTTTTACTTTATGTGATTCCCTGGCATCAATGACAATGCACTCTCCATACATTTTACAGAGTATGAACACTCATGGCCAGCAACATTTTGTAAGAAAACAAAATCATTGTATTAGAGCCATTTTTAATAAAAAGTCATTGTGTGTGGAAGACAAAAATAATCTCTTCTCCCCCAAACCCTAGGAGAAGTATCACTTGATAACAAGTTATTTGATGTCAAGGTAACTGTTTAACTATACTAACATCTTTATAATTACCTGTCACTTAGGTGAAGAAAACTGCTGCTCTCATCAGGATGTTCATCTTCAAAACTTAGATTGGACCAACTCCCAGTGCTATCATCACCAATACTAAGACTCATCTGCTGGCTAACAACAGATTCAACTGAGTGAAATCCTTCTCTTCCAACAGAGCTAAATAAAAATTTAAGACAAAAACATCACTGTATTTCATGCTGATCTGTGTTTAGTTCATTCACAGCAATTTAACCCCATTCCAAAGACATTAAATTCCATTGGAAAAGAAAAGGTGGAAAATCCCTTAATTTGTGCCCTATTCTTAACACAAGAAATAGTGCAACCAAATTAATATGAAACATCAACAGGCTTACATCAGGGATTTCTATTTGGAATTCTTTCATTAGAAATCAAAGAGAGTGGTACAAAGAATTCTCTCATTTGAAATATTACTTGCTATGAAGCACAGAAGGCACTGTAGCCTTGCAGACTACTATGTATCAAGGTACACTTTTCAAGCAGAAGACTTACCATTTCTGAACTTGTTCACCCTAGGACAGTTTGGCTATTTTCCCTGGCCTGCCTTCAGTACAAGCACTTAAGTGGTCTGCTACTGAGGGCAAAGTGCTTAAGTATAAACTGGTCACAAAAATATTAGGATTCCATTTTTTAGCAAGTTTTCTGTAAAAAAATATTTGTTTTTCTCCGTCAAGAAAGTGTAGCAATGTATGACTTGTACAGAATTTTTCCCCTCAGGAAATAAGTTTAATTTTTTTATCCAAAAACCAATCAAGCAACCATACCCCATAGAAGTTAGTCTTCAGAAGACACTTTAAAAAAGTAATTTAAAGAAGTTTGAACTCCTTATTAAAACAAAAAACAAACAAACAAACAAACAAAAAACTTACACAACACGAACATGCAGTTATGAACTAACTTTCATGTGCACACACATGTGATTATCTATATATATATATATGTATATATGAAGCAGTAGGAAGTTCAAGAAAAATGATCAGCCTACTCCCACACAGCAAGCAGCCACAGTAACATTCACTATTTAAAAAGGCAACCTTAACCACATAATTCCTAACACTTTGCTCCAGTGAGCACGGATTTGCACAAATATGTTCCTGAACTGGAACCCATCAGGGTAATAAAAAAGGTCATTTTTCCCATTTTTATTTACAATTATACCAGCACCAGTTGTCTAAATCACACAAGGCAGTTTCTCAAGGATCATATGCATTACATACCACACAGCAGATGACAACAGAAGAAACATTTATAAATTCTGTCACAGCAAAAATCTAATAACACCTCCTTGCCCCAAATTTAATAATAAATAGTATCTCTTTGAACCCTGCATTTTGTTGGCATATTCTAATTAGAATTTTTAAATAAAGTGTCATCTTTGATACCATAGGTATAAAAAACATCACCACATGACTTTCTTTTTTTGCTACACATCAAGTTAAAGACTCAACCCTGTGGTACAAAGACCAACAATATACTACTCAAGAGCACTTTTATGCTGCTAGTATGTATGTGTTTCATATCAAACCCTGAAAAATTTAGTTCAGTCCCACTGTGGCCTTTAGCCACTGAACATACAAAAATCAGTTTATTGTTCATCATGATACCTCTCTAAACATCAGAGAAAGAAACCAGTGTGAGGAATTCCCCTCAA
>VZRH01004719.1:1630426-1654765 GCA_013397555.1 Urocynchramus pylzowi | reverse complement strand
AAAAAAAAAAAAAAGTAGTGGGAATATAAGTATTACTTCAAAATGAAAGAAAAAAAAAGGTACAGATTATTCTGGGACCTGAAAAGATTTCACTCTGATCACAGCACAATCTGTTTTAGGAAACAGTTGTTTGCCACAAATTTACTGTGGCAAATATTTCCTATTTATAAAGATAATACATGAAACAGTATGTTACTCTTTGCTAAATACACAAGAATTTCAAAGTCAATTCCTTCGTTGTTATATTACCATTTTATAAGCTAAACTGTGGTTTACTAATTTGCTTTTTCTTAAAGTAACAGGTTATTTTTCTTTTTTTTTTCCCTAGTAGTAAAGACACTATCACAACACAGCCATAATAAAAAAATGAAGTCTTCATACTATAAAGCAATGGCTCATTTGACCAGCATCAGAAGTTGAAGAGGAAGAATGAACAGGGAACAAACCTGGACTGTGTCATGGCTCATAATCAACAAAACCTGTAAGGACTAGTATATACAACTGTAGGTATTATTTTGAAGTTGAAACAAAAAGTTCCACTTATTAGCCACCTACTGGAACATATGTGTGCTGATATACATAGTATCCTTGCTTTCAAGTTCACATAGGTGAAAAAAAGCTTTTTTTCCCTAGTCCTGAGTCATTCAAATATAACAAGAAGAACAAAAAGAAAACTTTCAGAGCATAAAGTGTACCCTTCTAAGGAAATATATATTTAAACTCCTTCTGAGCACATATTTTTATTAACAATCCTTTTTCTGGTACAAAATGCAACAAATAAGAGAAAATTAGTATTACCTTATCGTAACTGCCTGACCAATATTAGTCATAGCTGATGTCATTATTTCAGTAGTAAGGCTTTCAGCAAAACTGACTCCATCTTGTCCAATACCACTGTCAGCTGTCAGACTTGTGTAACTCAGTTCTCTTTCTGCTTTCTCTACGGCCGCAGTAGCCCCCTTGTCAGAAAACACTGTCCTCTGTTCTACATCAACGTGAATTTTGGGAATATCGAGCTGAAACACTCTTGAATTTTGACAGGCACCACCCAATCCAGAATGAAGAAAATGCCTCACTGGAATGCAGGAACCTTGCGCAGGCAGATGATGGCACATACTTTCTGTAGTGTACCGATGTTCCTTCATACTGCAGCATCTACAGACAGTTCCAGAAAAAGGAGACCGTTTCTCAGTGAACAAGAGCTTATCTCCATTTTTTCTGTTTTCAGCCACATGGAGAACAGCTGACTCTAAACTCATTTCTAGAGTATCATCTGCTACTTTCCTAGCATATTGTTCTATAGCTTGAATTATACCTTCACTGTAGCCATTTTCATTTATATTACCTGTACTATGATAGAGTTTATGATCTGGGGAGAAATGAAAAAATGTTCTAGAAAACCTTGTTTTAATGAGATCCCCCGTGACTTCATCAAATTCAGTCTTTTTATACAGACAGGAATCTGTAAGAGACTTCGGCAAACACGCTCCCGACATTTTCAGTTTCTTCCTGACGTCACAAGTGATACTGTGAGCAAGGGATTCGGAAAAATGTAACAACTCTGTACATTCCGTTCTCTGTGTGCGGACACTCCTCTCCAACGTTTGGCCTTCACAGAGATGAATGCTGCTTTTCACTTGCTGTATTGCATCTTTATTCCCTGCTTTGATCAGCTCCAGCTTACCATTTACCTGTGCATTTTGCCCAGGAAATGTCTTTCTGCTGTATCTGAATTTGGTTTTCCTAGCAGCTTGCTGCAAGCCCGACTTGATAGACCTGTAAGCAAGTCTGCTGGCGTACTGATCCACTAACAGCTCAGCGTTACCGCCTTCTCTTTTCAGAACCCGGATAACGTGATCTGCGTACTCGTCAGTCACACTTTCACAGCTCGGGTACTTGGAAGTCAAACCTGTCGTGCCTGCACCTTGTGGTAAAGGGAGCCCAGATGAATCTCTCTCCCCCAGCCACTGGTCCTGCACTAGGCCACTCCATTCTTTTGAATTACCATCTTTATCGCCTTTACTCACGTAAAAGCAATCCACCTGGCAGTTAACCCGCTTCAACCTCAACAGCTTGCAATGCCTTGATTTCACTACTTTCTTGGCCTCATTGATGACTTTTCCTGCCATATCACCTGCATAATTCCACAAAGAATTACATGTCTCTTCTGGGACATTGACAAATGCAGTATATCTACATCTTTTCTTTTGCATCCCTAACTGAGCCTGCCTGCCAGCTTCTCTTTCATTTGTTTGACCACCTAAATGGGAAGCAGCCATTTCAGTTGCTACTGAAATTATGTGGCTAGCTAGGCAATCTGCATACTGAATTGTTTTTGCTGAATGCTCCTCTTTCTTAACAGGCATTTCAGAATGATCTTCATCTTCACTACTTTCCACTTCTTCAGAAAGCGACCACATGAGTTTCAGCATAAATTCCTCGTTTTCCAAAGAGTCGTGTTCAGTTTCAGACGAATCAGCAGCGGATGGATTGTAGGGTGTAGAAGGTGGTGTTGCAGGCGCAAATTCCTTTGCTAATTCTCCCTTCAGTTTCTTGGACAGTTTTCTTAGGTTCCTTTCAGAACTACCTTGACATGGTACTAGAGGAGTCGGTGGGGGCGTATCGGGCATTAAACAGGTATTTCCATGTTTCGGGCTTGATTTTTCTTCCATCTGCAAAGCACCTTCACTGCCAAACATCTCTGAAGGAAAGCTATTCGCATGCAGAAAACAATCAGTCTGTCTGTGATTCAAAGCTCCTGCTGATAGTTTCTGGGTATCGCTTTTTTTGGAAGGCTTGTTTAAGCATGTTATTGAACAGCTTCCTGCGTCAGTACAGTCCCTTAGAACATGCCTAGCAAAAGTCACAGTGGAACAAGGCGGTGGTGATTTTGAAGAAAAATGGTTTCCTTTCTGTTCCTGCCAACAATCTTTAGATTCTAAAATACAATGAACAGAATGAGTTGGAGTAAGAAATTTACATGGATTATTCAAAGGCAACTGTTGTTGTTCCACAATTATAGAAACATTACTTTGTTTCTCAGCCTCTTGCTTCTTTACCACACATTGTTCTTTTTGATTTGTATCTCTGTAAGTCTGTGAGCTCACATTACATGTTAAATTCTCACTGGTGTTGCATAACACAGTTTTACTTTCTTCCACAGATTGTTTTATGACATACTTGGCCAAATGATCTGCAAACATGCTCTTGGAGGAGCCTTCACCTTGCACATAAGGCTTTTTATCTATTACTTTCCTTGTTAAAAAATCTGAATACTCTTCTACTGCTTTTGTTACTCTAGATGAGGTTATGGTTTCATAAGCTTCATTTACTATCATATCTACCATAGTTCCAGAGAAAGTATTAATGCCTTTTGAACCGCTTGTTAATTCTGAATTATTGTTCATTCCAGATCTGTTATTTGTTAGTTTGGTATCATTCTGGTTACAGAAGAGGGATGGAGTACTTTCTGTACTTCGACTGTGATCCGAAGTTAGATAAATATTTCTGAAAGAAGCGACTTCCTCCTCTCTCATTCTGCTTGTGAAAAATGGATGAGTGGAGTCTTTGAATATTTTTGTACTGTCATCAGCATTTGGAACAATGGATACTTTCACTTTGTAAGCATCAGAGGAAACCTGTTGCTGACAAAGGGCTCTTCCAGCTAAGGGCACAGGTATTGAACTCACGACACCAGAGGTACAAAATAGAGCTTGCTGTACTGTATATTCCTTCTTGGAGTCTTGGATTGGCTTTTGTGCTACCCTATCATTAAAATTAGGAGAAACTGTAGAAGTCTGTGTTGACTCTAACATACTTTCTGCACTTACATATTTGATATTGTCCATGGAAACACTAATTGCTGCTTGTGTTGTGAAGGTCACATCAACCTGAGATAGTTCAATAAATGCCTCCTGAATGACAGATTCAGACAAATCTCGGGCATAGGATCTTACCACTTTGTTTTCATAATCAAATGATGAGGGCTGTGCAGTAGGTGTTGATGGATATGAAAACTGGCATACTTCCATGATTCCTTCAAACACAAGTTCTTCAGCGAGGTCTGCCGCAAACCGTGCAACAGTGTTGTTAAATATTTGTTTCTTGACCTGACGCAATTCTTTCAAAGCACCAGTTATAGCTTCGCTCACCAAAAAGTTTGCTATGCCATTAATGGCACGCTCCTTCAGCGAGATTGCTCTACGCCTTCCAATCTCATAAAAAGCCATTTGAAAGACTGAAGAAGTCAACCTAGAAGCCAAATGGCAAAGTGCATTTGTGCATGAAGAAACACCCTTTTGGAGGTCCTTAAATGCACTGCCAAAACTTTTTTCAACCAATTCAGTTGCAAACTTTTGAATGCTATCTCTTATCATTAGTGACTTATGTTTAGATTTTGTTTGTTTCTCTGGTTCCTTACTAGTTTTCATTTTGAGATCTGCAGCTTGCCTCTTCTTCCCTTTTAAAGTCACCCTTTTGTGTTTTGAATCATTCCCTGCACACATTTGCTCTGATGAGGACTCAGAAAAAAGAACAGAACCCAGTATTTCACATGAAACACTGTCAGCATACGCTGAGTAACTGTTATAAGCTGCACCAGGGTGACTTTGACCAGTCCCATCTCCACCAAGATTAATTCGACACAAACATTCGGAAGAACCACAACTCCCTAGGGGGCTGAAGGCCGATGTTCTAATGGGGCTGAAGAAGCCTCCATTCTCTTCCCCTGACGTTTTAACCGGGCGAGGGGAATCCGGGACCTCGAAGATGCTGCTGTACGGGGATTCCGGCTTACGAGGAGTTGGTTTCTTTACATTGGCTGGGAGAGTGGGACGATCAAACTTGAATTTCTGAGGATTCATTGTAATGCTTGCAGAAGACAATTTTTCATGTGCAGTCCTCCTTTTCTGGGCAGGATTCCCTAGGCTGGGATCCCTACTAATTTTACAAGAGTTTTCCAAGGCTTGTTCCAGCTCATCAAACTGATCAAAACTATCAAAAAATTCACTCACTTCTGAGTCTGAATCCTCTATACCATCTTTTATTACTGGAATTTTTGGCAGTTGAAGTTTTGCCTTCAAGCTTTTTTGATACCCTTCTTCATCTAAGAAGATGATGGGGCTTGGGCTGGAGCAATCTGACTCAGAGGATTCAGCTGGAGAGGAAGAAAACAATGTTTTACGTAAAAAATTAACACCTTGATCAGAAGGATTATATGGCTTATAGAAACTCCTTTGTATCCAGGGATCAGAAATTGAGGTTGTAACAGAATTCTTTACTGAGGACAGCTCCTTAAGTCCCAAAATATCAATCAAAGTAGAAGATCTGGCAGATGATTTTCGATGTGCAGAACCCACAACAATCTTTGAGTCAACAGCTTCTAAACATTGAGCAGGTATGGTCTGTGAAGCAGCATCTCGATGGTTTTGAGAAGTAAAGCTGCATGTACCTGAACAGAAAAGAAAAAAGGTAAAAAGAGATTGCTTCAAAACCAAGAATTTCCACAGAACTACAGCAACTGGACAGATTTTAATGGCAGCTTCTGGGTTTATTACTGTTGCAAAATGCTAGCTCATTTTGCATGATTAAAGCAATCTTTCATTTTCTTTAAATCCTATTATACAAATCTAATCACTGACAAATTAATGTATTTTTTAGCACACAAAGTAGAACAAGATTATATTTGATATCCATCTGACACTGAGATTAGAATATTTTGTTCATGAGTTGGTAAACTGTTGTGAAAAGAGCAAAAAATTAATTTTTCAATTGCATGATATCCCTTTACAAAGCATGATTAATGTAAAAATAAATGACAATTTATTTACATTTACTTTTTTATTAAATCCTAACAGCCTAAACTTCAAACACCAACTTATACAAGTGTGCAAGAACTTACCAGCACTTAGTATCTTTGAAGGTTCGTCTTCATCTAAGTGCTCGAAAGCAGTGACAAAATCATCTTCAATTGAAGAAACTGACTGATTGGTGTCATCATCTTCTCCATGGGTTGTCTCTGTTTGATGTTTTTGTGAAGAGTTTATTTCCACTGCATATCTTATACCTGCAGTATACTTGCTTAGCAAGGTGAATATATAATCAACTTTGATCCTTGGGAATGAAGGAGACAATCTCATCACACAAAAGACTTCAGGTAGCTGATTCTTGAAAAAGAGAGCAACAAGAAAACAAACAGAGCAATCTTCAAGGGATTCATTCAATGCATTTTTATGAAGAGTAAATAATTTTAAAATATTTTAAATACAAGGAAATTAATTCAACATTTTGTGTAGTGATAGCTAGAATGACTTCATTTTTGTAAGGTCTGTAGTCTCGATAAATCATAGCAATAATGTAACACAACCATGATAACATGTAAGGTCTGTATTCTCAATAAATGATAATGTGTTATATTATCATAGCAATAATGTAACACAACCATGATAACATGTAAGGTCTGTATTCTCAATAAATGATAATGTGTTATATTATCATAGCAATAATGTAACACAACCATGATAACATGTACCCAAGAATCTATTACAATATTCATGTTAAAAATTTGTGGAGGAACACAGTATTTCACAGCATGTTTATGCCACATAATATTTCAGCTTATAGGATATCTGTTTCTTCCAGGAACCTTTAATCTTATATGCAATGTTTGTAATTGGAAAGAATATAATTAGCATGGTAATAATGGGAACAATATAGAAATAAAAATAATGTAAATTATATAATTAACGGCATTCATAATTTTTTTTTTTAAGAAAAGCGATCACTGAGTTTTAGGAACACCAGACATTCCCTTAATTCTGGGCACCTCTTTTCCAAAAAAAAAAAAGTCTGCTGAAGATGAAAGCTATCTGAGCAGAGCAGAGATAGGTAAGCTGACAAATTTCATATTCTTTCCAAATTGCCAGTGAAAGGGACTATAGCCTAGCAGAAGCATGGGATCAGCACCATAATTAAATATTTGTTAAGTATTTTCTGTAAACAATACAACACAGTTTATTTTCACGAAACAACAGAAATACAATATTAATATTACTGTGGCTAAGATGGACCAAAACCAAAAGCAAGACAGGGCATAGTAAGACTAAACTCTTTAGAAGGCAACTCTTCAGAAGCTTTAGAAGGTAATGCTACTGATATGCAAGAAGACACAAAAGGTTTACCTGATGTTTCATGACATAAGGTTTTGCCATGGTTTTCTTTATGTCTTTTAGAAACACAGCCTCATTTTCTTTAAGTCTGCGCAACTGGAGTGATTTCAGAACATCTGGAAGCTCTACAGAAACAGCTGACAACTCCTGAATTTAAATAAAAAAAACATTGAGAATATAAAACAAAAAAAATAGCATGCAAATGACAATGGGGTTAATTTCATACCTCCCCTAAATCCTAACAGCTGCTAATTCTGGTAAAGTTTTTCTTTTCTTCCCTATTTCTTACTCTATCTCCCACTTACTCTCTCAAACTGTGATGTCAAGCTTGTGTAAACAAGATTTAATTCAGTCTGTACTTGGAAGATGCCTAAAAGTCATAAAGCAGAACCTTGAAAGTGCTGAAAAGCAGCTGCACATCCTACAAAATACCCAACTACCTCAGCTAATGACGGTTCTCAATGGATCTCTACATGATCTTTGTGTGCCTCATTGGAACAGCATTCTAGCTCCCTATCTTAAAAACACGAGCAAGGCGCTTCTTAAACATGACCTTGGGCAATCTTTAGATTTATCTAATACAGAAGAGACCTATGGAAGAGTTACAATTTTTTTCCAACGGTCCAAACACTACTGATCCCTGTGGTCCAAAGCAAATCTCCATAAACCTGTTCTGTCCAACTTTCTCTACATTCCATCTAACTCTAAACAATCAAACAGTTCTAACTCATACTTGAAAGAATGTTTAGTATTATAATCGGAAGAATTAGCAACACTGATCTAATATGGAACACAAATGGATTCAAAGTTTCTGTTTTATACTTTAAAACATCAATAAACTATTAAAAGCAATCTCTACTAAGATCTAGACAGAGTAGAAACATGGAATTTTACTGAGAACATGTATGTTATTAATTATACTGATATGTAAATTTCACAAGAAGGCTAAATCCTTAACTTATGAAAAAAATGGCACATCATAACCCTCAAAGTTTGCTACACTCCACCTTTTAAAACATTTCCTTATCTAAATCTCCAGAATAACATCTTAAGTCATAACCACAATACTGACTTCTAAACCCCCATCAGCAATTCACAGCTAGAGGTCAGATCAGTAAGGTTTAATTTAGTTTCACACCCGCAACTGCACCATATCAATAAGCACAACTCAACTAAGGGTAAGATAACAAGCCAAAATACTGATACACACAAGTTTTTAACGACAGCAACAAAACCCAAACCAAAAAAAAAGCACCCACAAAAAATACAAGCAACTAAGGCCCTTTCCACCCAAACAACCCCCTGCACTGCATTTAAGTTGTTCCAGAGCATCCTAATACAAAGACTGACCCAGGTAACATTGTAAATATATATAAAACACTGATTATCATATTAAAATAATTAATTTCAACCTTTCAATGACATTTGAAATTTAGGCTTTTAAATACTCAAGATACATCTATTCCATTTCTTGAACACCAAATTTCCTCCATCTAAAAATCTAGGTGCTACTTAGAAGAAATTTTCCAATATAGATAGATATATACTGTACCTGCAAGTGAGCAGTACCCATCCCTTCCGCAAAACCTAGAAATGTAATCTGTAAAATAAATACATGAGTACATTCAAGTACAGTACATTTTTTTTGTTGTTTCCTGCAAATATTTAAGAGTTAAAAATTCAGACTTTAAGTTAAAGCTTCATTCTACTGCCACAAAAACCATACCTTAGGGCAGCACAGCTTGCTCAAACAGTAGCACACAGTCATACATAAAGAATGGTAATGCTATACTATTTGACTTGAGAAAGGTCAGATCAGACTGAAGAGCACATACAACATTTCAAACTCACTACACAGGAATTATTCTAGTGGCTGGTATACACAGAGAAACACATACAAGCCTCATTACGTCTGTTAAAATAAAGACGATTTTGCAAAGATCAGTGCTCATCCATCCTTGCTTCAGGCTGGGCACACAGAAAACGGTTTCAGTCTGAAATCCATCCATGCTGATAACCTGTTATACATTTGGATATACTGAATAACGCATAATGCAAACACATTATGCAATTTACCATGTAAATTGATTAGCCTGAGGCCAAAACACAACAGATTACTTAAGCCACATGTTTGCATGCCATTGCCAATTAAACAAACCCTAACATAAAAGAATTAAAATATCCAACCGACCAAAAAAGAAAAGGAAAAAAAAAAAAAAAAGGTCTTGTCAGGCACCTAAGGTATGCCAGAAATATCAGTTTTACCTCAGGTTTTTGTGCTTGTGGACAAGGGAGATATTTTATCTTGTCCCTCTTTTCTATCTACAGGTGTTTTGTGCCATTCAAAATGAGCAGACTGAAGAGAGTCAGTCATTGCTCAAACTTTGTTTCAAACATCAGATTTCCTTAGTTCTCATTTATTATTTCCCTAACAACAAATCCAGAGGCCATCTGCATACTCAAAAAAAAAAAAATACCAACACATTTATTTTCAAAACAAGGGTGTCAGAAAATAAGTTTTGCTTCCATTTTGTAAATATGGAATAAAGCACAGAGACTAAATAGTTCCACTGATGCTTGAAATTTAGTTTTATATGGTTGGGTTCCATTTTTTCAGAGCACTAAGCAATAGACTGATTTTTAAACCATACTCATAAATTTGCAGCAGCTACTCCAGTACTCCAAATAACTCCATTATGTTTATATTGATATATTATTAACTGGTTCAACTACCTGCTTGTACATACACAGAATCTCTGTAAGTACAGAGCTAGAAAAAAAGAAATGGCCAGAATTCTATTTTGAACTATTTTTTGAGTTTTCAATTTGTCCTTTCAAAGTGTGAGTAAAAAAGAAACCCCAAACTTTACTTTCAACTGAAATCGTACTAGGAAAAATTCATAGTATGGATTGTTTATTTCAGGGGGGTATCATGCTGGAAAAAAGATCTTATTCTTCCAGTTAATATCTTCCTGCTTACATCCACTTATCCTTATGACAGGTATGACAAGATCATAAAGGAAATAATGCTTCTCCATAGCATTCCAAAGAGCTCCAGACAAATTACACATCTGCAGCACCATATTCACCGTGTTAACTGTGAAACAATCCTGTTTGAGCTATGTTACTCTTCAACTCCTACACCTTCTCTTCAATTCCTACACAATTCATCTGCACAACATCTTCAAGACATTCTTCAACATCTACATTTTTTATCTGTACAGCACACACAATATGAACTAAATTCCTCCACAGAAGGGGCAAAATATCAAACAATTTAAACTACCTGGGGAAAAAAACTAGCTCTCTAAAGAATATTTTGAGAAGTTCTAGAGTTTGTTGCTGTTTGGGCTTTTTTGGCAGTTCTTTGTTTTTTTAATGGGTGTTTGTTTTTTGTCTTCTTAAATGTTCCTTCCTCTTCCTCAAGATAATGATTCCAACCCTTATCTTCTCCCATGGGCTAACTCATTGTGAAAGACAGGGCAGTGAGCAAGAGTCATAGCTTCACACAAATGAAGGGCAATGTTACACTGTAAGATCAGCAGACAGCTGTCAAAGAGACCACTACTGACTCTGTCTATTTTTGACTCGATGATGAGGCTAATCTGGATCTCTTTATTGTGGTCAAACTCCAATTTTCACGGAAAAAAAAAAAATCACCTTTTAATACCTTGAACATGTCAGAAGTCAGTACATCACTTCAAAAGTTGTTGGGGAGTAGGCCAAGGAAATAAAAAGGTCATCAGTAACACAAGTCCTTTCATTAAACTAAAAATAAGTGTATGAGACAATGTATTCGAAGGCTATCTTAAGTCATGGGTACAAAGGAAATGGTACAGGAAAACCTAAATTCTGGTTTTCTCAAGTCTGAGTTCTTCTAACATCATCTTCCATATAAGTATATTTTCCTGTATTTTCATAAGGAAAAAATACTTGCTCTACGACAGGATATTGACCCTCTCATATTTCAACCAGAGGGCTCTTAATTGCTTGACCTCATAAGCTAACTAAATATAGTCAACTATCTTTTTCCACAGGGACTATCACTGCAGGCACATAAAACATGTTCCCAGTTATTTGTCAGGTATTTTCTACAAGACAAAAAAACCTTCATCGATTCTAAAGCATGGTCTGCCTGATCAGATAAAGACAAGGTTTTGCTCACACCTCCACTGCATAGCTCTTCCTCCTTACCTTAATCGGTTACAGATTTCATCCTTCACAAATTCAGTTTCTTGCCTGCTCCCCAAATGTCACAACCCCAGTTGTATCCATTCAGTTACACAACCTCTGGTGTTATCCAGGCAACCCTAACTCATCAATCTGCCTCTTGCTACTACTTATGCAATTATCAGTCTCCCCTAACCACTTCCTCAGTTGTCATTACTTCAACTCTCCCTATTTCAGCTTCTCTGCATGGCCTGTTCACGTCAGTCTCTCCTTCTCTATGCTCCTTGTCTGACCTGTCAACTACTAATTAGAAGTCTTGCAAGACCCATAATCCAAGTTACATGGTATACACTGCTTTTACTTTTTTTCTCTTCCCTTTGGGGAAGTTGTTGCTAGCCTTGTAACTCAAACAGTTCTAGTAATTCCTCCTTACAGCTTCAGATTTACCTAGGTAGTCCCACATTCTGTCAGGTCTACTTCATCCAGACCTTGTCCAGCTTTCAGACCATTCATAATCACATAAAATAAGTCTAGACCTGCAATTCTGAGGGTTCAGCTTTTGTCTTCAGACCTGAATCAAAGTGTTCTGCTACTTTCTTAGGATATCATCTATATAACCTTAATCACAGCAGTGCTCACAAATGCAGTATATCCAAGCCATCTATTTATACACCTTGGTTTTTTAGTTTCACAAATCCTCCAAAGCAGAGAAACATCACCTTGAAATGTTACAGCCTTTTTAAGACTTCAGTGACTAAATTCAAGAACGACAAGAGGGGGCATAGATTTTAAGGCCAGTAACTTGCAGCATTGTTCCTATTTACTATCCTGCAGCTTTCCATACTGCTTCAAGAGACATTGTTTTCTATCATAGCCACAAAATATATATATAAAGGGGAATATTATGGCAAACCTCAATAAAATTTTCTTCCTCTTCCTGATTTAAGCATTCCTCTGCTGATACATTGCATAACGCTTTCCTGCTGTGTAGCAGTGACTTCATAGAGTGCAGGATACTTTCACCAAAACTCTGAAAAACAATGAAAAAAAAAGTTAAGAAAAAACATATGTTCAGTTTCAGATATATGGTCCATCCATCTATTCTCTTCTCCCCACAAGTTTTGCTATTCTGATTATTATTTAAAATTATTTTATACATAAATCACCAGGTTTGAAGTTTAAATTTATTTCAGGACATAAAGCTGAAGCAGATATATTTTCTTCAAGCAATACTTTTATTCCAAAATAGTATTACATTCTTTATTAAAAAAAAAAGGAAATATGAGAACACATGGAAAAAAGAACAGATGAATCCAAGAAGCAATTCAAATCCCATCTTTTCCTTGCATTATAGTCTCTATATGGAACTTTTCCATCATCTTTTCCTTAAATAGAATGAAAAGCGATTTTAGCCAAGAAAAGTAGTGGAGGTAGCTTCAGAAGTCAGAGGGGAAGAAAACAAACAAACAAACAAAAATGCCCAAGAAAATCCACATACACTCTTTCCCATTCCATGAAGAATATAAAACAACTGTAACTGAATCCTATGTAAATATCTCTTGTAACATTTCTTGTAATTACACTTATGGTGACATGCAAGCACCCAGGGATGGCTAAAAAAGGCTGAAGAATCCAAGACTTTCTCCCATTGTAACAAAGCATAGCAGAACAAAAGAATCAACACTATGAAGGCAAATAAGACTACAGAACAACAAAAACTGGTTCACT
Organism: Urocynchramus pylzowi; assembly: GCA_013397555.1. NCBI lineage: Eukaryota > Metazoa > Chordata > Aves > Passeriformes > Fringillidae > Urocynchramus > Urocynchramus pylzowi. Next base: position 1,641,701 of record VZRH01004719.1, on the reverse strand, counting down.
CAGCTTGTAAAAAAGACAGTATCATCTCAATTGTTTTTAGGAAGTCAGCAATTTTAGGAAGTCTTCTTTTTTTAATTTAAAATTTTCATCTTCTTTAGCAAATTGGACAGTTAAGAAGACAAATAAGAACATCAGATGGTTAAAAATTACTAACCCAATAATTATTCTCTATAAGACTGCCCTCTTAAAAATGACATGAGAAATCAGTGTGTCCAACTTATGCCAAAGTATTTCAAATTTGCCTAGCTTCTCAAACAATAGCAGAAGTGCTAGATAACCAAATTTGGACACAGAATGTTTCGCATTTCTAGTACTCCCACAACAAAAACAATCCCTTTATAGTAAAAAGTGATCATACATATTGCAGTTAAACTTCAATAAAGATTTTATTTTTTTCTCTGTATAAAAAGCAGTATCAAATACTACTATGTTGAAAGCCAAATTTTTAGAGCAGAACCAGTGTCACTGTGGTAATGCTCATGGCAACACAAAATTAGGAAAGCACTTCTAGAATGAACAGACAAAAGCAAGACAGAACTTCAGGATCTTTGAAATTGTCAAAACACATTTCAGAATGCTAGCCAACAAAGCTCGGACTGCCACACTGACAGCCACGGTTAAGTGACACTAAAGAAGTCAAAACAGTAACTTTTATAGAAAAGTAACAGCTGAACTATTTCTTTAAGTTTTTAGGCAGTTATTGGGTCATTTGAAATAAATTAATGAAGCGCTCACCTAATTTCCACTTTTATCTATTCCCTTGCCCCCACATGTTTAGCTACAATTTGCTCTCACTTTGTACCTTCCTAAGAATGTTGTCAATGCCCTTCCCTGATTCTTTGGATCTTCCAAATTTACAGGAGGCTGCAATACCAATTGCTGCTCAAAGACTGTTCCTGGGTAATTCCTTCATTCATCTTGTACAAAACTAATTTGTGAAGCCAAACAAGCATGTTGAAATGTCTCATTTTCAGCTTTTATAATAATTTAATCAGTCACAACATTCAAAATAGTAATTAGGGGAAAAAAGAAATTTATATTACATACTAATTTTCTGCAAGCTAACAGTGCTCCAGTTTGAGAAGGGATCCTTGTTATTCTCTAGTTAGCTTTTCTAAAGCGACAAACTATTATACACACCTCATTTATAAACCAGTACCTTTCCCTATTTCAACATCTGAAAGGCAGAATGGGTAACTAAGAACCAGAGCATGGTATGAGGAACTACTGAGGTGAAGGACAATTTAACATTTTGGAGAACATTAAGTTGAAGTGGGAGAAGAAGAAAGATGAAACAACTGGAAAAATCTTCCTGAGGTCTGGAAGGACCAGCATACAAGACTATATGCAGTTCTGGTAGCCCATGGTGGCACTATGCAAATGAAGAGATAAAATATCCATAGCTAAAATGAAGAGGAATGAAGTGACGTATGTTTTTCAGATCATATTAATGAATATAAAAAAAACTCCAGAATGCAAAAATAATAACCATATGGAAATTAACAGGCACACTATATACACAGAAGAAAAAATCCCATCTATCTGGACTTCCATAGATCACTTAAATATGTGAAGCATTAACAAAACCAGAAAAAGACAGAATTAACTAAAAGAACTGGTTTTAGAAATGAAGGCTTTGCCTGCATGGAGATAATAAAGGGAGGGTTTTGAGAAGAGTTGATATAGGTCAGTAAGCAACTTCTTCAAAATTTATCTCAAGACTGATGTGAAGCATCATCATTAATACTTTTAATGAGGAAAAATTTAATGAGGAAACAAAGACTGTTGATAATTTGAAGTAAGCAGGTGTCATCAGCTAAGAAGGAGAACAGCAAATCATAGACAAAGAACTTGCTCAGCATGACTGCTTTGAAAAACAATCATAAGAAACACAGAGTTATATCCTTAAAAACTAAACATAAGCTTTAAAACTGAATTGTAAATTCACAAGCTGGGAAATAAAATACCTTAATTGACTTCTTGATCCTGGCATAGCAATGAATGAACGGTCAATATGATACTGCACTGAAAATAGCGAACATGCATCCTTTAGTGAAAGAACTGACATCAGAGTCACTGAGAAGGACATCCTGTGTAATTGCACATACAGTATTATCCACACGTAAAAAGAAGATTAACTCATAACAAGCAGAGAAACTAGGACTATGAAGGATAATCACTGGAATGCAGAGGCTTTCATATAGAAGCAGACTAAAACCTTAGTTTACACAGTTTCCAAAAACCAAGGCTAACAGAGGACAAATCACCAACTGTAAAAAAATAAGAAGGGTGAACATCAGCAAAGGAATAGAAATTATTTAAGCAGAAGAATAAGAATATCTGTAAACAAACAGGTATAAATTTGCTGTGAGTAGCTTCAGCCTGAAATTTGTAAGTCTTAGTTATTACTGCAGTGTGGTTCAAAAGGACAAAACCAGAGGTAGGTTTGGGGGGAGGTGTTTTAAAGCCCTCATTAACTGAGAGGCTATATTTAGTAACCTTTTGATAATATTTTCGTTATCAAAATTGTGCGTGTGACAGCAGAGGACTGGACCCTGAATTTCAGAGAAATCCTCCTATCCAACAGACGATGACACAAGCTCTCTCACAATCCTGAACTAGGAGACGCAACTACATTAAAAACTGAAAACTAGCAAGCTCCCAAGACTATCAGCTCAGTTCAGGTAAGGACAAGAGGTTATCTTCAATGAAAGCATGTAACTTTTTTATAACTACTACACTTCCAACGTACATCAACATATGGGCAAAGAACACCAAAGCAATCTGTAAAGCTCTGCTTGGTAGGCCTCTAGGACTTGGTATTCTTCAATCACAGAAATTCTTGCAAGAAATCCTATTTCATTCACAAGCACAGATTTCAAATTGACTGGTTTCTGCCAGGGGAAAACCAAAAATACTGTCAAGGTGCTCAGATATGAACAGTGGAAATCCTTGTCTCACCTCTAGCTAAACTGAGCAATTCAAAGATTTGCTTTGTTCCAGCAAATCCAGAAGTCATTATCAACGAATCTGTCACAGTAGATTGAAGGAGACATTTGGTCTCATGAAATGTTTTAAAAAACAACTGCTTGCTAATATTTCGAACAACCTGTAAGATGCCACAGTCTCTACAGAAATGAAGTGCAGTGCTGGACAGTCACACTTCCTCTGCTCTTAAGTAATAAAGCAGCTCTTCCTGATTTCATCTGCTGTAAGATTTAAAGTGACTGAGTATTCTGAGGTAATTTTGTAAAAATAGAAACTAAGGCTTTAAATATGCATACCATAACTGTGCACTGACTTTTAAGAGCTACTACTGCAACAATTCCTGTTAGCTGTGACTAAGTATTACAAAGCAGAATCAGACTGCAATCTTCTGTAAATCAACTGAAGGTGAAACACAGTGCAGTTCTGACTACCCTACTGCCTGGCTCTACGAGAATGAAAGTTCCACACCATAATCTAAATAGACACCTCACAGGTAAACATCAAGAGGAGGCAGCCACAGATCAAAACAATGGACTCCGGCTGCAGGAAGGTGCAGAAATCTGCAGGAAGGGTTGAATTAATGTTTCTAGAACCACACAGTCCAGAATGCTCAACAGCAATTAATGGAGCACTTCACAGAGATAATATTTTAAGCAACTTTTAGAATCAGTGAGGAATCACTGCTCACTGTCATTATTAGAGAGATGCTTCTGTAACCCACAGGTCTAAAAACCTGGTGGGCCAGGGAGGGTTGTTTAGTAAATTGAAACAGAAAAACAAATAAAGGGCTGATTTTAAAAGTCCTTTAAAAGTAAGGTTATGTTCAAGTTAAGGATGCAAAATTACTTGACTGTAGTTGAAAATCGCTGTTTGAGCTAGAGAGCCCTCATAAACCCAATAAAATACAAGTTTTTATACCATGTGTGTTAAAGTGGAAGATTATCACTCGTAATTACAAACTGCTTCATATATGGCAGTTAATATTACATGTCAGGACCTGGAACAACTGACTACCAGCCTGGCTGTCTCACAACACCTTCCCTCTGCCTTCAAACAAGACGTATACAGACACAGTTTCTTCAAAACAACAAAATCTGCTCATGAAATAAAATAATGTAATTTTCATGTGATAGGATGCTTCCTTGCTCACTTTCTCCTCTTACTGTTGCAGCAACTTGTAAATAAAGAAGTTATTAATAGCCAAAGAAGACCTAGAAAATTACTCACCTGTGTTCAACTACCTAGAGAAATACAGTTAGATAAATAAATTTGTTCCTTCAGGATAAGCTGCAACTTTCATTTTACTAAGTACTTATAGAAATTGCAAGAAAATTTTAGGAATGGTTTTTATGTTCTCCAAGTTGAAGTGACAAAATTTAAAAAAATAAATAAACTTAATTTAGTATTAGAAACCCCCACTAATATCCTTTGTAAGTGCTAGATATATTTTCTTTTTCACCAAGGCACTTCTTAAATGTTCATGCAAAAACAAGGATAAACCAGACAAGTCACCAAGATCTAAGGATATTGCAAGTAAGCCCTAATACAGGCTTCACAGAATTCAATAAGACTATATAGTCGTATTTTAATTTATTACATATAACTCAAAAAAATGGGCTCTAAAATAAAAGTTATATTCTAATAAACAAGGTGAATTCTAGGAAATTAATACATCACAATGTTATTATATCACCTTAAAAGACAAAAGCACCCTTTCCTTAAATGATGCTGTCTCTCAATTACACTAAATATACCAGAATGCAAAGCAAAAGCAACTTCTTTGTCTCCTTGAAATATCAAATAAACAAAATTAAAACGTATTAAAAAAACCCCACACAAAAAAACCAAATAAACCAGTTCCCTTGCTTCATTATTAGATCGAAAAACTCTGAAATACTTTACTTATTTACATACAGATAATTACCTTTTCAACAGATATTCTTGATTTCATGCGATTGCCCTGAGCCCTGGCGTACATGTCCATGATGTTACCAATCTCGGTATTCGATGACAGACGTCAGCTCAAAAATGCCTGCAAAAAGATATTTATGTTTGATTATTTTAGATTTATCCATTTAGTTCACATCCACTCTAAAAATGCAAGTAGACAAAACCAGAACCAATAACAACAATTAAAAAGCATTTAAAGATTAACCAGCACACCATCCATTGACAGCTGCCTTTAAAAAAGTACTGCCTTAATGACTTCCAAAACAAGGCATGAAATGCAGAACACAGACACTTAGCAGTAAGTTTCATTGTTTAACTAGAATTTCAAGGCTGCATTGGGGGTAGGGAGGGACATTACATTAAATATTGATTCACTGTCACCCATATGCTGGAAGGTTTTTCAGCGCATTCCTGCACAATACAACGCACTGCAACCACCCTTTAACAATCTCGGAAGGCAAATGTACAACTCACCCGCCCAGCCAACGGGCCCAGCCACGTCTGTAGCCTCAGCCTCGCCCTGAGGTACTACAGGCTAAAGTGGATCATCACTCTTGTTCCCTGGCTCTGCTCTGGGCAGCCCAGGCTCTGCTGGCAAAACACAGCAGACCACATGCATTTACCAGCACCCTGAACTGAGGAGGTCACAAGAGTTTCTGCTCGAGGCAGCTGCCTTTATTTATCCTAAGTCTAATTCTAACAACAAGAAGATCAAAAACCAGCTATGAAGGTATTTTTTCAAGTTTCCCTCTTTAACTAGCAGCAATGGATCCAGTTTGTTTCATTCATCTCTGCAGCCACCAAAATAGGCAATAAATATAGAGTAATAATAAAGAAAGAAAGCATGGGGTGAGCTTTTAAGTTCTATGGAAGCTTTGATACTTCATCTTTTCCCATGGTCACACAATTTAATCAGGAAAAAGAACTCCTAGACTATATAAAATAAACAAGGCAAGGAGCAAGTGCATGTAAAAATGACTGCAAAGATAAAGAAAATAAACACCCCGACATCAGAGTATGGGTCTTCACACAACTGACCAGACTGGTTTTGTCAATCTCATCTCAAGCAAGTATTTAACCTTTATATAGGAAATAAAGTTTTATATGGGTTTAGTCTTCAGCATTAGTCATTTAAATAAGAAGATCAGCAGTGTCATCAAGTAACTACCTTCCTCCACCCCAGCACCTCTAAAAGTACAACTTCTTCAAGAATACAATAGCAAGAGATTATTATTAGGTACATCTATTCATATTTCACTTTGATTTCTGCTTTCCTTCACAAAGATGAACTTGCTAGAATCTTAGAAAAGAATTTACACTTAGGCAAACAAACTACAACATTTTCATCTCTAGACCACAGCTGCTCTCAACTGCATATCTGAAGTTTAGAAAATTCAGACAATTGCATGAAGCAGCCAGGCCCATGATTCACAGATTATAGGTATAAGTATAATAAATACAAATAAAAAATTAATTTCACAGTAAACTATGGCTAGAAGACTAAACACAACAATGCTTCTGCTAAAACTCATGTGTTTAAAAGAAAAAAATCCACAAAACAGTATCAGGCAATAAAAAGATAGCCACTTCACCTGTCCCTACTGCTCTATCTTAAATGGCTAATCCAGTAAAAATCCAAAGTATATTGGGGAAATACTATTAGACACTCCTTGTCCTAAGAAGAAGTCATCTACAGAAAAAGTTGGGTTTTCACAGGTACTTCAGCTCTACATTTTTGATGGATCCCTCCTTGCAGCAATTTTAACAAAGCCCACCCTAGCATGCTATGGAGATGACCTTTTAACCTTGCTGGGTTAAAAGGTCACAGTTACACTGCAAACTGCCTTCAAGTTAAGTATTTTCCTGTGTCATCTGCTACTAAACTCTGGAGACCTGAACATCAACCTCTAGGGTACCCTACCTGCAAAACAAACAGACTTGTAAATCACAGTATGAAGACTGAAAAATCCTGACCAGAAACCACACAGGTTTATCACCATAACACCACAATGTTCTGTCTTCTCTGCATCCTGTCCTTCAGTACTTGAATGATACAGGTCCTAATACATACACCTATATTACACCACCTACAGCATCTCTGCTCTCTGTCACGCACTTCAAAGAAATCTGAAGGGTTCCACTTGTCCAACAATGCAGCAAAACCTGAAGGTTTTCTTTTTAATATGTAAAATTATTATCCATTTTCAATACAACAATGGTTCAATCATGTGAGAAGTACACAAACATTAACATTAACTGAAAAGGAAGTGAAAGCACTGACAACAAAACAGCCTGGAAGTAGCTCATTTGTATAAATAAAACCTACCATTTAAAATTGCTTTAACTTCTGGATATTGAATTTGATTATTAAATTTAATTTCCTCCTATTGTTAACTCAAAAAAGGGAATAATGGCAAAAGCATCAGATATAAGAGGAACAGGACTTTCCTGTTACTAACTATTGTCAGACACCAAAAAAAAGGGAAAAAACTGATCACATAACTAATTATTGAACACCTACACCATCCTTACCTTTTTAGCAAGGTGGATCACCTTAAATGCACACAGCACGGGCAACACACAAGAGAAGTAGGAAGCTGCCGCTGGGAAGCTGCAACTTAGTTGCCATTACTGAAACTTGGAGGGAAAAATCCCACAGCTGGAGTGTGGCTATGGATGGCTACAGGCTGTTAGGAAAGAAGGGACAGGCTAGGAAGGAGTGGCTGAATGTTGCTCTCTACAACAAGAAATTAATGGAGTGTGAAGAGCAGTCTCTGAAGAACAGCCATGAGCAGGCTGGAAGCATACTGGCAAAAGAAACCAAACAAGGTATCAAGTCAAGCTGGTGGTTGATCCAGGGAAGCCTATTGAGGAAGCCTTTTTGCTCCAGCTACAGGAGGCATCCTGCTCACAGGCTCTTGTCCTGCTGGAGGCCTTCAACCACCCCAAAATCTACTGAAACAGTAGCACAGAAAGCTATTTTAGGAGGAGACTCCCACAATGCATGGAGGACACCTTCTTAAAACACATAAGACAATCGTGACCAGAAGGGACGCAACACTGGACCTGTTAGCCACCAACCTAAGTGATCTAATCAGTGGCAACAAGACTGGTGAAAGCCTGGGCTGTAGGAGTCACTCACTGGTGGTGTTTGCAGCCCTGAGGGACATGGAACAGGCAAAGTGTACGTTCAGGATCCTAAATTTTGGAAGAGCACACTCCTGGCTGTTCAAGGAGCTAAATCCATAGGGCCCCCTAGGAAACTGTCCTCAGAGATATGGGAGCAGAACAAAGCTGGCAGATCTTTAAGAACACTTTCCATAAAGCTCAAGAGATACCAATCCCTGGGTGTAAGAAATCAGGAAAGGAAGACATGGGACTGGCATTGCTGAGTTGAGACCATACTAAGAGCAGCTGAGCTCAAACTGCAGGGCAAGTAGGAGATGAACAGACAGGAGAAGCAGGGACAGGTATTCTGGGAAGATTACAAGGATGCTGCCTAGTTTTGCAGGGATGAGGTCAGAAGGCCAAGGTGAGGCTGAAGCTGAACTTGGCAAGGGATGCAAAGAACAAGAAGGGCTTCTACAGGTATGTCAGAGAGAAACAGAAGGCCAAAGAAAATGCACTCCCACCAATGAACACAACTGGCAAACTGGTAACAACAGATGAGATGGCTGAGGTACTCAACAACTTTTTTGCCTCAGTCTTCACTGGCAGCCTTTCTTCCCACACCTCTCCAGAGGATGGACTGGAGGAGCAAAGAGAAGATTAGGTTTGCAACCACCTGAGGAACCTGAATGTACGTAAGTCTATATGACCTGTGGAGACACATCCCAGAGTTCTGAGAGAATTGGCTGATGTAGTTGCCAAGTCACTCCATCATATCTGAAAAAGCAATCCAGCAAGTAGAAAATGGGAAACATTGTACCCACCTTAACAAAGGGTAGAAAGGCAGATCCTAGGAACTACTGACCTGTTGGTCTCTGTGCCTGAGAAGATCATGGAACAGATGCTCCCAGAAGCTGTGCTACAACACATGGAGACAGGAAGGTGATTCAGGAGAGCCAGCAGAGCGTCAACAAGGGCAAGTCCTGCCTTACCAGCCCAGTGGCCTTCTATGATGGGGTGATTGCATCAGGGGGCAAGGAAAGAGCTACAAATGTCCTCTATCTGGACATCCATAAGGCTTTTGACACAATCCCCCAAAACATCCTTCTGTCCAAATTGGAGAGGTATGGATTTGATGGGTGGGATGTTCAGTGGTTAAGAAGTGGTTGGATGGACCCATCCAGAAGACAGCAGTCAACAATTCAGTGTCCAGATGGACACTGGTGATAAGTGGTGTCCCGCAGCAGCTCACAGCAGGAGCAGTGTTATTTAGTATCTTCATTAATGACACAGACCAAGAGAATCAAGTGCACCCTCAGCAAACTTGCAGATGACACCAAGCTGCATGGTGTGGTTGACATGTCTCAGGGGTGGGATATTATCCAGAAGGACATGGATAAACTCGAGCAGTGGATCCATATCAAATTCATCAGGTTCAACAAGACCACACTCAAGGTCCTGTACCTGGGTTGGGAAGATTTCCAGTGTCAATACAAGCTGTAGAATGAACTGATTAAGAGCAGCCCTGAGGAGAATGACTTGGGGGTGGTGGTGGACAAAACGATGGACATGACCCAGCAATGTTTAAGTGCAACCCAAAAAGCCAACCACATCCTGGGCTGCAGGAGTAGCCAGCAGGGTGATTCTCTGCTCTGGTGAAACCCCACCTGCAGTTCTGCATCCAGCTCCGGGGTCCTCAGCACAGGGAACACATGGACCTGCTGGAGCTTATGCAAAATATCTCCTTTTGACCAACTCCATCATTAAATACACTTCTTAGTTTTCGTGGAAGATAAAAATTTTGTAAGAGGGTTTTGCTTTTTTTGATATATCATTTTTTTTAATGTATCAACAGTAAGTAAAAAATTACAAAACAAAATAGCTGTAGAAGCAATGTAAACATAAAAAAGCATGCTTTAAATATAAATTCAAGCCTTTTATCCCCTTTATTTTAGAATTCCTCTTAGACTAATGAAACTTTAAGTTTCTGTACTTCCGTCACTACATAACAGTGTACATAAGAGAACCACACCAAGTGGGGCTATTATTTTCTAAGCTGCAGCATTTTCTCAAGAAAACTTATTCCCACCTAGAGAAAATTTCACCAGAGAATACCTTGTTTAGTTCTTAAGGATTAATTAAATATATGTGGTATCTATCACTAAAATCTAACTGTATAATTCTGAAATAATCTTACAAACATGAAGCAAGGTAATAGTCTTCCCAGCTGTAACCTGGATAAATTTTGAGCATTGTTACCATTTATTTCAGTGTCACTGATCTTTTCCAGATACAACGTAAGTGGGATTTTTTCCTCCCCTATCTCACTCTGGCAATACATCAGAGATGAGAAGGCTGTACCTTTAAATACAGTTCAGATCTACAGTTCACCCTTTTTTTTTTTCCCTTTTGCATACTGGATTTTTTTTTTTTTTTGAAAACCAGAGAAAAGTACTTCGATTGTAATAAGAGAGCCAAAGAAAGCCCCTCGAAAGAGCTAAGAAAGCAAAGGAGGAACGCTCCTTGTTCCTCCTCCCTTGAGGGAGAAGAGGAACTGGGAGGAGGACATGCGGCGGGAGGGAGGGAGGGAGGGCGAGGAGGCACTTCTACAGCGAAATGTTGAGAACAGGCTGACCTTACCTAACCCGTGCGCACCGACCACAACAACCCAAACAACGCAGGAGGGAACGTAAACTCACCGAGCCTCCGTGCACCGACTAGGACTGCACAAGTACGAGTCCGTCAGTCCCCAGCCGACACTGCGGACGGACAGACCTGGCCCACGGGGACACCGGGGGGACGGGCGGTCGCGAACCCCGCACGCTCGGTCCCGGAGCCGAAGCGCTGCGTTCCCCCTCCTCACCTCGTGTCACCCCGCGCTGCGGTCCAGGGGGCCCTGGCCGCGCCCCTGGCCCGCTCCAGGTGACCGACGGGGCCCGCAGCAGCTGCACCGCCCCAGGGGAATCTGCCCTGGGAAGGGCGGCGGAGGATGCGCTTCCCCGCGCTTCCTCGGCAGCCCCCGGGCGACCTGTGGCAGCGAGCCCCGGCTGACAGGCCGGCGGCGGCGCCCCGCCCTACGCCCGAGCTCCCCAGCAGGGCGGCCCGCGGGGGAGCTGCCGCAGGGGGTGGAAAGAAGAGCGGGCGCTCCGTACCTGTGGCTGTGGGGCTGTGGCTGTGACCGCCGCCGCCGCCTCCTCATCGCCGGCCGCCCGCGGCCATGGCCCCTCAC
>VZRH01004719.1:1595028-1630322 GCA_013397555.1 Urocynchramus pylzowi | reverse complement strand
TAGCCGAGGCGGCGGCGGAGCGCGGGCACGGCCCCAGCCGGGCACGGCCCGAGGGGGGACAGTGCGCTGTCCCTGCCGCTGTCCCTGCCGCTGTCCCTGCCCGGGCACGGCCTTTGCAAAGCCCCCGGGAGCCGTGTGCCTGCCAGGGGGCCGGGCTGTTCCTGCCTGCTCCGTCGGGGTTAGGGGCTGCCGCCCGCTTGCTCGGGGTCGCCTCTCATGGGCGGCCGGCGGCCTCAGCACGGGGCGTGGGTTGGAGGCTGCAGCCTGGTTTTAGTCGGACGAGGCGCAGACAGGACTCTGAGACCCTGTCTGAAAATCCCGTGTCCCCCTTCCCTTCCCACGGCCTTCTTAAATTCAGTGCTGCCGGATTCCTCCTGGCATCAGGTGTGCGTTTAACCAGCCGACACGCAATTGATTTTCACCTCCTCATGAGTTGTTCTGCTGTGTGTGTAGGTGTAGGTGTTGTTGGGGCCTGGAAGGATCCTGTGAAGGATTTCTTGTGCTTGGAATGGAAGCTGTAATCTCGTGTAGCTTCCCAGCATAAAACGCCGTTCCAGCAGCAGCTCGTGCAGGCACTAAGCTGGCAGCAGGGACACAGCGAGGAGACGTGTTCAGCAATGGACAATGGATCGTCTGAGCACGGTGGGCTGACAGCTCTGTTCCCCCACAAAGAAGAGCCTCCGGGAATCCTGAGACCCGGCATGTGAGGGGGAAGCTCGGGGAGGAAGGACAGAACCGGAGTTGCGCCGGTGCAGACGGGGCAGCGTGTGCCTGCAGCGGCTTCTGCAACACGGGAAAGAAAGAGCCCCTAAAGCTGCCTTCAGACAGAAAAAAGATCCCAAACTTTGTATACTAGGGAAGGGGTTAGGGAGAAAAAATTCATTAAAAGATTACTACCCTTGCAGTTTTTTCAGTGCTGGATGGTTTCAAACTGTAACTTGCCCCATTTCACAGAGACAAACAGAGAATTTACCCTCCCCCCCTCATAAATTGCACTTTTCTTCTGGATACCACCTAAGACCTATAAAAAAGATATGAGAATTTTTTTTCCTACTGGCTCTCCCTTACTCTTTTGGATAATTCCTGCTTCTGCCTACCTGCTGTTTTTACTTAAACTGCGGCTTTTATTTCTCTTCAGTCTTTCATGAAGGGCTGTTTCTGAGTTCTATAATAATTTTAGATGCTTCAGAAGTCAGGAGGTCCATATTCATTTTTGCCAACAGGTGGGTGAACTACATTTTCATTTACCCTAAAAACTGCTAAGCTGTGCAACAAAGCCATGCAAAATCTTCACAGATAAAATAAACAAAAGATTGGTTCTAAACTGTGTCTCACTATGCCACAAGTGGGACAAATAAAATGTTCCTCATACTCCCAGGGCCTGCAGGTCTCTATGGGATGGAGAAAAAGTAAATAAATAATGGCCTCAAATTCAACTCAAGTTAGTCATCATTTCAGTGCCCATTGAGACCAACCTGCTTTAAAAATACACTGTCTTTTGAATAAAGACATTTTAAAAGTTTGCTTATCTTCAGCTTAACAACAAAATATCTCCTTTTGACCAACTCCATCATTAAATACACTTCTTAGTTTTCGTGGAAGATAAAAATTTTGTAAGAGGGTTTTGCTTTTTTTGATATATCATTTTTTTTAATGTATCAACAGTAAGTAAAAAATTACAAAACAAAATAGCTGTAGAAGCAATGTAAACATAAAAAAGCATGCTTTAAATATAAATTCAAGCCTTTTATCCCCTTTATTTTAGAATTCCTCTTAGACTGATGAGAAAAATGAGTTCCTATGGCTCCCTGCCAAAACCTTGAGAAAAATCAAAGTTTACCCTCATCAGAAAACTATGAAACATAACCCATGGCATGCCATTGTTGGTAAAAAAAAAAAAAATGTTCTTTTTTTATGCAATAATAAAATGAGGATAACTTTGGAATAATGATTTTTATTTTTTTTTCAATTGATTTAAATACTACCTATGGTAAAGCACAGGAAACTTGTCTGGTCAGCCAACACTTCTTAAAATTTATATTAATTAGGAAGAAATACAGTGTTGGTTTCTGGACTCTGGTATTTTGTGTCCTGTGAATTTTATGTTTTTCAAGGAAGGGTCTGAGCAGTTAGAGCCCATCCCACGGAGCTCAGCTTGGGAGGAGGGCAAGCCCAGGACAGCTCCAGCCCTGGGGCATCAGGCACTTGTGGGGACAGGGATGGGTCTAGGCCAGGTTGGGACACCAGTCCACACGTGGGGGTCAGGATCAGGCCCCATGAAGGGAATCAGCATCAGGCAGAGCTGACCATGCATCTCTGATGTTTTCTGCCTGCTCATTTGGTATGAGAAATAGGCATCTTCAGAATCTTCTTGTCAAAACTACTGTCATGTCCCTGGTGCTGTCCTGACTCACTGGCTGCACCTGTCTATTAAGCTTGGTATTTCAGGATCACTGGCTTGGAACAACTTGTTCAGAGCCTGTCTCAGAGTGAGTTATATGTCATGTCTCTCAGGTATTGAATGCCAGTTCTATAAAAGGTGTTGAAGATCTATGGAAGATGTTGAAGAAATAGTCTGTGGCTTTATGTGACTTCTATTTTGTCCATTTTTTTACCAGTCACTTACTTATATTTTCCCTCTCAGTACATGAAAACTACACAGTTGTATGATTGTGTCAGTGTTGTTTTGTTGGAGTTTTTTGATGATACTGCCTCTGGAAAATGTCCCTCTATACCTAAAGCTTTATTAAGTTCAGGCCAGACCTGAAATTATATCCTATAAGCTACACTTACTCTAATAAGGATTGCCTTCACAAGGGCAGATGAGTAATTTATAGTATTATTCCTACCTTTAACAGGAGGAGCATATTTCTTCCTGTCTTAAAACCTGTGTAAGCTTTTTCCATTGATCCCCTTGCAGCAAGCTGGGAAGGATCTGCCGTGCTTGAAAATATTCCACCCTCCTTCTTCCCTCCCCGCCCTTTCAAAACAGAAATCTAAAGCTCATAGCTCACAATGTAATAATTTCATGAATGACTTCTAGTGGCTTATCTGTTTGTAACATGCCCTTCAGCTCTCCAGCCCAGCTCCCTGCTCCTGTGTCTGTGCTGCTTCTGGCCTGTGCCAGCGTGAACATTTGTGAAATCAAGCGATAAATGAGATTGAACTGAGAGGACCGGAGAACAACCTGCTTTCCTTCTGTTTTGCTGATCCAGTTCACCAACATAATAAATGTGTCAGCATGGCACTGAGGACAGCACAGACACAGCTGAGAACAGACACAGCTTAAATGGTCTTGTTCTGCTGCAAGTGCACACCCAGGCTTTGACTTGCTTTGCCATTAAGTGCCTGTTCAGTGTCTCCTTGAAAACACTCCTGATACCCCTGACAGCTCCAAAACTGGAACTCTGCGTCTCAGTGGGTAATTCTATGAATCATCTTGTCATAAACCTGGGCTGGACCATGGTGTTTGTCTCCAGCAAGGATTGGGTTTATGGCATTATGGTATAATGTGGTGGCATTTTTTGGCTTCTCTTCACCAAATCCTTCTCAAATCCATTGTTTCCAGTAGCATGTTTGAGGAGTCTTTTTTTTTTTTGCATGTTTGTGGGTATTTTAACTCATTTTTTCAACAGTGAAAACCCAATAATTTTCACATATGTAACTATGTTGCAGTTATTACTGGTTCCTCTTTCCCTGGAGTTTGATCTGTAACCTATGTAAGTTTCCAAAACAATATGCATAAAGGATGTCATCCACAGTTCTATACTGAACTGGCCAGTCATGTCCTGCTGACAGACGAGTTCTGAGAGCCAGCTTAGGAGGCCTTTTATTGCAGAATGGAAAGCATCACACGCTAACCTTATCAAAAGATGCATTGTACTCCATAGAGATGGTTGCAGATGCTATGAGATTGTTATCCAAAGCCTTGGAAAGCTCACTGAATTCACATCCTTTCTGTGCATTGTGTTTATTAGAGGATGTGATAAATGCCGTTGCTGTGTTACACAAGACCGTACAATAATAATTGGAGCTGGCTGGGAAGTGAAATTTTTATTCTACAGGAAATTCCAGCTTGTCAATATTTTGTTTCATCAAGTGCTGGAACAAAACGTGTTGGCTCTGCAGCCTTCCTGGCAAAAATGGAACAATCTATTTCTTTGCCAGCTGACAAGCCTGGGAAGCCAAGAAACCAACTGAGCAGTCGGCCTGATGCCAGGGAGCTGTATAGCCAGTCAGCTGAACTACAGTAAGAAGCCAGCCTGGCCAGCAGCCACAGCCAAATCATGGCTAGAGCTTCTGTAGAAAGTTTTGATGGAGCCAGGGCAATCCAGAATTTCCAGTGCCAATCTGTTCAATTAGGAGACGACCAGACACCCTCTCAATAATTGACTCCTGTCAGAAAAGGACGTAGCTCTACTGTACTTTCTGTTCCTTATGTGTTGCTTCAGCTTTTGCCTTGTGACTTAGGTACATATCTATTGCTTGTATGAGCAGATTAAGTCCAAGAATTTTCCTTAAGGATTAATGATGATACCCAAGCCCATGAGGGAGTTTTCAGTGTCCCTCATTGCTAGTTTTGTGATTGTCATTCAGATAACCTTGCATGCCAGCAATACCTCATGGCATCTGCCTGTGTATGCCCTGCTAACGAGAGTTATAGAGTTACTGCAGGCAGTACAGTGTGAGATTGGAGTAAACACTTGTCTGCTATCAGATAATACACTGTCTCCTTGTCTTCAGCCCGTATTTCCAGATGAATTTAAGATAAACTTGCCAAAATGCAAAAACGAGGCAAAAACATCTGAGCTAGGGAAGTGATACTGATCTTTATTGGGAAGTTGGTGATGTGGAGGTCAACACCGATATGGAGAGCACCCTTCTCTGTCAGAAATAGTTGTGCTGAGCTCTTTGATCAATGTAACCCTAAACCTAAACATTATTGCAGTATTCTTGTAATGCTCCAGTTATTTTTCCCTTTTGGTGTATTTCTGGAAAGGTATCAGATCCGTTTGTAAAAAAAAAAGCTACATCTTTGCCCTCCTGTAGTTCATGGTTATGGCATCATCATAAAAAGTGGTTTTAAAATGCTTTTTTCAAATGTTTAGATAATTTCTATTGTAGGATAAATATTATAATTCCTTAGATCTGCAGACATTGTAGACACTATACTCATCTCCTTTGTTTACAGTTGCTGCCTATACTTCCTCTTTAAAGCCCAGAGATGTCATATACCATCCTTCCCACAACTGTGGTAACTCCAGGGAACAATGAATTCCCTTATAAATGTTCAGTGGTAATTAAATTTTCTGCAACTTCATCTATGTAAGTAGTCTCTAATATTCCTGCTGTGAAATTAGAGGAAAACCAGATGCTTTACTGAGACACATTTCAAATCTTGTGCCTTCCACATGTAAACAAATGTGACTTATTTTCTCTCTCAAATTCAACTACTGTGGAGATGCTGCAGTGTCTGGATTCCAAATTAATTCAATGTCAGTTTTCAGTGACCTTTATATTTTCTAAGCATGGCCCAGTTTGTTACTGGTTTTACAGAGTTTGTTCTTGAACTGGAAATCATTTTCGTAGGGAGTATTTTCCCACAATGAAAATAGTTCAGTGTAATGTTTATGATGTGCTTTCTCCTTCATTTCTACTGGAGTTGTCACACAGTTTGCTGTGTGCTGCTACAACATATCCTGAAATGTGCTCTTCATCTCAGATGAAATAACTCGAAATAATATGTTTAAGGTTTAAGTCAGTCTCAATATGACCATTTGGTATGTCTTGTTTATATTCCACACATGAATAACTGCTGCTGTGTGTCACTTAAGTCCTTCTGATTCTCAATTTCCTCAGTGTTGCCACGTACTCAGAGATTATTTAATTTCCCTTCTGACTCTACCTATAATAGAAATGCTCTTTAAACATGAGCACACTTTAATTATAGAGTTACTCTCTTTTTCCATCAAAATATTGACTGGAAACTACCAAGTCCTTACATGTATTGGATGGACCTTTCAGCAAAACAGGAGTATTGATAGCTTCTTCCAAACTTTGTTTTCAGTTCTCTCTCCCTCAAAAAAAGAAAAAAAAAGAAGGAAAAACTAGGAGTGACAAGGAAACCATCACCTAAGACAACCTAGAAGTGCCTCATTCCTCCATCCACATGCTCGTATAATATTGCTGTAATACAAAGGATCCTGAAAACCTCATGTCAGAGAGAGGGAATTTTTATCGTGTGGGGGTTGCCATTGTGAAAAAGTCACTGTACAATCCTTTCCAAGGACTTCTTTGTAAATTACTGTTTGAAGACACAAAATCTTGGCCAAAATGAAACACAGAACAGAAATACCTGAAATAAATGCTGTGAGTTCTTCCCTACCACTGTAAAATTTCTGAGTAGCTGTTTCTGAGCTACCTTCACTGAAGGCAATTTCATTTTCCCAATTAAATTTTTCTAGGTACATTTCTCAGCTCAGAAATCTTACATTTACATGGCCTACTGAGAACCAGATAAATTTATTTTTTAAACTGCTTTTAAATTGAAGCACACTTGATTGTGACAGTAAATTGAGTTTTTCAAGAGTCAAAACGTAGCTATAAATCATACATCCTGGTAACATTGTATTTTACTGGGTATTTTTGACCTACTACCATTGAACCATAGTCCATGGTCCAGCCTTTTGGACCATGTATCATTGAAGTATTAGTTATTCTTATAATTAAGGAAGTTGATTTTTAACTTTGTTGAAAGGAAAGTATCTTCTTTGTGGTCACTTATGCTTTAAAGCTGTGGATGTATATGTATAAAAACATAATATAAACATATATTTGGGTATATAAAGTCAAAATCTTTTTCATCAGTCAAAAGGGGACTAATTCATTGCATCTTTGCTCAGTTGCAAGAAACTGCATTAGGAATATTTGAAAACATAATAAAAGTGTTTTAAAATCAAATTGTTTGAGCTTCAACAATGTGTCATCATTTACAGCTGATAAGACAATGTTCTGCCTATAAATGAATGGAAAACAAGAATTAATATTTGCTTTCAGATAGCTGCCTGGGTCATACGTTACATAATAAAACCTATGTGCTATAGATAAATCAGAATTTGATCCTGAAAGCTGTGTTGTAAAAGTATTAATTTATTTTTTTCCTTGTCTGCCAAAAAGTTTCCAGAATTACCAGTAGCTTTAAATTTCATCAGCTTTGAATACATGGAAGTGTTAAGGCTTGTCCCTGCAAGTTGGTTACCTTGAGAGATTGCAGTCAAAAGGTTTATTGAAAATTTTCCTGCTACTAGAAGTTACATAAGGATTGATCAACTGTGATTTTTGGTTCCCTAGGGACAATGAGGATGGGATACAGGAAAGAAATTAGAGGGTGAAGCATTGATAATATTTATGTCTCTTTACTTTATGCTAAAAGGTCTGTGGTAGTCATAAGTGTTGAACCACCAAATTCTTTATCAGTACAATTAAGCCACTGAAGGGTAAGTTACAATAACATATTGATGATGGATTCTTTAGTAATATACCCTTTAAAACACATTATACCAAAGGAGAAAAAAATGGAAATGGATTTCCATTCCCCTACAAGCCCAGCTTTACTATTTTTGTACTGGAAAATGTTACATTGATCTGATTTGCTTATTCATTGGCAAAATGAGTTCATTTTTCAGGCCATCAAAAAGATTTTTTTGTGGTTGGGAGCTGATGGATATGAATGATTTGTGTGGGGAAGAACTCCAGGGTTTCAGAAGACTTTGCATGTGGCTCCTGCTAGGAAGAAATCCAATGTTTTGTTTTCCCTTCTTGGTTCCCTCAGGCTCTGGCAAGACAGGTTTGCTCGAAGGCACCCTTTCTCCTCCTGTCTCCTTCATTATCCAGGGAAGAGGAGCCTTTTGCAGCTTTGCAGCTTTAGGGCTCATTTTTCCCTATCACAAAAATAGAAGTTTGGGGTTTTTTTTATGAGGGACAGTTTTAGAACACACAAGGCCACTCCTGATAGCTGGTATGTGAAATGAGAACTATGCCAGGATCTATATTATGCCAAATTAGAGCTTCCTAAAAAAAGCTTGTTTTTAATTCAAGGCTGGTTTTTTTGGTCCCCTTCTGTCTCAGGTGTGCCAGGGGAGGATACTTTTTTTTAATGTAAATTCATCTGATGAGATTGCAGAAACCTCTTAGATATTGATGATTGATTATGAGAGTGGGTTTCCAAGTAACATTAATTACAGCTTTAAAGGTGATGAGTTTTAAGATATTTGCAAATTTGAAATTATTATTTATAATTAATGTGAATAATAAAATGCAACAGCATAGCTATATGATGTTTTTGAGGGTATTATACATGTGTATGTGAGTAAAAAACACACACTGTGCTAGAGAAAATACATTATATTCATTAAAATAAAGTGTTCTGCTGAAGCTTCTTAGTGTGGGTGTTCTCCAGTTCTTTTCAGGAAAGATAATGATGAACACTGCAGGTGAAGAAGACTTGTCAGGATGATAAAGAGCTAATGTGAAATGATCCTAAGTCAAAAGTAAAGTTCTGTCAACAGGACAAAGCACTGAGGAGCAAGATTGCAGCTTTTTTTTGTTTTGAAAGAAGGTTGTTTAGAACTCCTCTTCTATTCAATTTCCTACCACTATAGAAATCCCAGATCCAACAGTCCAGCCTGTATTCTTGGCTGTGGTTAACAAAAGATACATTTGAAGGTGCCCATTACCAAATGCAGACCAAATATAGAAAACATTAATTTATAACTTCTGGCATTTAATAATTTTCTCAAGTTTTACAGTCTAAGACATAGCTTTTCCTGAATAGTTCTTTCTAACTAATGTTCCTCTAGCTAGTGTTACATTTCCTTTTTTCTTAATTTTTAATAAAAATAAGAACTCTACACGTCTTTAAAAACAGATGACAATGAAAAATTACTGATTTTTCATTTTAACTAAAAGGCTAAATCCCTACAATAAAAGGAGAATATTGCCAAATACATTGGCAGCCATGCAGGACTGAATTTAGCTGTGATATACAATATCCAGGGCTGCATAGCTCAGTATTTACACTTCTTACACATGCACAAAACACCCCAAACTCACCTATCAAAGAGATTTATCCAATTTATCCAAAGAAAAATTCAGAGAGGATTTACCTTCACCAGAATTTAGACATTCTATAAGAAGTGCCACAAGACCATTAATAACAGCAGGTGTCTGGGTCTTCTCCTTGTCTCACTGGGAGGAGGAAAGGAAGCTCCAGCAAAATGCTGGGATAAAGTATCTTCCTGGGACACTGGTTACATGTCTAGTCATACAGCTACAGAATTAGTAACATCATTCCAGGCTTTCTTTGGAGATGTCAGCCTTCTGCTTTCTTTGGAGATGCCACATTCCAGTATGGCTACTACTGGCTCATCATTTTTAATAGTCCATGTAAAGGACCGGGGCATATTTTTTGCCTCCTAGAGTGTCCTGGTGTCAGTCTGGAGGATGGGAAGTTGTCAGTGTTTCTACTTTAATTCTCTTTTTCTCTGGTGAACCTGAGGATGCAGTTTCTGCCAGCTTGCTGGTGGTGGTGAAAAGAGAATATTGTCCTCTCTTTCTCTTTTGTCTTTCCTCTTTTCTCCCAGTACTGCCTCCTCATTGGGCCACTCCTGGTGCTAGGTCCTTCTACCCTTGGCTTAGTTCATTAATCCAGCTGATCCCAACCACATTGTCACGTTCCTTGATGCTTCTTGGCCATATTAGGGCATTAATGCTGGTTGACAGAGGGGTCTGACAAAACCCAGTGCTGGAGCAAAGCAAGTAGCAGAGAGCCAGACAGGAAACAGGCCTGTGAAATCAACAACCTAAAGTTTCTGTTATTTTAAGTTGCATGGTGGCACAATGTGTTTTGAAAAGTAGGTGAGCAGCTCCATGGTTTGAAGGGAGTGCAAATGAGGGAGGGAGCAAACCAACATGCTGGCAGTGAGCTTCTCTCTGTGCTGATCCTCTGCAAGCACTAGGTGGCCTGCTTTTAAAGGAAATGGGCAATCCCATCCGTTTCTGTGTGAAAGAGAGGATGAAAAGCACAATTTGCTAAAGTCGTGCATCTATTTTATACATCATGCTAGTCATGCTAAAACTTCATCCTTGCCTCTGTAAAACACTAATCCTGTGTTGGAAGGAAGAGACACCATCAGTGCTGGTGTTGGGTGCCCTCAGAGACACTGAGGCCAGAGGAGAATGGAAGGTAAGAGATGCAGCTGACCTGCAAAGTGTGGGAATCAGACACAGAAACTGCATTTTGGCTGTGTGTTTAATGTCTTCTGGGAAAGTTCTCCTAACAGTTGTAATTTGTGTATCTCTCAAAGAATGAATTCTATTCTGGGCCAGTAAAAAGAGTCAGTGCAAAAGGAAAACTTTGATTTGCTACAGGCTGTGAACCACTAAATAAACAAAAGAAAAAATCAGTCAATATTGAAAGCAAACAAAGCTTTGGTGAAATAGCAAGTGATTTAACAAATTTCAACAGCATCATTACACATATCTTATTCTCACTGATACCTTACACATCAAAATCACTCAGTGCCAAAAACTAAGGTGCAACAGAATTTTAACATGGCCTACACCCTAACAGTCTCAATTTTCTCTGTTTAATTTGAGAGGTGGGAAACTGATGGCAGCAACAAGTGAGCCTGGAACCTAGAATGGGAACATTAATGGATGGGTAAAATGTCATGTAACATCTTTTCAGCACTGTGGTTTCTCCAGGCAAACCCCCTCTACCAACCCAAAGGCAGCCTGATGGTTGGATTCCCACAAATAACAAAGCAAGTAGGTCTACAGGGGATAGTAGTCCTCTCTAAATTAAGAAGTATTGTTTCTTCCCACTCCCACAGGGATTAGTTTGGATATCAGAAGCATTTAAACTGGGTATTAGCTAAACAGATCTAAAAGAACCACAAGGGTTTATGATTCAAGTTTTTCTTCATTCAGTCCAGCATGGGAAAAAGTCTTTAATAAAAGCCCAGATTGCCCAGCCAGCTAAGAAAATCTAGGACATTGAATGTTAATTTCAAAATATATATGCTTTGAGAGGGGATTTATATTGAAAAAATAAGCCATTATGTATTTTTGATCCTGCTAGTAAATGATACAATAATTTAACTTCTATTTAAAAACTAGTGCTTCCATCAAACCTTAATTGAGCTTAATCAGCCAGTAACAGTAGTTCTTATTGACTGAGAAATAAATGTTGATTGATTAGCCTGACATAATTAATTGTTATTCTAGTTTTCAACAATTTAAGCTCATTTGCCCAGGCTACTCTTTTCACAATGTTTGAAAGATTTAATTAATACTCATGTCAATAATGTAAATAGGCTTAAGATTCTGGGAATTACAGAGTAATCATTTTCATGGCCGAGTGGTCACAGAGAGATATATTGAAATTTTAATTCTGAATACATTTGATTTGTAAAGCAGTATATACCTTCCTAAGACAACTCTGTGAAGGTTTTACACCCAGCTGTAAAATTTATGCTGTTCATTATGTTTCGATGGAGCAGAGCTGGCACAGGTATTGTCCTTTCCATCTCTCCCTGTGTAGCTGCCTAGTTCCTTTATAAATTCTCTAAGGAACATATTTGATTTTTATTCATATATCAACTCATTCAATTATTTTCTTTTGATGAAGTAAGATAATCAATAAAAGATGTGAATTCAACTGGCATCTGGAAAAATATTTTACAAGGCAGTCAATGCTGTTTGATGCTCTCCCTCCTCTTGATCCAGAGCATCACCCTGTCCCTACATTTCCTTGGGTTTACAGTCTGTGGAGTACAGAAGATGCAGAAGGTGTGGAAGGTGAAGGGCCAAAAGAGAGGAAGTGAGAGATTAAATGCCAGAGCAGACTTATGTAAGCCTCATCTTCATAGAAAATCAGTGCTTGAAAAAGAAAACTCATTTTATAACTTCCTCTTCTATTCAAGTGCATGGATTTTAATTTCAGGAAGGGGTTGCCCATACACTCCAGGAAAGGCACTCTCCTCTAAGCTGTCGCTCTGCCTTGGATGAGGAGTTGGCCCCAGAACCCACCTACTCCTCCCACAGTTTACAGAAGCTGGTGAAGGAGAAAGAATAGTATAAAAACCTTGCTACCAAGCTTTTAGTGCAGGTACACTGAAGTGACCTCTGAACCTACAATCCTTAAAAAAGTAGCTTCCCCTTACTCAAAAAAAAAAACCGTTTTGGATACAGCTCAATGGCATCTTCAACTTCTTGAACATTTTTTCCTTTTTACTCACCTGAAAATAGCCCCCTAACATTTCTGATTGACTGTATTAATGCTTTTAAGCAAGTTAGATGGAAAACAAGTCATCAGGCATAAATCAGAAGAACACACTCTTACACCACTTGCAGGCTCCTGTGTGACTTGACCTTCAGAGTACTGATGGCTTCAACAGCGGGTTGGAAGCGCTGTGCCCAGGAAGTCTCAGCAAAGCTGTGCTCCCTCAGAGGGAGGGAAAACACACCATAGGTTGAAGCATGACACCATTAGATTATTATTATTGTTACAAGGGCCATGTGTTGGGGATTCAGAGGTATTACATGTCTGATTCTAATTAATGAACTGCTCTACTCAGAGGATAGCCTGACTGCCAGGAGAACACATATCTGCTGTTACATTAATGTCAATAGGCAGCAGATGGATTATTTTTTTTTTTTTTAAATGAAATTGAAGAAAGGAAATTGAACTTGGCAAAGTGTAATTGGGAAATGACAGTAGGTACCTGAGAAGGGCTGAAGCCTTTGAGCCATGGGAGATGCAAATAGCAGCAAAAGGGCAGAGGGGAGGAATGAGTTCAGAGTGGCAAGTGCAGGCACAGCTGTGCACTGCTGTCAGGGAAAGGAAATGGAAACTAAAGCTAGAGCAAAAAATCCTGCTGCCTCAGTGAGGCATCTGCCACATCCCAGGATGTCCCATTTCATCACCATGACATCTCTCATCTCTCCCTCTATAAAAAGAAAGATGCACTTCCGTGTAGATCCCCTCGGTTCTCATCTGAAGGAGGAGGGCATGGGCCAGATGCAGCTTTCACTCATCTGCGAGCGTGTGGCCAGGGCAGAAGCTATTGCACCTGCCTTGTGTTTTGTCTTGCTTTCAAGACAGATTCAGTCCATGACATCTTCCTACCACTGGGTGGCTGGGGATGACTGAGGTCGTGACTCCACTGACATATTTTATTTTGAAAAAGTATAATTGCAAATATGATCAGAACGGCATTTGTGTAATTAGGAAAAAGTCTGCAGTAATTCCAAAGGAAATGGGGCAAACAACTAGTTAAATACAGGCCAATTCAGGCTAATGCCATACTCCTATATCTGCCTCCAGAATGGGCAGATTTTAATCTAAACACAAACTTTTAGTGGCCTGAATGGCATAATTTAAAAATAATTTTTGTTTCTCCCTTTTTACCAACTCACTGTTCCAATATTTTAATATTATCATGAAATGTTAATACTGCACCAGTTTCATTTTTGCCCTTGTAATTTATCATGCCATCCCCACTAAACCTCTTTAAATAATGTGCTACTATATTTTGTTTTAGACAAGACATCCATGCAGTCCTTTTTGATAAAATAACTCTGGGCAATAACTCTGTTAGATTTGCTTCAGCACTTCCAATTTCAATGCTTGCCTGTCCACAACCTTCTTTTTTTTCAGATTTTCATTAATTTAGTGATAGGAGTTAAAAGTTAGCAGTTTCAGACTTCATCATCTGCTATTTGGTGCCACTGAGATGAACGGATTGATTATATGCCACCAGTATTAACATGTCATATGAACAGTTCATTCATTTACCAAACTTTTCCCAAAATTATTAAAAACTTCCCTCAGTGCATCTTCCAGGTAAGGCTCATAATCCAACTACTTTGTTTCATATTTTTTGATTTCTTATTCACAGAAAACTCATTTATGGTCAAGATGAACTGTGGGAAGCCTACCTTACTGTGCAGTCTAGCTTCTAGAAGGAATTCTGGAGAGTTCCCGGTGTCCAAACACCATTACACCCCGTCTCCTCATCTACTGCAGAGTGCCATCCCTGGTGGTGTCACCTACTTTACCCCATGAGTTATTTCTCCTACTACAGTCTCTCATTTATACCACAGCTTTGATTATTGAAACCAACCATTTCAGTTTGGTTAAAGAAATTGAATCTTCCCATAACACACCTAAAATTCAAGTACAGGCTTCAATCCTAAGAGAACTGTAAGCACCTGGAATTCATGGTGCATTGAACCCCCCAGCACTGACCTGTAAGCTTTTTGGGTTATCCATAAAATTGCCTCTCCTGTATGATCATTCAGGACAACGGGATCCCAACCACAAGACAACTTCATCGATCACAAGATTACAGCCTCCATGACCTGACTTAGGTTGCTACACACTATAATTTTCCTTCTGTATATGCCACTGACTGTGGCTACTTTCTTGTGCTGCTACCAGCCTAGTAGCCCACTGACCTACAACACGGCAGCTGATGCTTGCCTGCAGAATGGCCCTCTGGAATCACCCCTGTGAGTGTTTATCAGGGCTCGTGCCAGCGAGGCACAGCCCATCCTGCTGAGGAAAACGTGTTTGCTTTACTGCCCCTTGCCCGTGGAAAAACGTGTGCTACTGAATGTTCTGGTTTAATGGCTGTTGTTACCATGGATGCAAATGCAAATCTGTTTTTACACTTAATACGCTGTGTGGCAGCAAGAGCCAGCAGAAGATCCCTGCAAATGTAAACACCTACATGCACAGTGACCTACTTACATCTGGGTTTGCACGTAGCCATGCAGAGGATGTATAAAAGCTGCATTCAAAGCCCCTAATTTAAAACAACTTTCAGGCAGTCCCTGGCAGACTGAGTAGAAATGACAAATTCATTCATCCAAATTTTTTTGTAGTTTTGAGTTTTCTTTTAAATTCCAAAGTCTTAGATTGTGCCAAGGAGTTGCCATAGCATTGATTTTGATGGGGAATTCTGGTTTAGATTTGATGACATTGGTAGTAGCCCACATTTTGAGTGGATTACATCTAAAATTCAGTGTCAAGATGTTTAAACATTTCCACTGATTTCTAGACACAAAATAAATTCAAGGACTTATATACATTGAATGCATTCTGTTTATTTGAGAAGGAAGATCTCATACGAGTGCCTGTTATGGGAGGCATCTCTTATCATGTACAATAAAATCAACCATTGCTTCCAGCAGAATACAAAAATACACATCTCAGTGACTTCCATACAATAATAAATATGTAATCATGCATCCAACAATAAAAAGGCACGGAAAACTGGTCACTTAGTAGTCATAAAAATTACTAACTATATTAACAAAGCCACCCAAATTATCTGTACAAGGAAATGTAACAATATATTCCAAAGGTGAAAACACATAAAACATCTTTAAAATAGTATATGCAATAAATACCTCAATTGGTTTTATATATTAAAAATAAAACTGTGCCATTGTAAACAGTATGTAAACAAACAAAATTCACTGTTCCTTACCATTATTACAAGTAAATAAAGCCAAAAGTTACACCCCTGCTCTGTTAGATATACTTCATTGGCAAGTTTTGTCAGGCAGTTTAAAGTTTTACTCTTTTCTGCAGCAAACAGAGCCTGCTATGTGTGTAATTCTAAGTATTAGAGCAATTGCTAAGCTTTAAAACTGACTGCCCAGGACATAGTAGGTCATCAAAGAGAACTGGAACTAGGAAAAGCAATTCTTGCAGTGTTATGGACAGAATTTATTTTTACTACATATAATAGTGTGGGTAAAACTCAGCGGTTTATGTAACACTGCTCTCCTACAGGACTCGAGGGGGCTGTACAGAGGTGGTGAGCATCCCTATTCCCTTGGGCGGAGAAAGTGAGGCACTCAAAGCTTAACTGCACTGCCCCCAGTCTTACACCAGCTCCACTGGCAGGAAACCAAAGGCAGAATCCCAACCTTCAGCCACTTCCTCCTCATTTCCTCAGATATCACATGGCCTTGCAGACAAATAAAGGTGTGTCCTGAACTCCAGTCCTGATTAGAATTGCAGAAAGCCAACCAACACGCAAAAGGAAGGTGTCTGCTCGCTTGGGCGCCCATCTGCCCCCACTGACAACCACAGAGCCTTGCCACCAAGTGAAGCAGGAGCACCAGTGGAGCTTTTCCCCCACTAATTTGTGATCAGAGCCACATCAGCAGACTAACGAGCCCAGACAGAGCCCTGTGTGTCCTTTGAAAGCCTACTGATTGCCTCAAATGTCTGTTCTTTTTAGGTCTGTTTCTACAGCCAACAACCTCCTGGAAAGTTCAACCAAGGTGCATACTTCCTGCCTTATTAGCAAGGGGAAGGATAGGAATCTGAATATGATCCTTTCTTAAATGAAATTAGGAAAAGATTCCTGGAAGTGGTGGGCATTTGCACAGATGTCTTCAGAAAGAGCCTTGTGAAGGGAGGTGTCTGCCTTGTTATTTCTTCAGCTTTTGATAACCTTGACATAACTACCTCATTTTACAAGTCTGACTATCCCTGGGATGACTATCTATGATAAATATAAACTTACCTGTTCCAAACATATGTATTTCAAAGTGCATGACAGCTCTAGTTTGAAAATGGTATTTTAGCCTTAGAAGAAGAAATTAGGATGCATCTATTTAGCTGTTTCACAGCCATATGGTTTTTTTACAGGAAGAATACACTTTGAGCATACGTAATTAAAAGATACCCTGGAAAGGGATTTAGGAAGCGCTGCATTATGGTATATTTCCTCCTTGTGCTATTAAAGAACTGTTCCTTCTGCCTCTAGACAAATGATTTCTCTAAAGTCAAGCAGTTGTCTGACTTGCCTTACCACTTAACATTTTCATCATTTTAACTGATCTATGGAATATAAGAAGTCATTCAACACACTGGTTCTGAAGATACCTCCATGTCTTGATGAGAAGCTTAAAGCCACATACTTACTATGTAACATTTTTTTCTCCAATAAGGTATTTTTGGATAAGGTACTTCAAGTGTCTCATACCAGATCTGCAGAGACAGGTGAGCTGCATGAGATCAGTAGGTACAGAAAACAGACAGGACTACTTTTTATTTATCAATGAGTACTTCTTCACATTTACCTGCCACATTGCATTCCCTCTTTGTGAGAGGAGAGAGGCATGAAAGGTGATCTCTTTTTAGATGATTCTGTATTAAATCTTACAAAAGTTATTTTAGAAGGTATTTTCTTAGACATATTCAAGGACCAGATCAATGAAAAATTCTGAACAGTCTCTGAGGCAAATATTCCCACCTGTGTTGTAGTTTGCAGGTTCTGTAGAAAAATCCAAATAGAAACTGCAGATTTCACATTGGGAAAAAATAAATACATTTCACTCATTAAAAAAACTATCACAGTAGGAAAATAGCCAGTAAACAACAGATTCAGAGGGGTTTAATCTTGGCCCCAGTGAGATCAATGGGAGTTTTGCCAAGGATTTCAAAAAAGCCAAAATTTCACCCAGAATCATATACAATTCTTTAGCTGACAACAATCATAAACATCCTGCCACCCCATTGTATAAGTTAAATATTAATAAGCATCTGTAAACATCCTGCAATTTATCTGATATAAAAAATACTATAATAAAAACAATGCAGCATCTCAAGCACTGTAGAGTTTTAAGTTTTTTTGGCTATACACACAAGTTGGCATTGTTATATTGGGCAAAACCAGGGTATGTATATACATCTCTATGTACAGGTGTGCTCTCACATAGACACTATGAACTAGGTACTACATGTCTACTACACACATCCACACAAATACTGGCAAGAGAATGACATTCATAGGTATGGCATGTAAAAGCCTACCCACAATCAATTTGAGGATTGCTTTTATGTGAAGAGCAATTTTTCTCCAAGAAAATGATCTGTAGGCTTACATATAAATTCTAAGTAAGTGAAATACAAGAACAATCTCCAAGGGGCCTAAAGTACTGTTTAAAGCACAGCATATGCCTAAGTCCCAAAAGATTTATATGATTGCAAAGATGATGGACTTTCTAGTGGAATGAACAGGAAGAAGGGGAAACAAAGGGCAGAAACTATGGAGTACACACCAGATTTTACCTAAACCCGTTAGATGTTTTCATCTAGCAAACCATGTTCGATGTTTTCATTTTCAATTGAATATAGGTTTGGACTGAGTGGAAATCACATGTTTCAGCTCTTTGCTACACACTGCCATTTAGACACAAATATATGAGTTAAGCAGAGAACTAGACAGCGTCACATCTCTGCAATCTTCCATGTGTAGTTCATGCATCCACTCATGCACATAAGAGGGTGTTACTACAGAATTAACCAACAGCTGTACTTGACTGGAATACCAGTGTAAGTTACAAGCCTGGCTAATGACAGAAACCACCCATGCTGGGCTGGGATCCTCTCAGAAGCTTTGAAATACCTTTAGATGAAATTTACCTTTCTTAAATGCCAGAACATACATCAAAAATAGATTAATGCAATTCCACAGTGCTCAACATTTGAAGGTACCTGCTCTAGACAGACAGATGTGACAGTGAGAAGTTTTGTTAGTAGTGACTGATAGGTTTGCCATCGCCATGAATTAAGACAAGAAGCTGCAAATATTATAACTAAATTATTTGTGTGTGATGACAGCAACAAAGAAGAGACAGAGGGAAGGCACATAGATCGGGCCCCCTTCACCTTTCAGGAGCATCTCAACAGCTTGTACTCCTTATGCAAAAATCCCATCTGTTGCATGTCTCATCTGCCACTGTGAATATCACCTTGCCCTTTGATGATCCTGTTGACATACAAGCATATTAAATTCCTAAGGTAACTGGCAGCTCTAGGGAGGTGCCTAAAAGAGTTTCAGCTCTTTCAGGATTCAAAGGATATGATGTAAAAAGGTGGCTAATGAAACAAATTATTTCAGGGCAGGTTCACAATCTGTGCTCCTTCAGTGGGAAAAATGGTAATTTTTGTCGAATACGGGCAACCGCAATTTTCAAGGTACGCGATTTAAGGAGACATAAAACCAAAACAAAGTACGGACACCACAAGTGGTAGATGCCTGTAGAAAATCCTCTGGAATGTGGCTAGGCACAGTCCAAATGCCTGTTTCAATGTACAGACATGGCATCTTGTGAGAGGACAGTACTACTAGGAACCTCACAGTGAGAATCATCTGCATGTCTGTGTGCTCCTTGTAAACCTTCCTAAACTAGCCAATTATAAAATCTTGTATCCTTGAAATTCTCATTAAAAGCCTCCAGGCCCTACTGTTCAGCACACATGCTCTCCCCATCTCTGAAAAGCAAGACCAAGCAGCTTTGATGGCTTTCCTCAATCTCCCCATTCACAAAATAATTGACCGTGAATGCAAAGAGAATTAGTCCCAAACAGAGCTTACTTCAACTAACACCAGGAGAAAAACGTAGTTGTGTCTCTAACTCTTTCTCTATTATTGGCACTGCCAGGCTATTAATTAAACTGGTTTTTATGCAATTAATGCTTTAGTTTAAAAAATTTGGGACTTAAAATGCTAATTCCCTTTAAAGAGTCATAGAAGGGATTTGGGGCACTGTGGAGATTTTATTTTTGGCTTTACACACAGTTTCCATAATGAAAACAAACCATCCAATTTTACTTTTAGTTCATGTCTTTCTGTTCCCACCTTCCAGTTCACACACTCTTGTCTAGCTATACTGGGATCAAACGCAGCCCCCTAAAATAGCTGTTTTCAATGAATTTGGAAAAAGATAGTTGCAAATGACTTAAAATTTTGTACCACATTGTGTTTATATTCAGTAGCTTTTCAATCCTAACACTAGTCTTTGAATAATGCTACAAACTATATTTTTCCAAAGTATTTGTTCCACAGAATAAAATATTCATTGCTTGGATATTGTCCTACTAATAGCTACCATAATGTTCAGTATTTTCAATGTCTTACACAGCTGGTAGAGTTAAACAAAACACTTCTCTTTCCAAGGGCATCCTGGTAGCTCGTGTTAATTGTTAGACAGAGCTTCCAGCAGGGATTGCAAAAATATCGCTTAGAAGATTTTAGTCCACCATGGCTATGCTAGGCTTTGGAGCTTGAAGCCTTGGTGTATCTTTCTCTCCACAAGCACCCTACAACTTGTTCCTGGCCTGCCCGTCCAGCTCTTCTGAACAGAAACCACGGAGAGACACGCAAGGGTCTCATCTTGCCAGAAGCTGGGAACTCATCCAGTCACAGGAGCTGGGAAGCAAAGTAAAAACATTAATAAAGGCATGACTGGTGTTAAACATAAATGAGGCACCAGCTTCTTCTGCCCCACTAATACAAGCAATAGGTTATAGGAACTCCAAATCCCATCAGAGAGCTCATCAAGTTTTTGTCAACTGGGAAACAAGTCTTTAATTACTTAAAACAGATGTCTGTAATTCTACCATGTGCAGATATGAATTTTCTGTTGAGTGTTCTGAAGGTGATAGGTCTTTAACCACTACAGCTAAATTGATTAAAATTTGTCCAGAAATCCTCTTGGGTATGTATTCATCAGCATTTTGCTTCTTTGCAAAAGTGTTAAAAATGCTAATGTTTTTTAATTTGCATATGACAACGGGATGATGCTTTAAGATTAATTCTATGCACTAAAAAAACCCACAAACCTTTCAAAATTATTTTTTTCAGTAAAGTATTGAGGGTGATCACTATTAAGCCTACAGAAGTTGCTATGAATTTTGGTATTAGCTCCAACTGGCTACAGAAACAGTCCTCTCTAGGGGGCTTCCAAATGGATTATAATTTCTGAGAAACACACTGGTCTTCTGTATGGCAGCAACAAACATTTCAAGTACATAAGCTAACACTTAACAGAGCTATGAAATGCAAATTCTACTAATGCAACAGTAGTAGAAAACAACTAGAAAATTTCTTTTCTTTTCGTAAAAAAGATCCATTCCACATATACTCTAGATATAAATACAGGAATTTATACAACCAGTAAAGATTTTGTATTTATAATTACCAAATGATGCTTTATCAATCCTGGTGATGCTACCATTCATCTCTGAAGAGAAAGCAGAGATATTTTAAGTCCTGTCCAAAGCTTAAATCCTGTCCAAACTCCTTAGCTTCCTCAAGTCATCAAAAACTTGTTCCTTAAGACAGCAATACAGTCATGTACAGCTCTTGCAAACATTAGATCCTCGCAGTTAGAATAAGCAGCATCAAACCTTGATGATATAAAAATCATACTACAAAACATACAATCCATGAAAACAGAATCAAAAATACAGAACAGCCTGTGTTATAAATGTATACAGGATGCTGCAGTTGAGAGGTCCTTAAGTTATTTGGGTGAAAAAATAAATTTCAAATTATGTCTTTAATTTTATTTTCTGTGGCTCTCACTTACTCATACACGTGACAAGATGATTTCCTGGTTATAAGCTAAACAAATTGCTCCAGCTCAGTTATCCTCAATACATTCCTGTGACTTTACCTTTCACAAAGACTTTTTGCACTGCTAATTATTTATTACTATTAATTACCAGAACCGTTGAACTCATAGTCAAGAACTTAATATTTAGGGGCACAGAGAGAGCACTGCAGAAATAGCTGTAAACACTACTAATGTAATCATTAACAGGAAGCATCAAGCAAAATGGAATCACCATGGGGGGTTTTGTCTTGCATGTACATTATTACAACTGTTTTTAAAGTAGGACTATGGAACATCCTCTCATATTTGCTTTATATAATTTTCCATTACATGTGAAAAAGGTCTCCTGCCTGTCTTCCTGAAATGAAGACCACATGCACTGAAAAGCACTGATCATTTTACCCTTGAAGTAATGTTCACTATCAAGGCTTTATGAAATTTTCATTAATAGCATGAGTGAGTTCAATTAAAAAGTAAAATTGACAGGTTATCTATTTCTCTACAAAAAGCATAGGAAAATATAAAATGGACATTTATGAAGAAAAAAATCAATACCTCTTCTTTGAATTACAGCAATGCAGCACTGCAGTATTAATTACTTAGGGCAGGGATAGAGAGATAAAGATGATTTCTATTTATTATTTACAGGACCAAGCATGTTAATTCCAGTCCCAAAACAAGAAATACTGGAATGAAATATTCTGGGAGGGTTTTTGATCATATGCTTTACACTTTACTGTTCTTCCAAGTTCAAAGCATTTTTCTTTAAAAGAAAGAGACAATCAGGAGAAAAGAATAGTGGTTAAGGGGAGAGACATAAAAATGTATAAAAGAAAATTTTCACTTGCCATCTTATTAAAAAATTGATTTTTGAACCTTCTTTTCTTTGAAGTTTTGCAAAACATCCCCAACACCTACAACCACGAGTTGGCTTGATTTCATTCAATTTCTAAAAAGAAGTCGAGGCTTTATAAAGGCAAAACTTACATGACCTAAATCAGAGGTTGCTACAGCAATCAAATACAGTGAACTGAGAAAATCCTAGTTGAAAATGACAAAACAGCAACATACATTTAGCAACCTACTGCCATTTTAAAACATGCAGTTCTTGTGTTCTTCTCTCTGAGGTGTAGAGCTTTTCATCTACACAAATACCAGCCACTACAAAAAAATGCAGATTACTCTGCACTCCCTTCAGGCTTTAATGTATACTGACCACAGAAATCACATGTATTTGACTACATGTCATGTAGTCAAAATGGGGTGTGGGGGGAATTTAATCCAGTAAACTTTGTATAGGGATTGTTTTACTAATCTAGCATGCTGAATCAGGCTCCACAGGATCTTCTTTTCTAAAAAGCTAAATGCTTTTAGGGATGTGTTAACCTTGGTTTTGTTGAAATATTGGGATGTGTGCTTTGAAGCACTTTTTACAGCAGGATTAAATTAGGGAGAATACAGTTCATTAAAAAAAATGTAGCTATTTATGTACTTAGTTCTAGGAGCTGGGACTTTTACAGCAATAAGGGAAAAACCCCAATATTTAGAATAACCATGAGAGAGTAACGCTGTGTTCAGGTCTTCAAACAAGCCACACTACTTAAACACAGTTACAACCCACAACCTCCAGAGAGAACCCCTGTAAAAATGTTTTGAGCCTCCTTGTCAGATGCATTTGCACTTTATAGCCAACACTAGTCTAAGGCATAGAGTTGCATAAAATTTGCTCTCCTGGGCATCTAATAAATACAGCATAAATGATACTTACAGTTTTGTTTTTTCCTACTCACATGTTTAAAAAAACTGCTTAGGACAATCAAAGTTAAATTCTTTGGTGGTCATTTAGAAAAATGAACATTGATCAGTTGTCCTATACTGAGGTAATTTGAGGAGCGCCATAAGAAAGTTGTGTTGCAAACAAAATGTTCCCATTTTCCCTGCCCAAAAGCAGCTCCCATTTTTAATATACTCAGCATAGACCTCTACAGTGACTTGAAGAGATCTGGTTCTGTAGCCCATCTTAATGCATTACATACAGCAAGGCTGAAAGTTGTAGAGAGATTGTATCTTACCATCAGGAAAGCAAAGAAACTTCTGCTATGTATTATGTCCTTGAATAGACCAGAAGATTAGCTATATTGTCTACTGTAACACCAATATGCTAAAATGCTGCCACATGTTAAAATACAGTGTAGCTTATAGAGAACCAAAGAGAAAAGGAAATAAAGCTTACAAAGACTTGGCAGATGTCACCTGAACATCATTAAAGGGGTGAATGTCAAGTACATTAAAATAAAACCAAAACCAACAAACTTTCCATTGTTTGTCTAACTTTCCATTTTTTTTCATATGCTTTTCACACAACAGCCTGAAATTCATATAATTTGGCAAATGCATTTTGGGTTGTTTGTTATGCAAAACAACCTAATAGAAAATAGCTTTTTACTTTTGTTTGTTTACCAGAATAATCATGCTCACAGAAAACCCAGAGTGGTGCCTGTTGAACCTACAGCAGCAAGAACACAAAGAACCACAATAAGATAAAAATTAAGCCCTTTTTGATTATTTTGATTTTTTTTCTCCAATAAAACAATGAGGATAATAGATTCTATTTTCCAAGGGATGAGTCCCATCTACTTGCCATGGAACAACTCCTGTCATATGCATGAGAAATGGAGGGCAAAACCAGGATGCAGTACTTGACATTGGCCCCTTCATACAAGAAAAATAAGTTTTGGCAAAAAACCAAATGAAACCTTACTCTGCTGCCCATGAGGAAAACATAAGTAGATGTTAAGATACTCTTTAACATGCAAGAAACATCAAAGATACTTGATTAAGTGAAAGTCAAGTTCCTTGTGCTGCAATGACACATTGCTATTAACAGCAAGGAGAGAGCAATTCTGTGCAAGTTTTCAGGCAGGTGGTGCAAAGTCATCCCATCTCAAACATTTAGGTAGGATTTTTTTGTAGATATCTGAAATCTATTTTCCAACTAGATTAATACTTTTGTGAAAAGCTAACCAGGAAATTAAATTATGAACCTGCTTCATTTAAGTAAAGTATAAATAACCTTACAAACTCTGGTCTAGAACAATTTCTAAACAAAGACGGTTTTAATTTTTTTAACCTGTTTACACTCATGGATTACTGTCTTGTATGTGCTTCATCTTAGCATGCATAGCCTAAAACCTTACAGTCTGAGGTTTTTTTTTGTTTTAATTTTTATGGTCTACTGATGGTGGAGTGCTGTCAAGAAACAAATTGATACCTTTTTAAAGAAATGCACACAGATTTTTACATTTTTAAATTAATAGTAAATTAACAACAAGTAAAAGTTTACCCCACAAAAATCAAATCAGCTGCTACATTTTAAATATCTTCTTATGTATGATAAATAAAATTAAATTTTCCTTTAAGAAAATTTCATTAATATTTAAACCTGCTTTTGAACAATAGAATAAATAAAACCATTAGTGCCTACAAGTTCAAATATGCTACAGATGTTTAAGATAACTGAATAACTACATTAAAATGCACCATGAGAAGATTCTTTACAATTTTCCATGCAGGAAGCCAATTGATGTTTTTGTGAGGTACCGGTCTTTCAAAAATTCTCATAAGTTAGTTACCTGATAAACCTTCTGTACATGATATATTTAAAAATCTAACTGTACAGTGTTTCAATCATATATAATCTGCTGAATATGGCACAAATGCTAAGTTTCCACACCCACACACCCTTTGCCATAGAACACATTTTAGGCATAACACAACACTGAAGAATAGAAAAGTGCCTGCAACTGGAGGGAAAAAAAAAAAAAAAAAGAGAGACTCAAGTAGCAATAAATTAAATCTCATTCAAACGGATAAAAAAGTTGTTCAAGTGTTTAAAGTATCAGATGTGTCATGCAACAGAACAACAGACAATTCAGGCAGGCACACCATGCATTATAGTTTGCATTCATGGTATCACGAGGTATCTCTCCCCTCTTCTGCACGGCCAGCCAGTGCTGGATACCTGCGGCACTGCCAGGCTCACGTGTTGAACCTTCCAAACTTCCCGGCCTCCTGCACAGGAGGTTTTACTGAGCTACGCCTCGGAAGGAAAACCAGATGACCTCATGCTGTACAGTGGCATCTTGCTGCAGCATAAAGAGAGGCATACTGAGCTGCATGTAAGCAAAGCAATCATTCCTTGATTATATTTTCCAGTCAGTGCAGTTCACCACCAACCAATCAATTTACCAAACTGGGCTTATCCAAACTGGCCAATTTGCACACCAAGAAAACATCTTCGCAGAACACATCACCTTTTCCTTTTTGTTTTGGCACAAATCCTTTTGTACTCTTGCTGCAAGTTCTTCACCACACAAGAATTCAGAGATGCTAGCCTGTACAAACACCAGTGCTTATTCTTCCATAAACTACAAGGACAGCCAAGTGCTTGCAACAGCTTTGCTTCTCCAGCAACTTTCTCTTCTCTCTTTAAGAAAAGCACCAGCATAATTACACTTCAGACAAAGGGGTGTTCTTGCTGAGCTCTTTAATTCCCTGGAGAATTCGCTTCATATGACCCACTTTCGTTATCCCCAGGTCCTACAGAAAATTTAAAAACAGAAAAAGAAAAAAAAAGAGAAGAAGAAAAAAAGAAGGAAGTTTACTTTCAAAACGGGAACAAGAAACCCCATTGATTATGACCTATCCATGCAACAGATGTCTAGAAATGTGCTCACTGCAATCAACACTAACCAGGAAGTGTTAGCAAGAATTGCTTTACAAAAAGACTACTTAGAGCATACAATGAATCCCTCTCTGTCTGGCAGACAAAAAAATTACTTACCTGCAACATTGACAACCCAGGGCACTACAGTATATGTCAAAACCATCTTTGGCTTGACTTATAAATGCAAACACAATTTCTGTCAAAATAAAGAGAACAATCTCCCCCTCCTCTCTAACACAGCAATCAAATGCTTGGTAGAATGGGATGGATTGGAACTTCTGTTCAGCAATGTCACTTCATCTGAGGCCCTATGATGTCTGCTTTAATCAACAAACACACATATCCCCCGTTTCTCAAGGG
The DNA here is from genome assembly GCA_013397555.1 of Urocynchramus pylzowi. NCBI lineage: Eukaryota > Metazoa > Chordata > Aves > Passeriformes > Fringillidae > Urocynchramus > Urocynchramus pylzowi. Next base: position 1,603,747 of record VZRH01004719.1, on the reverse strand, counting down.
AAAGTGGATGTAATGGCTACAGGCATGTAGGACAACTTCCCTTTAGAGAGCAATAGAAAGAGTAAGCCTTTGTTTTTCATTCCAAATAGGTTACATCTCCTAGCATGGATGTTCCTCATTAGAAAGCTGGAAGAAAAATTCTCAGAAACATGATAGTCATATCCCAAAGGAAATGTAAAAAGCACAAGAGTAAATCTCTTTGTAGCCACTAAATCATTCACATCAGCTTAAATGTTTCTATTATTGGTTTCCAGACCCATCTCTGTACGCAACAACAGACAAGAATTTTTTGTAGCAAACTTCTTCCAGTATTAGTAATAGCTTTAGCAGCATCCTTTTTCAATTTTGGCTGGTCCAATGATCAGAGAAACAGAATGGGATGCCCAGCTGTGCTAATGATCTCCCACTACACTAATGAATTTTCAGCTCAGTCTGGTGGAAATCTGCTTTTCTTATCTGTAAAACTCAGCTGTGAAAAAGTCTTTAAAATCCATGTTTTAGTGGTGTTGAGCAATCAGCAAAGTCAAACATGAGTTATTTGTAGAATAAACCTTATATAAATAGATTGTGGTTAAATAACTAAAAAAAAGAAAAGTTTCACTATTTTTCTGAAATAGAAATAATTTCATTTTAATAGGAAGATTTTTCCATTACAAAGACATTAAAAAGAAGGCAGTGTAATTACGCAGCTTGAAAATATTTTCTCATAAAGAGTGGAAAATGAAACCATATATATTATTCTGTACATATTCTGCATAAAGACTGTATCTACATTTCTACAGCCACAGAGACCTCAGAAAAATCTGTATTCTGTATTACTTTAAAATGTTAGCATGCATTTAATTTCGGAAGAAAGGAGTGGAAAAATGGGCATGAATTAATTATTTTATTATAAAGGTAGCACAGCCAAGATTAAACAGATGGTTTAATTTTCAGAGAGTCAAGACTGAATTCTGGTTATGTTAGAGAGAAAAAATACTTGGTTGTTTCTTCAGTTGAAAACTATCAGCACTATAAATAGACAGTCATCCTTCACAGGACTTTGGCACAAAGGTGTCAGCATTAAGGAGTTCAACATTTGTTCATAAAAATTCCCAAAGCAAGTGCTGTTCATAAACTACCTGAAAAAAACCTCCTGATTTTCCACATCACATAAATTTATATTTTATTTTCACTAATAGTCATCTCACTTATAAACAAATGTAGTACTAATTTTTAAGTTAGGAGAGTTAATGTAGGTATTAGTCAAATTCATCTTAAAATGACAGTAATATTAATAATTTTACATTTCTGTAATATTGTCCTTTTTATGTTAAACTTAATTCTCAAGTGAGTAAAAAAAATCCACACATGACTACTGAAACTAATGAAATAGCCTACTTGCTATGTGGAAGAAATTCTACATAAGGATATTTTCCAAACCCCAACAAACCACACAATTTAAAGGTTAAGAACTTAAAAATTCTTCAAAACAAATATATTTTCAAGAGTAGAACTTCTGTTGGATAAGCAATATAGTGAGATGCTGCCAGAGTTCAAAATCAAAAGAAAAAAACATATGAAATTCAAAAAAAACTCAGCCACTTTTCCCACCAGTCTATGTAAAGAATTTCCTAACACCTTTGATTCAGAGGCAAGAGATTTGGGGTTTATTTCTGTTCCAGCTGAAGTTGCTGTAATGCATATAAGAACAGCAAGTCTTAAGAGGCTCATAAAAAATTTTGGGGACCCTCTTGTGCTACACTTCCAAAGGGAAAAAAAACCCAACCAAAAACTCAGAATTTTTATGCTTTTATAATAGTTTTTGGTTTGGTGGAAACTAGAATTTATACAGTCATAAAACTAGATGCTATTTGGTATTCTCAATTTACTGCTTATGCAGAAAAGTTTGCTGAAATTCTCTCATGTCAGACTAAAAGGATTTGCTACATCAGCATACCATACATCATTCAAAGAACAAGATCCTCAAATATCTCTGCATATTTGCACATGAGACATAATCTGTTCATATCTAATTAATATCTAGTTAACAAAAGTTCAATTTGACTAAACTACGGTTTTGAAGAAGAAACTCTAGACAGAGTCTGAAGAAAAAAAAATAGCTTTTCTTTTTTTCCAGACATGGCCTTAGAACTACAGCATCACCCCTCCTGCTGCTCTCCCTAACCACTCTACCATTTTCTGGCCAAATGTACCACTACTAGCAAACAATTTATATAAGAACTCCTTAATAATAACATCTTCTAAAGGTGAAATCCACCCTACTTGCATCCCCCGTGTAAAAAGCCATTTAGCATGTCTGAAATCTAACAAATCTTACAAAACTTTTTCCATAAAGAAAAACTTTTTCCATAAGAATTTTTTTCAAAACATGCTACTGCAAAACACAGGGTCACAGTCCTTGTCACAGATTTTAGTTTGAATGGCACTGCTTATCAAGTTGATGATCTGTGGCATGGAAAGCCTTTCTCCAAGGAAACCAACATTGCTATGCAGCTTTAAGGAGACATCACCCCCTTCTCCTACCAAATGTGTTGCAGTTCTGATTATGACTAAGCTGCCTACATAGGAACATGGTTATCAATGCTAAGAATGCCAATATTTATTTCAGAAAAATCAGTCTAGTTTTCAATAAGTTTACTTGTAAAATAAGGTTAAAAAAAAAAAAGTCACAACTAAGCCTTTTTTTCTACAGTTTCTGCAGAAAAATACACAATTTACTGCCCAGCCATTCATCAAGCAAAAGAAAATCATGTGAGTGTAAATTTCTAACATCCCCCTAAATTAAATCAGGCACAAGAGGCTGGAGAAAGATCATTACTGCAAGGACTGGGTGGAAAGAGGTATTCTGGTTCTTCATTTGCCAGTTGCCACATGGAGCTCCCTGAGAATAGGATTCACAAGCTGTGCAGAAATACAATTAGAGGTGCCCAATTCTTCTGTCAGCATATCAATCTGTTCCAGCAATGCATGCAAAGGAAGAGTGTTTGATCAAATCCTTCTCCAGTCTGCTTTTTATCTCTACTTTTGACCACAAAAGAAAGGTGGGCTCAGAGGACTCAATTAAAACAGGCAGCAATTTTTCCTGCTGCAGACATGAAAGGTAATAGAGGCAAATGTATTGCACATGAGTTAGGAGCTCATGAATCAATGATGATCTCGTTTAGCTTGTCAGGAAGCACAGGCCACAGGAAGAGGACAGATTATAGCTTGCAAGAGCCCTGAAGGCTCATCTGCACACCTCGTCAGCCAAAGGGAGGAAAGATTCACAGGGCAGCTTGTGACGTGTTCCTCATTTCCCAAGTACCACATGACACATCTTGACACCAATTCAGGGCACTGGCAGAAAGCTGCAGGCTGCCTGAGCCATCCTTAATTGGCGCCCTGCAGAGCCCCTGCCCCGTAATCAGCAGGATGAGCACTAAACTCTGCTGTGTGAGCTCAGTGCTGTTACACAGAGTGTAAGTCATGCCTGGCCAAGAACCTGGCCTAGCTTATGAACAGCACTGATCTGGAAGCTCTCAGCATCTGCTAACGAGCACACGGGGCGATTCTGGAGCGAGATTCTGGTTAGCTCAGGGCATGCCCTTGGCAACTTGTGTAGAGCAGCTCCTCGTCCTACGTGTCTCCAGGCAGCACTGCAGAGAGGAGACAGTAGGCTCTCTGTAGGCCCTCTAGAACAAGCCTTTAGCTATTTCATGGCACAGACCTTTGTGATGGGATTTTATATACACCAAACCAACATGAGCCTTAGCAACAGGGATAACGGGTTGATAATTACCCCGCTGCAGATATTTACTTGGTTTAAGTGCCAGTCTGCTGGGCATGCAGTCAAACTGGTACTCATGAGAAATAAGGCATGGCCAGAAGCCATGTCCAGTTTAACACTGATCTTACCCACCATAATTTATGCCAACATGTTGGACTTCTTAAATTTTCTTAACATTTTAGCAAACCTATACATTTGTATGATACTGAGTTTCTCAGTTGAATTTTAAGTTTGTTCAGCACCCATTCAGAACAGGGACTTGCAACATCCATCAATCCATCACTGGAACACTGTGGTGGATTGCTTGGACAGTCTTCTATTTCTAAAATTTTGCAGGGAGAGATTGTCCTGAAACTGTCCCCCCCTGTCAGAAACTATCCTGAAAGAAAGGAATTGAACTTCCATGGAAAGAAGCTTAGGCAATCTAATACCAAAGAGTAAAATAATACACAACAGCCAAACAGATTATCTCAAACACAGCTATTTTCAGCAGCTGCTTTCTATTGCAACGGTCACACAATGCAAGCACTACCTTATAACATCAGGATTTCACACTATATAAAAAAAACTTTACATAAAATAACACGTTTGTATGAAAATATTGTCTATACCTGGAGACTACTGCACTGTGGCTAGAACAATGACTTGCACTCTAAATGTAAATGTTTGCAATTTATACAATATCCTAGTTCCTCTCTTATGTGCTAAAAGCAGTTGCAAAACCATTACCAAGAACTCATTACTACTGAGTTCCTGGAAAAAGTCATTTAATGAATCCCCAAAGATATAGCCACTATTACATATAATGGATGCACTTAAGTCATTCCTGAAAAGGACCAGCAAGCTCAAATAACAGCCTCAAACTGCTGGATAACATTTCTCCCTGCAAAACTTATCTATCTGACCTCAGAGGAAAAAGGTTTTACAATTCTCGAGTCCAAATAAAATACTCTTTTTAAAAAATCTATACAGCCAAAATCAGAGGTCAGTCACCGATGAGAAAAACTATTTTGACACACAAACACCAACGCCATGTAAGCCAAATACTGCAATTTATTAAGCTGCTTATGTCTCTCACATCCACTATATCCAATATATACACAATAAATCATGTGGAGCAGATCAGCCCCTGCAGGAGATAGATTCAAAACAATTATAACCACCATCAACTGATCCGTACTGATCATGTTTAATGGAAACAGTGAACTCTTGAAGAAAACATTATATTAAACAGATGCCAGTAAAATATCAAATGTGCTTCTCCTATGCCTTCTGACATAAATTGCATCATATCATTCTGCATAAAGTGGGGGGAAAAAAATAAAAGAAGGAAATTTTGGATAACACAGATGTTCTCAGTTGTGAGTTCAAGTCAGCACTTCAGAAAGTCAGGCCCAAGGACAGCGCATATTAGTTTATTGCATATTTGCACAGTGTAAGCCAAGCTACAAGCAATGACAAGTGCAGGGAAAGAAGAAAAGTTGGTTGTTGTTTTGTCAAAGAAAATGGTCAATAGCAGAAAAGTAGCACAAAGGAAATACCTTAAGATCTCGCCTTTCCAGATGTAAAAGCTCAGAGCCTCGGATGTCATGGCTGATGAAGATTTCTTTGTACTCTCCCAAACTGAGCAGATCCAGCCAAGCAGCAACTTCATCTGTGCCCCATTTTTGAACTACCAAAGTTAAGAGCAAAACCCCCTTAATTTCTACATGCTCAAATGCATCACAAGCAAAGGTTAGGCCAAAGAGAGTGGAAAACAGAGTAGAATTGCCGTGCTAGCAAAGGGAAAGGTTAGAGGTGTCTTTTCCACAAAAACTGACAATTTCCTTTTTACATGCAGGTTACAGGTTAGCAGTTAACACAAGAAAGTATCTAAACAAAGTTGGGGTTCTTTGCTTTGCAGCCATGCTTTCAGCTTTACTCCAGTTTCTTCAGTAAAGCCTTTAAAACCTCATGGTCCAACAAATTCACATTAAACCAGCTTAGGATCAGTGATGCAAAGTCTAATGTTGGTCTGCTTTATGCCATTAATTTATTAGTAGTCATCCAGGGAAAGGAGAAGCCTTCAAAAACTAATTAACATGTAAAATTAAAATAGCAACCACACCTCAAATATAGCAATGGCAGCAAGCAAGTCCAGTTTCAATTAACAGATTCTAGTATTCTTAATTAAGACAAAAAGTACTGTTTAAGCTACTGTGTTACACAGGCCATTAAGAAGCTCTCTGTAGAACATTGTTCTCTAAGGTTAGTTGCCCACATTAGTCCCATTAAGACCACATATATTAAAAAAATAGTTATGCTACTTATTGCTATAATTTTGCAACTTCATTCAAAGCTGATCGCTTCACTTTATAATGAAGAGAAATCTGATGTCTAATCTGAAACTTAAATCTGATCAATAACTGCAAGATTTTGTAGATTGTGATCAACTGTTCATTTAAAGAATAAAGACATAGAAATAGTTTTAGGACCATTCAATTATTCATTATGTCCTGGACATAATCTTAAGGAAGTAAGTTCACAAATAAAAATGGGAAGAGAGGAGGGTGGAGTTTGTTCAGCTTTTAATTAAAAAATCAGTATTGACTATCATGATTTTTTGTTTGATCTGTCTCACTTACTAAACCTATAACCCACCCAAAATTTAAGAATAACTGGTTAATTAAACCAGTGTGATAAAAGTTATTTCACACCTAAAACTAACCTGAAAAAGATGAATTGGAGTGTCACAGGGAAACAATGTGTTTGCCCATGGCTTGTATGGCTATGAGTAAATCAAATGTAACCACCAGCGAAGACACAGATCCTGTTGCATGATAAAACTTTTAAAGTATTTTCACAGTACTTCTTTGGTTCACTTGGGAGTATTGGGGTCCTACTGAATACTTTCTAAATGCACTGAAAGAAATATTTATCCTAATGAAGATGCCAGTTAGCTCAGGTGCTTTCCACTTTGACTTTAGTCTTAGGTAAGTCATGTCACCTCTCATTCATGTTACCAAAAAAATCCCATAAATCACATTTACTGCAAATGCTACTACTTTTCCTGCAATTTCAAAACACATACCAGGCTGAGGGCTGGTCTTATGCTTCTGAATTTTTTCTTTTTTAAACTTTGGCACTATACGAAACACTGTACTTCTATTGTTTCTTTTAGCATAATCCAGAGGGGGATCCTGCATGAGAAAAGAACCACAGTTACCTTTAATTAAGAGAAAACAACAGTCAAATTATATGCTTGTGATGGTAGCTCATAGTTAATCTCAAAAAGTAAGACCCAAATTTACTTCTGTAAGGAATAATGTTAGGATATAACTCTATACATGTTTGAATTATTAAATATAAATTAAAAATATATGTTTAATTTATTCATTTATCAATCAAAACCTTTACATTCACAAAAGGGAACAAAGCACCAAAAAAAGCAATAAGCTTAGAAGGTTGTTCACAGCAGACAGAAATGATCCAGCATCATACTGAAAGTGCCTCAAGAGATCATGAAAAATTGTAATTTACTTTTCCCTATCAAAAAAAAAAAAAAAAAAATCAAGTTTAGTTAAAATCAGAACGTATTACTCAAACTTACCTCATCATCATTTGGTTGAAAAACATAATAAAGCCAAGGAATCTCAGCAAGTTTTCTCAACTCTATTTCCACACTGTGCAAAGCATCAGACAACAGTTCTTCGTGGGGAGCTTCTAACTGCTGTTTATAAACAGGCCAGAAAAATAGGACATTTAGTTCCATGAGATGTAACATTTAAGTCTAGATATCTTGTTACCACACACAAACAGATGACTAATTCATGGTGTCAACAAATGGTGAAGACAAATAATCTTCCTAAGTTAGACTTTCCTTCAGAGATGTGTGAAACCACCCTCATACTACATTTAGTACGGTCCCAATCACAAAGGGATGACTGAGACAGCTGAGACTTCTGGTGCAGACCAGTTGGGCATAGTTGTCATTCCTTGTCATCCTTCACTGCACTCCTGAGTCTTTACAGAGCAAGAGTTACCTGATAACACCACTACAAGGACACACTAGGAATGGACACTATCAACAGAAGGAAGAGAAAACCTGATGAGAAGAGTAAGCAGCTGAAAAATCTTTGTATGAAAAGTGGTGAACAAAAATTGAGTAGATGGTAGTAAGCCTCCATTATTTTTTGCAAATGTGCTCAGATGGTTGATCACTCTCTCATGTTCAAGTATGAAGAAATGGATCTTGCTGAAGATTTCCATTCCTAAAGGTCTTCCTAGGATACCTGCACTACCCATTCTAAATAGGTTAGACAGGGAGCAAGACGTACTGCTGCTGGCTGAGGGAGGAAAGAACTCCCTGGCAAAAGAGATACCTGTTTCCTTTAAAACTCCAGTCTGAAAACTGTTCTGCAGCTGTTGTGTGAGTGAACCTATGTAGAAGAGGTAAGGCAGGCAGCTGATCCCTTGAAAAGCTGTTTTGAGCTCATCTGGGACTGCTGAAACACCATTTTGAGGTAAAGAGTTGAATCCTAGACCAAGTTGCTTGGAATCATTAATAAAGTAATCTGAACATCTATATCTCTCTTTAAAGTAAAAGTAGTCCTAAAACAGTGCAGAATATCCTTCTGAAAAGATCTAATTCTGTTACATCCTAGTGAGTGCATTTTTTAAATGGAGTTATAAGAAAAACTTGGATCTCTAGTGCTGGAAAAATATTTTTATATTGTTGGCGTCTAGTGATAAATTATAAACCCCATTAATTTATCCAACCTAGCAAAAATGTCTTTCCTTTGCTTCAGAAGTCTGCATATGTACCCATCTTTCAAAGGACAGACTATCTTTTTTAAGATCTTACTGTTTAGTATAGTGATACTGGAAATATAAGCTCCCTTTGCTATCATGTTATTTTCTCTGCTAAAGCTCAGAGAATTTGGTGTCTATAAGCAGACTTTGATCTTTTTT